>CM056049.1:548340369-548700369 GCA_029574335.1 Rana kukunoris
AAGGACGCCAATTTTGTTTGGGAGCCACGTCGCACGACCGCGCAATTGTCAGTTAAAACGGGCAAGGTCCTTTACCTGCATTTTGGTCCGGGTCTTAAGTGGTTAAACATGTTGCATTTTTTCACGTCGTTTTAAACAATTTTGTTTTTTGGGTTGTAAAAAATGATTGTGTGTGGGCTAAAGCGCAAATCGTCTTTTACTAACAAGGAATCAGCTAAAAGCAGCCCAAAGGCGAATAGAACTTCCCCTTTAGAGTGCCATTGTACGTGTTGTACGTCACTGCGCTTTGTTCATCATTTTTCAAAAATGATGGTGTGTGGGCAACATCGTTTTTTGGACATGCTGAAAAACAAAGTTTTTTTCATGCCGAAAAATGATCGTGTGTACACGGCATAAGAGGTAAAAACCCAGCATAGGGTTCATATTAGAGTTTACCTTTGTTGTTACTACACTAATTGAAATACATTCCTTTTTATGTATAATACATAAGGAAATCAACTTGGCCTGACCAAACAGTTACAGTTAAAGCAGGTGATTGAATATATATAAGCACTCCCCATATATTGTCAATCATTTCTTTTTCATTGTTATCAGTGAAAATCTCAAATGTTTTTAAATACAGATCCTTTCAAAGTATACAGATCATAATTTGATAAATCATCTTGACCAAAGGGGTTAAAGTCTCAAATGTGTATTGCTGTTTCTGTTCCTATTTAGAAGATTTCCCCCTTACTTCCTGTCAGTGTTGCCAATCTACCAGATTGAAATTTACTGACACGACATCCAGAATTTACTGTCACAGCCAACTTTTTACTCGCATTTTCAAAAGTTACAAACTTACAGTTTTAAGTACACATTTCGGTATTTAGGCTACAAATAAGTACAATATGCAATTAGACGTGATTTAAGGTATATACTGTATTAAAGCGGGGGTTCACCCAAAAAAAATTTTTTAACATTATATTCAGCCGAGTTGTGAGATAGAGATTACGGCAATGAAATAAAAAAAACTATACAGCGCCTGCGCACCGACGTTCGGCTTCTTTCGGCAACTCGTGACGTGCTGTATGCGCCGTTTGGAAAGATGACTATCAATTAGGAACGCCCGGAAGCCGCAGTGAAAA
The DNA here is from genome assembly GCA_029574335.1 of Rana kukunoris. Lineage (NCBI taxonomy): Eukaryota > Metazoa > Chordata > Amphibia > Anura > Ranidae > Rana > Rana kukunoris. The sequence goes on from CM056049.1 coordinate 548,341,494, forward strand.
TACGGTATGTACGCTGTTTTTTTTTTTTTATTTCATTGCCGTAATCTCTATCTCACAACTCGGCTGAATATAATGTTAACCGCTTTAAGGTAAAAAACATATTTCTTATTCTTTTTTTGATATAGTAAGTAGGTAGCTCAGGACGGCAAGAAATTAGAACGGGCAGCACACAAGCATGACATTTACTCTCACAGTAACACTGACAGCAGTGTGCAGCAGAAAAGATCCCCAACACAACATGTCCCCTCCAGAGTCACAGTGACAGTCTCATTCCACACCTGGTGGTCCCTCCACTCCAAACAGCATTGACAGTCCTGCTCCTGGCTCACCTTATTCCCGTCCCTCAGACCTGCATAGGAGACTCCGGCCACTCCACTTGGCTCCCTTGCACCATGACATTACACGACACTCTCAGGCACCACCTCCACTAGTCCTGTCCCTTGCTGGCATTGATTGAACACACTGTAGAAGGCATATGGGCAGTCTCGTGTTTCGCAGACATACGTTTTACTGGCAACCTTTTCCTCTTACTGACATTTACTGGCAGAAGAAAAGTGCCCATTTTTTACTGGCTGCAAGTAAAAATACTGAAGGTTGACAACACTGCTTCCTGTCCAGGTGAAAGGTGTCAGACACAATAGGAACGTTGCGGGTTGTCAATAGCCACACGTTGCGGATGGTCGCTATGTCACCTGCCACGCGTTGCGTATTGTCACAACGTCACCTGTCACACGTTGCGTATTGTCACTTGCCACACGTTGCAGATGGTCACTGCATGATGGTGATGCAGGGCAGGCGGTGCGAAATGACATTATATCTCTGCTCCCCTGCCAGCTCACTCACTGACTGACTGCTACCAAAACCGGGCTGCAAGTGTTTTGTCTCACAGGCAGCCGTGCCTCACTCGCTGACTTCCCCCCCCAGACTGCGAGTGTTCTGCCCGCCCCCACTAGCAGCAGCAGCTCCGGGCTCCTCGCAGTCAGCGGCGCCTGACTGCTCCCCCTGGGAGCGAGTGTCCTCACATCGCTGGGCTCCTCACAGACAGCGGAGTGGCAGAACGAGCTGGCTAACGGGCGGCGGTTTGCCGCCCCCCCTTAAAGTGCCACTTGGTACCATGGTACCACCCGGTACCATCATAGGGCCGGCCCTGGCAGAGCTGCACCAGGTTTTGCACTCCCCAGTTTTAGTAAATAACTCCCAGTGTGTAGTATATTTTGTCATAGCAGAGGGTCTGACAGTAATTGTGAGCACTGCCTTTACAACCACTTTAAGGCCTATCATTGGCAAAGACTGTTCAAAATCTAAGCCGAAGAACAAACATTTAGAAATAAATGGAAAGAAATACAAACTTTTCTGAGGTAAATTGAATCTCATTTATGTTATTCATCTGTGTATTCAGCACAGATTTATTTCAGCTTTACTCCATCTATTAATAGCACAATGTATGTGCAAGTTTATTGCACAGAATTCCCTTTTCCAAAGTTTCATCAATATCTTCATATAATTTAACTATTCAAAAGAAAGCCCAAATTCCATATAGGATATTTGATGTTTTTATTTATGCTACATAAAATGAGTAATATTCTCACTTTTGACAGTTGTTTTTATGAATGTGGTTGTGTGGTCATCTATCAGAGTGCTAAGGTTTGTTTTGTCAGATAGATATGCAAATATACAATTTTAGCTCACAGAGGCTGCCAGAAATACAATTCAAATATTTCCTTTTGCAGATTATGATTTTTTTGTGTTAAATAAGAATGAAAGTCACTTCCTGTGACAAGGTTACTTTTAACTCTCAATGGTGATGTAAAAACAGATGACTTAAATACCAATTCCACACAAAACTGAAATTTTAGATTGCACTCTTGGTGCCAAGATGAATCGCATATCTGGTTTGAAAGACCCTTGGGGATTTTAGTGGTATGTTCCTCTCACCAGTATTCCCAATTATGCTCCACAGCCTTTGCTTTTACGAGGTCAGGAGGGTGTTATACTTCCACAGAGGGATTACCCTTGCGTAAAATATGTAAATACACTGGAAATTGGGGGCTTATTGAGAAGGAAAAAACACTGACGGTGAAGCAACCCTGTCCTAAGCAGTAGTGTCCCCAGCCTAAATTTAGTGCTGTTGGGCTGTAGTTGGTCAGTTCTGATTTCCCCAAGTTCAGTGTTATTGTTTGCTGCTGCCCGCTGTAGGGCAATGTCTCTGGCAATAGTGTAAGAAAATCCAGTTAACCTGAATTATAAATATTTATAACTCCCTGCCCATCACTTGAAGGCTTATTATCATTAGTGTATGCTAGGTAAAGGTATAAACATTTGGGGGGGTGTTCTTGGAATGCTCTGTTGTCTCATAGGCTCTGTATGGTATTGAGTTGTGTGTTGTGCTACAGATAATCCCAACCCTGAGGCCTGAACCTCCCTGCTGTTCTGATTTTAGGTTATATCCAGAGGAAGAGTAACAGTCAGGAGATTAACTGTATTGGGGAACCAGGGATGAAACTTTGCTTGCTGAAAAATGGAAAAGTGTTTCTGAGTGCTGGATAGACACTACTGCTATTGCACATTGTAGGAACTTCTGGTGGTTCCTCCAAGAAGCAAGAACCAGACTGACTTGGCATGCTTGAAAAATCGCAATGGAACGTGACGCATTTTGTGGAATATGTCCACTCATCAGGAGTATAAGGAATGTCTATAATAGTGGAAAAGTAAAAAATATATATTATATCATAGTATACGGTGTAAATTATTAAACACTTATCTATAACAGGAATCAAAGACATAATCTAGGATAGACAAGCAGTCTGGTACTTACTAGTCAGCTGGAAATTTGCCAAGTTCCCAAAGGAAGAGAAGGGTGGGGACAGCAATGTCTGATCCGCGGCTAAGGCAGGAATGACCCATCTATACCAAAGGAACACCCAGAGGGGCAGGTCTTAAAAAAGCAGAAAAGTCCATGGAATAGTGGGATGCAGGGACATCTCACTTCCAGACTAATCTAAAAATAAATTAATACATATATATATATATATATACGTGTGTGTGATATAGAAAGGACAAATATGATTATGTATGTGTATGTATATATATATATATATATATATATATATATATATATATATATATATATATATATATGTATATATATATATATATATATATATATATATATATATATATATATGTAAAATATACCAACGTGTAAGTATATATAAACATGCAAAAAAGTGTGCAAGTGCCAAAAAGGTATATCTGACAAAAATAAGTGTATAGATGGGGTCACCTAGGATTCCTAAGGGAATCTTATAGATGTCAGTGAGGTATTGAGTGTCCCTAACTGATAATGGACTAGCTACAGGCATTAATGAGGCAGTGGCACAGTGTCCAGAAGAGTCTTTTTTCACGTAAGGATTTCATAGTACTAATCCCCAGACTAGGGTTAAATGGATGTAAGTAATTTGCAGTGTGGAGTGTGGGTTAAACTTGAAAGGGGAAGGTGAGCTCAAAGTGAATTTGTCCTTAAAACTAATTAAAGGGGGAAATAAAAAATATATTATAGGTGGGATGCACTGTTAGAAATGACTCATGATTGAATCAGGTCAATCCTGTTTGAGCAATTTTTACTTAAAGATAATGAAATCTTGCCAAGTCTCCATTATGAAAATCTTTTTCAATGGCATAATGTATTATGATACAGCTATAAACCTATGTTGATCATTTATGGCAAATATTGCTATAATCTTTAAAGCAAAAAAGACCTGGAGGCACAAAATGGAAAAGTTATCACCTTTTTAGAATGATTAATGCAGGCATAAATGAGACATAAAAATCAGGCAGAAATATTGTTAAAGTGCTTCGGATGCTCTAAATTGTTCATACAAAGGTCACCATATCTATTTTACGGTATATATAGAGAGATATATCTATATCTCTCTATATATAGATATATCGATATAGATATCTATATCGATATATCTATATATATGAAAGCGCTGCGCAAACTGTCGGCGCTATATAAATCCTGTATAATAATAATATATACTGTATTTATTGGCGTATAACACTCACTTTTTTACCCTGAAAATAGAAGGTAAACTGTGCCTGCGTGTTATACGCAGGGGGCTGTGGGAAGTTTTTTTCATGAAACGTCCCTGTTAAAGTTAGGGTGCGTCTTATACGCCTGTGCGTGTTATATGCCGATAAATACGGTAGATATCTATATATATAGATATATAGATATATATATATAGATATATCTATATATATAGATATATAGATATCTCTCTCTCTCTCTCTCTCTCTCTCTCTCTCTCTCTCTCTCTCTCTCTCTCTCTATATATATATATATATATATATATATATATATAAAGAGATATATCGATCTATCTATCTATCTATCTATCTATCTATCTATCTATCTATATATATATATATATATATATATATATATATATATATATATATATATATACATCCATCTGTCTATCCATCTATCTTTATTGCTATAAAAACAGTCATTGATATATAGAAATATTAATGCACTTGTAGCCATAATAAACTAAATTCTTTCTTTTGTGTGCTTTTTTTTTTTTTTTGGTTTTACAGTTCTTTCACCATGTTTTCTCTTGTAATGCATGAGTTAACAGAGGATGTATTTCAGACATTTTGAAGAAGAAAATCTGTCAGTCTGATGTCCATAAACAATAGTTTCTTAGAGACCTTGCTTTGGATCAAGCAATGTTTCAGGCTGATCGGATTCAAGTGTCAGGAACTCACTTACACCTTGTTTTATGTGGTTTGGAAAACCTGCCAAGCTTCAAAGAATTTTCCAGCCCTCCTTAATCAAAACAAACTTGGTATAATAGTATAAAAAAAGAAACGGATGTGTGAAGAATCAGTCTTTATTCTAGCTTGCAATAGGTCACATTTAAAAAAAAAAAAAAAACCTTAACATTCAATAAACCCCTTATTGAGTCCTTTAACTTTTTTAAGTGTCAGACATGTAACAGCTTACATTAAACCGATTTTACGAAAAACATGCAGGGTGACATCACTGACCTTTCTGCCTGAAAATACTAGTTTCCTAGCGGTCATGATATGCGTATGATTTCAGACCTTTTTGAGACATAGGGGTCATTTCATTAAGAGATAAAGACCACATGGATTTTTCCATTGAAATAACTGTGGTATTTATCTCAGAAGTGGGCAAGACACTAAAAAAGATGCATTAATTGAATCATGCATTAATTTTTTATTTATTTTTTGGTATTTAGAACATTTTTTAATGCCTTACTTTATCGCACACTGGACCTCCGTCTACAGCAGAAAGAGTAACTTGTAAATTTAACAGCAGTATTACTACCTCTACTGAACGTGACAGCTCAAGGCTACTGGTTGTCAAGGAGCAGGCACTCGTCAGCTTCTTAACATCCAGTGACTAATCCCTGCCTGGCTCATTTAGCTGTCAGTTGGGGATTTACAGATGATAGGTGAATGTAAACAAAAGACCCCCCCAGGTTTGGGCCACCCCAAGCACAAAAAAATATCAATCAAAAAAAGCATAAGCCCCTCCTCTACTATCCTGGTCTGATGGTTGTGGGGGCCTGTAGGTGGGTCTCTCAGATACTGGCCTCCCTATGTGAATAATTAAAACCACTTTAGCCCCGGAAGATTTGGCTGCTCAATGACGGGCCATTTTTTGCGAAATGCCACTGCGTTGTTTTAACTGACAATTGCAGAGTTGTGCAAAGTTTTACCCAAACAAAATTTTCATTATTTTTTTTTTCCACAAATAGAGCTTTCTTTTGGTGGTATTTGATTTTTTTTTTTCGCTATAAACAAAAAAAGAGTGACAATTTAGAAAAAAACACAATATTTTGTACTTTTTGCATATAATAAATATCCCCAATTTTTTTTATTTTTTTTAAAGCGATTTTTTTCTCTTTTTAGGACCATATGTCTTCTTATACATATTTTTAGTAAATAAAAATCGCAATAAGCGTATATTGATGGGTTTGTGCAAAAGTTATAGCGTCTACAAAATAGGGGATAGAATTATGGCATTTTTTATTTTTTATTAGTAATGGCAGCGATCTGTGATTTATATAGGTACTACGACATTATGGCGACACTTTTGACACATTTTTGGGACCGTTCACATTTATACGGCGATTAGTGCTATAAAAATGCACTGATTGCTGTGTAAATGTCACTGGCAGGGAAGGGGTTAACACTAGGGGTGATTGTGTTCCCTGGCTGTTGTACAGCTACGACGGTTTGCAGGATCGTGCCAACCTGCGGCCATATATTGATGGTGGCAAATCGGCAAGTGGTTAAAGGGGTTGTAAAGGTTTGTCTTTTATTTTATAAATAGGTTCCTTTAAGCTAGTGCATTGTTGGTTCACTTACCTTTTCTTTCCATTTCCCTTCTAAATGTATTTTTTCTTTGTTTGAATTTCTCACTTCCTGTTTCTCCTCAGTAAGCTTTCCACCATCATCCGAGCGGTGGAAAGTAATTTAGAACAGCTTACTGAACACCTTGCTGAGGAGAAACAGGAAGTGAGAAATTCAGACAAAGAAAACAAAGAAAAAAAAACATTTAGAAGGGAAACGGAATGAAAAGGTAAGTGAACTAACAATGCACTACAGTAGCTTAAAGTAATCTATTTAGAAAATAAAAAATGAACCTTTACAACCCCTTTAAGGGTTAAGTAGTACCCTACTCATTCCCCCAAAAATGTACACAAAAAAAATCCATAATGGGACATTTAAAAACACTAATCACATGTGACAATCTTTAGTAAACTGACCCACAGACCTAGATAGGATACATAAATCTGAAATTATGACTTCACTATCTAACCTGCATGCTTCATTCAAGTCAGTGTCTCAGAAAATACATGAGCCAGAGACAGCTAGACAATTATTAATTCTTATAGGGCAGTGATGGCGAACCTATGGCACGGGTGCCACAGCTCGCACTCCAAGCCCTCTCTGTTGGCACGCCAGGGGATTCCCCCAGCCAGGCAGTCAATTGCACTAAATCGTCAGGACTCCGGCTCCCTTCTTTGCATAGGTGTCAGTGACGTCGGCAGGAGGGTGGGAAGTCAGTCATCATGAAAGCTGTTTAGGGGGGTGTAACATTTTTCCTCCACTGTCACGACTCTGTTCGGAAGCTTATTGCCTCCCCGAATCCCTACACCTCTGGTAAGACATTCAGGCATTCCTTTCTGCAGGCACGATATTCCAGCTCCCCCTGCTCCAGGACGACGTTTGGTTCAGTCTGTCCTTCTAGTGCAGCCTGTGAAAAAGCGGAAGGGGAGGAGCAGTGCTCTGAGCAGATCATACATGCCCATGAGGAGCGGTGCAATGGCTTGTAGATGACCTCCCGGCGGCGGGGATATCGAGGAGGTAGGTGAGTGCATGGGTCAGGTAGGTGAGTTTAATGGTCAGGTAGGTCAGTGCATGTGTTAGGTAGGTCGGTGAATGCACAGTGCATTCTGAGTACAATGCATTCCTAATCCCTGCATTCTGAGCGAATCTGGCATAATTGTACATTTTTGGTCCCTTGGAGCTCATTCAGAGGGATGATCAGTCCCATCCTCTGTACAGAGCCGCTGGTAGGTTTAATTCTGTGTTGGCACTTCGAAATAAATAAGTTGGTTTTGCGTTGCGGTTTGGGCACTCAGGCTCAAAATGGTTTGCCATCACTGTTATAGGGGGTATATTTCTCTCTATGTAAAATCCCTGTAAAGTTTGTTGTAGCCCAATACACAAAAAATAAAATAAAATGGTCATGTGAAGGTAGCCAGATGGAATTCTAAACAATCAGCTCTGTCAAGTGAGTTTAAAGCAGCGCCTGGGTACAGACACATTATTAAAGAGACTACTACTCCGCCCTCTTTGCAATGTTATGTGGATGATTTCTGTGCAATGCCTTACAAAATAAAAATAGTACTGAAAGTGTCCTTTCATCTTGCTTTACTGAAGGAGCATATGTAGCTTTTTGTAAAAGTACCTTGAAGATTCCCCTTCACTACCGAAGCATAGCATACCTTGATTAGTGTGAGCAAAACTCTACTCAGACATTGCTTGATTGCTTGCAGCTCTTGTTTACAAAGTTCTAGTTTAGAAAGTCTGCCAACACACTTACCCAACAGCATTTTCTATGCATCCAGTGCTAGCTAATAGAAAAATTAGAAAAAAAAATTCCAGTCATATAACATTAGATGTGGCTCTAAAACTAACACAGCCTTTAATGGGATAACCTCATTTGGATTACCACCACCAACACACTCTGACAAAAAAACATTTGAGAAAAAAAAATGCTTTTGACAACTGAGTCATTCTTTTCAGAATGAACATTGGGGCTTATTTATCAAAACTAAAGTTAAGGGGGGAAAAAAGGAATTAAAGGGTCACTAAAGGAAAAACTTTTTGTTGCTGAAATGACTGTTTACAGGGTATAGAGACATAAAAGTTAACCGAGTCCTTTTAAAAATGATTAAACAATAGATAAAAATCAATCATATAATGTGCCTCTAGTTTCACTTTCTTTTTTAAAATGATTTAATGTTTCTGTGAAGTAGAGAATACACACAGAACACAAACAAACAAATACAGGGCAGTGTTTTGTTTTTAAAATTAATCAGATTGGTTCTGAGGAGTTTTAGACACACAGCTTGGACCACAGTAAAAATCTGCCATGAGTTTTTTCCTAAGGAGCCAGACAACCAGGAAGTGTGGAGATCAGAGAAGTATTACAGCTACTTCAAAGCAAAAACGAACAATGAGAACATGAAAACCACACTGCATTAAGGTAAAGGAAGCTATTTAGCTAAAAAATAAATTCCTTTAGTGATCCTTTAATGTTTAATTTGTAGGCAGGTGAATGTTGTGTTATAGTATTTTCTCCAGGCTGTTAGGAGCCTATAAAAGAATACTTCTCCCTGCTTTGGGCACCAGACAGCCATATTCCAGAGGTCAGAAATCCTATTAGATATTGGAAACTCACAAGATTTCAGTGGGTATTTTGTTTTAGAATAATTGTATCAGTCATTTGGTGGGCACGCAGTGTGGGAGTAGGGTGAGGATAGAGCCACGCTGGTTTAGGAGCAACATTGAAGGGAGGTACCTGTTGAGGAAGGAAAGAGTATGTTTCTCATACAGGGTGTCAACTCTGCCAGCTTCCTGGACAGTCTTCCACTAGCAGCCAGATATCTGCAGTGCCTTTGGGGTCTGCAGTATGACTCATAAAAACTGCCACCCTGTCAAGTACCTGGTAGCAGAGCCTAATATGATGAGTAAAGCCTCTCTTACACCCCTGACTCGGGGACCCCTGATAGTGTGAACAGAAAGCGAAGGAGAGCAGTAGGGTATGAGAACCTGTACGTCTTGCTAGCAGAGCAGGTGTCCAAGCTAGGCAGGATAGTCACCAGAGATTTTCAATGAAGCAGGCAGGCAGGGTGGCATCTGGTGAGCAGCAGATGGAAGGAGCCTGGTACTAGGAATAGGAGGCAGGCAAAGTGTATACTGTTAACATACAGTGGGTAAGCAGACACAGCCAGTAGACAGGTAGGTCCTGTCAACAGCAGGAGGAATAGCAGAATCAGGCAAGCCAGGCCATACACTGGCAAGACAGATCAGGTACAGGGGCATAGGCAGGAGCATGGTCTAGGTACAAGCTGGGTCAGGGGGCCAATCAGTGGAACAGTAGCAAATGGAGCAGACAGAAGCAGTGGTCAGGAGGCAAGCTAAAGTCAGTACAGGCAGAGTTTCGGGAGTAATCAGATGAGCTGGGTCAGTAACTGGAATCAGGATACAGGATCACAGGTTTTCAGGATACAGAAGGCCAAAGACAAAGCAGCATTGAACCTGAGCACTGGCTCAGTTTATATAGCCCATTTGGCAACTTTACCTGTCACGAGTGTACGTTAGCATGCCGACGTGCATGTGTATGTGCAGGGTTGTGCACATTTGTACACGCAGGAATATTCACATGCACATGCGCATAAGTGTTAGCATGTGCCCAATTCCTATATCTATGAGAAGGAATGTGGATTAGCCTGTGAAGATGCACAGAAGTCCGCCCAGAGGAGCCATCTTGTCCACTGGCATGGCCATCCTGACACACCCATCCAAGGGAAGTGCTCCTCTGGCATCCTGTAATCTGTTAGTATGTATCATAACACTAGTGGAAAAAACCTTTACTGACAAGCATTACTTTCTCTGCCTGCATGTTTCAGTTTATTTTTCCCCAGTTTTTTAAAAGGAATATTGAAATCTAGAAGAGTTTACAAAAGGTTGGGAAAGAGAGACAACCCCAGTTTTCAAGAGATTATGATCTTCTCCAGTTAAACGTGCACAGTAAGAAAACAGCCGCTGAAACTCTTTGGGGTTGATTTACTAAAGGCAAAAAAGACTGTGCACTTTGCAAAGTGCAATTGCACTCTGCAAGTGCAGCTTCTCTGGAGCTTAGTAAATAAGGTAAGGTTTAGCTTTGCAAAGAATACCCAATCACGAGCAAGGAAAATAAAAAAATAAAAACAGCAATTTTGCTTACACATGATTGGATGATCATTTACTAAGCTCCAGAGAAGCTGCACTTGCAGAGTGCAACTGCACTTTGCAAAGTGCACAGTAGGGTTGTCCCAATACCGATACCAGTATCGGTATCGGGACTGATACCGAGTATTTGCGGGAGTACTTGTACTCCCGCAAATGCCCCCGATGCCTGAATAGAATACTTGCCCCCCCACCACCCGCTGCCGCCGCCGACGTATATCGCAAAGCCGCCGCTGCCGCGTTAATCACGCAGTGTGCGGCAAACATTACAGGCAGCTTTCGTTTGAATAGCTGTTTTCCTCGCTGCACCATGTATCGACACTCCCCCTTGCTCAGGATTGGACGGATCCGTCCAATCCCAACCGAGGGGGAGTGTCTATACACGGTGCGGAAGATAAAACAGCTATTCAAACAAAAGCTGCCTGTAATGTTCCCGGCATGCTGATTAACGCGGCAGTGTCGGCATCATCATATTAGGTACGGGGACATGCCTGCATATGTTTGGGGACATGACTGGATATATGTGGGGGGACATGGCTGCATATGTGGGGGACATGGCTGCAATATGTGGGGAGACATGGCTGCAATATGTGGGGGGACATGGCTGCATATATGTGGGGGACGTGGCTGCATATATGTGGGGAACGTGGCTGCATATGTGTGGGGACATGGCTGGATATATGTGGGGGGACATGGCTGCATATGTGGGGACATGGCTGCAATATGTGGGGAGACATGGCTGCAATATGTGGGGGGACATGACTGCATATATGTGGGGGACGTGGCTGCATATGTGTGGGGACATGGCTGCATATGTTTGGGGACATGGCTGCATATGTGGGGGGACATGGCTGCAATATGTGGGGGGACATGGCTGCATATATGGGGACATGGCTGCATATATGTGGGGGACATGGCTGCATATGTTTGGGGACATGGCTGCATATGTTTGGGGACATGGCTGCATATGTGGGGGGACATGGCTGCATATGTTTGGGGACATGGCTGCATATGTTTGGGGACATGGCTGCATACAGTATGTGGAGGACATGGCTGCATATGTTTGGGGACATGGCTGCATATATGGGGGACATGGCTGCAAATGTGGGGGACATGACTGCATATGTGGGGGGACTTGGCTGCATATGTGGGGGACATGGCTGCATACGTGGGGGGTCATGGCTGCATATGTTTTGGGACATGGCTGCATATGTTTGGGGACATGGCTGCATATGTTTGGGGACATGGCTGCATATGTGGGGGACATGGCTGCATATGTGGGGGACATGGCTGCATTTGGGGACACATTTAAAAAAAAGTACCGGTATTCGGTATCGGCGAGTACTTGAAAAAAGTATCGGTACTTGCACTCGGTCCTTAAAAAGTGGTATCGGGACAACCCTAGTGCACAGTCTATTGGCGCTTAGCAAATCCTCCCCTTTGTGTTTGCAGATACCCAGAAGCCAACTCCAATCAAAACTTTTAAAAACATTTTTGATAGAGCATGAAAGCATTAGAACATAAGTCAAATTGTTAAAACTGTTTCCCATTTAAATACCTGAATTCTTCCTGTCCATAGGTTGATTGTCAGAACAGGAAAGAAAATAAATTTGTTGTGAACAATGACAGAGACTATGAAAAAAAAAAATTCCCCTAGACTAGTGAGAAAGGTGGTGATCATTTGTATGTCCCCATAAATATTTCTGTGGAGGTGTTTTTTTTTTTTTTTACATGAATTAGTTCTCTGTGGAGCTTGCCCGGGCCCCCCTGCTGGCCGGGCCCATTACAACAGGGCCAGTTGCACTGGCCTATCAGCGGCCCTGCTCAAGATATATTCCAACCAGCTATGTTTAACTCTTTTGTTAAAAATTTAAAAAAGAACAGAGTATAGAACGCACATATAGTAACTTGATTTATTCATTTGACATAGTTTTTTTTTTTTTTTAGGACATTCAGTTATATATGTATGAAGACATCACTACATTAAATCTTAATGTACAAACATTTTCTTTTTTTTAATTATTTTTATGGAGGAGGTTAGTATTTTTTATATTTTTTCCTTTCTGTTCCATGATTAAATGCCTTTAGCCCTTTTCCCATTGCATATTATTTCACAATAAGCCTTTATAATATTTCCTGAGTGTCTTTGCAGGGGTCATATTTTGTTTCCTATCCATCTACTGAATATAATCCAAATGAACCTTTCCAGGTACAGACTGTCATTATGGCAGAACACAGAAATGATCGTATTTCATGCATATGTCAAAAGAGTTGCCATGGTTTACTTTACAAGGATATTCATTTTAATTTTGGCAGTTACACAATTTTTGTATTTAGTCTGATATAAAATGTGGGGAAACACGCTTAGCAAACCTGACAACATTTACTAATAATCAAGTTTAATTTATTTATTTATTACCAATTTCCTGTAAAAAAAAAAAAAAATGTAAACATTTTAAAAAGACAGAGGCTCCTAGATTATGGTAAATGCAAATAGACATGTAAAATGGTAATATGTGAGTAAGAATGCATATGTGCCTGTAGGTAAAATAGCATTTTCGGTAGAACTGTTTCTATGGTCCGCTTATGATGCGTATACCGTATTTGTACGTGTATAAGACGACTGGGCATATAAAACGACCCTCTAATTTTCCAGCTAAAATGTTGGTTTTGGGATATTCTTACCGTATAAGATGACCCCCTTCCTAATAGTCATGCCTCGCCTCACCTCACTGTGCCATTACATGCCTCACTGTGCCATTACATGCCAAAATGTGCCATTACATGCCAGACTGTGCCACCATTACATGCCAGACTGTGCCATTACATGCTTCACTGTGCCATTACATGCCAGACTGTGCCACCAGTACATGCCAGACTGTGCCACCATTACATGCCAGACTGTGCCATTACATGTCTCACTGTGCCACCATTACATGCCTCACTGTGCCATCATTACATGACTCATTGTGCCACCATTACATGCATCACTGTGGTACCATTACATGATTCACTGTGCCACCATTACATGCCTCACTGTGCCACCATTACATGCCTCACTGTGCCACCATTACATGACTCACTGTGCTACCAAAACATGACTCACTGTGCCACCATTACATGCCTCACTGTGCTACCATTACATGACTCATTGTGCCACCATTACATGACTCACTTGTGCTACCATTACATGACTCACTGTGCCACCATTACATGCCTCACTGTGCCACCATTACATGCCTCACTGTGCCACCATTACATGCGTCACTGTGCCACCATTAAATGCCTTAATGTGCCACCATTACATGCCTCAATGTGCCATTACATGCCTCACTGTGTCATTACATACCTCACTGTGCACCATTACATGCCTCACTGTGCCATTGCATGTATCGACGATCCTTTACCTTATCCCTGACATGCAACACCTGTCAGACCACGGCCATCCATTTTTCAAAAGCCGCGCCTCCTCCTCGTGCTGTTCCTTGATAGGCGGAACACTCAGCTTCCCAGGAGACACTGGGGCTGATTTACCAAGCCTGTGCGCCAAGACTCATGGTGCACAAGCAGGAGTAAACCTGTTTTTGACATTTACCAAAGAAACACGCTGCTAGTGCAGCGTGTTTCCTCATTTACTAAAGTGCCTAATGCGCCCAGAAGAGGGCGCACAGCACGCCAGTACAGAGCTGGCGTGCGGCATTTAGTTATGTAAACATCGGGGATTCGGGCGGGAGTTTATGAGGGGAGGGAGGGGGGTGATGCAGGGGAAGTGTAGTGACATGTGTTTCAACTTGTGTGGCGGGCCGATTTGAAAGGGAAAGTGACTTTTGGGACCCGATCCCCGGGCGCTTGCAAAGTACGCTAGAACCTCGGAAGGTTCACTTGCATACTGGGCATGCGCAGAGGGAAAAATCGGAGCTCACCGCGCGCCTCTTCAGTACGCCGGGAAATCCTTGGTAAATACCAGGCGGCGTAGCAGTGTTTGCACTGCCTGGAGCGGCGCACGGCAAGCTCCGAGCTGTTCTCGGGCTGCGCTGACACTGAAGGGGAACTCCGCGCCAAATTTCAAATGTGAAACCGGCGCGGCTTCCCCCCCAGGGGTACAATAGGCTCTCCGGCTTGGTCCGGAACGTGAGGGGTTAACCCACGCCAAAATCGGCGTGGGGTTCCCCCCCAGATCCGTACCAAGCCCTCATCCCAGGCATGCAGTCTGGCCGGACAGGAATGGGGGTGGGGACGAGCGAGCGGCCCCCCCCCTCCTGAGCCGTACCAGACCACATGCCCTCGACATGGGGGAGTGTGTGCTTTGGGGGAGGGGGGCGCTGCCCCCCCACCCCAAAGCACTCTTGTCCCCATGTCGAACGGGACAAGAGCCTCTTCCCGACAACCCTAGCCATTGGTTGTCGGGGTATGCGGGCGGGAGCCAATCAGAATCTGGGAGCCCCGTTTAATAATGTGGCCCCCAGATTTCGGGCCCCCACCCTATGTGAATGAGTATGGGGTACATCGTACCCCTACCCATTCACCTGGTGAAGGTGGTTTGAACTTTGAGGGTCTTCTGCCGCCGCCCCCTTCGAATTTTTCGGCCTGGACGGGGGTCGCACATCCCATCCAGGACTTGGACGTGGCGGGCTTCTCGTCGCTGTCTTCTGCCGCTGCCCCCTTCACCACGAAGCTCCGTGCTTGTTTGATGAGGGCAGCGGGCTTCCGTCGTCTTCTCCGGGGCGAGGGTCGTACATCCCACCCCGGATTTCCTCGCCGGCTTCTGCCTGGCTCCTACTGGGGGCCAGGCCTTCTTTTGCCGTCTTCCGCCGGAGGGCGCCACTCTCCGGGCTTCTCGACGTTGTCTTCCGCCGCGGGGGCCAGGCCTTCTTCTTTGCCGCCCCCTTCGATTTTTTCGGCCTGGACGGGGGTCGCACATCCCATCCAGGACTTGGACGTGGCGGGCTTCTCGTCGCCGTCTTCTGCCGCTGCCCCCTTCACCACGAAGCTCCGTGCTTGTTTGATGAGGGCAGCGGGCTTCCGTCGTCTTCTCCGGGGCGAGGGTCGTACATCCCACCCCGGATTTCGTCGCCGTCTTCTGCCGCTGCCCCCTTCACCACGAAGCTCCGTGCTTGTTTGATGAGGGCAGCGGGCTTCCGTCGCAGTCTTCCGCCGCGGGGTGACACTCGCGGGCTTCTTCTTCCATTCGATGTTGACACGGCGAGGTCCGGCGCTGAAATGCCTTCTGAGCGGCGGGCAAGGACTTATATTGGCATTGGGCGTGGGCGTGGTTATGCCAACATGTGACCTTAACCCATGTGACAGTGATGTCACGTCACATCACTGTCACATGGGTTAAGGTCACATGTTGGCATAACCACGCCCACGCCCAATGCCAATATAAGTCCTTGCCCGCCGCTCAGAAGGCATTTCAGCGCCGGACCTCGCCGTGTCAACATCGAATGGAAGAAGAAGCCCGCGAGTGTCACCCCGCGGCGGAAGACTGCGACGGAAGCCCGCTGCCCTCATCAAACAAGCACGGAGCTTCGTGGTGAAGGGGGCAGCGGCAGAAGACGGCGACGAAATCCGGGGTGGGATGTACGACCCTCGCCCCGGAGAAGACGACGGAAGCCCGCTGCCCTCATCAAACAAGCACGGAGCTTCGTGGTGAAGGGGGCAGCGGCAGAAGACGGCGACGAGAAGCCCGCCACGTCCAAGTCCTGGATGGGATGTGCGACCCCCGTCCAGGCCGAAAAAATCGAAGGGGGCGGCAAAGAAGAAGGCCTGGCCCCCGCGGCGGAAGACAACGTCGAGAAGCCCGGAGAGTGGCGCCCTCCGGCGGAAGACGGCAAAAGAAGGCCTGGCCCCCAGTAGGAGCCAGGCAGAAGCCGGCGAGGAAATCCGGGGTGGGATGTACGACCCTCGCCCCGGAGAAGACGACGGAAGCCCGCTGCCCTCATCAAACAAGCACGGAGCTTCGTGGTGAAGGGGGCAGCGGCAGAAAACGGCGACGAGAAGCCCGCCACGTCCAAGTCCTGGATGGGATGTGCGACCCCCGTCCAGGCCGAAAAAATCGAAGGGGGCGGCAAAGAAGAAGGCCTGGCCCCCGCGGCGGAAGACAACGTCGAGAAGCCCGGAGAGTGGCGCCCTCCGGCGGAAGACGGCAAAAGAAGCCCTGGCCTCGGGAGGAGCCAGGCAGAAGCGGAGGAGCCCGAGGTGGGGCGACACCCCCGTTGTTCTCCGCTGTTTTCGGCCGGCCCCCCCCGGATGTAAAAGAGCTTCATTTTGGGGTGGGGGCACAGTCGAGCATGGCGGAGAGCATGGGTGGGTGTTTCCCCCCCCCGGCAGAAGACGGCTAGAAGACCGAGGAGTGGCGACGCCCCCGTTGTTCTCCGCCATTCCCGCCGGCCCCCCCCGGATGTAAAAGAGCTTTGTTTGGGGTAGGGGGCCTGGCCGAACATGGCGGAGAGCATCGGTGGGGGTCTCTCTCCCCGGCGGAAGGCGGCGGCGAAGACCGGGGGGGGGGTAGGTGTACCCCCCCGGCGGAAGGCGGCGGCGAAGACCGGTGCGGGGCTGGAGCCCCCCCGGCAGAAAACGTCTGGAAGACCGAGGGGCTCCGCCCCCGTTGTTCTCTGCTTCTTTCGGCCGGCCCCCCCCGGATCTGAAAGAGCTTATTTTGGGGTGGGGGCCTGGCTGGACATGGCGGAGATCATCGGTGGGTGTCCCCCCCCGGCAGAAGACGGCGAAGCCCGGGGCCCAATGGGCTGGTGGTGGGGGGTCCCGGCAGAAGACCCCCGGAGCTGACTAATAAATTATTTTTTTCTGTGTGTTTTTTTTTGTTTACACTTTTCCACCCGGTGAATGGGTAGGGGTACGATGTACCCCATACTCATTCACATAGGGTGGGGGGCCAGAATCTGGGGGCCCCCTTAATATAGGGGGCTCTCAGATTCTGATAAGCCCCCCGCCCGCATACCCCGACAACCAACGGCCAGGGTTGTCGGGAAGAGGCTCTTGTCCCTTTCGACATGGGGACAAGAGTGCTTTGGGGTGGGGGGGCAGTGCCCCCCTCCCCCACAGCACACACTCCCCCATGTCGAGGGCATGTGGTCTGGTACGGCTCAGGAGGGGGGGGGGCGCTCGCTCGTCCCCACCCCCATTCCTGTCCGGCCAGACTGCGTGCCTGGGAGAAGGGTTTGGTCTGGATCTGAGGGGGAACCCCACGCCGTTTTTTGGCGTGGGTTTAACCCCTTATGTTCCAGATCAAATCTAAGAGCCTGTTGTGCACCAGAAGGGGGAACCCCACGCCGTTTTTTTTTTGTAATTTGGGGTGGAGTTCCCCTTTATCCCGGTCCTGTCAGGGGGGGGGGGAATGCCTGCTCGTCTGTCCCTACAATGTATGAACAGCGATCTGTCATTTCCCCTACACAGTCCCACCCCCTTTACAGTTAGAACACACCCAGGTAACATAATCAACCCCTTCCGCGCCCCTAGTGTTAACCCCTTCCCTGCCAGTGTCATTTTTATAGTAAGCAATGCATTGATATACCATTGCTCGCTACAAAAATGCCAAATCTCACAAAAATGTGTCCGCCACAATGTCGCATTAGACAGAAAAAACAAATGATAGCCACCATTACTAGTAAAACAAAAAATTATTCAAAAAAAACCCATAAGACCAACCCCTACTTAGAACTTTTGCCCAAACCAATCAAACGCTTATTGTGATTTTTTGCAACCAAAAATATGTCCAAGAATACTTATCGGCCTAAACTGAGGGCAAACATTTTTTGAATATATTTTGGGGGAGATTTATTATAGCAAACCGTAAAAAAGATGTTTTTTTAGTTACCAAATTGTCGCTATATTTTTGGGTCAAGCAAAAATATGAAAAAACGCAGAGGTGATCAAATACCACCAACAAAAATAAAAAAAAATAATTTTTAGGGGGGGGGGGGGAGGATGAGGACGCCCAATTTTTTGGGGGGCCACGTCGCACAACCACGCAATTGTCAGTCAAAATGACGCAGTGTTGAAATGCAAAAAATGGCCCCGTCAGTGACCAGTAATATGCTCTGGGGCTCAAGTGGTTACAAATTAAGAATACACTAAAGTTAGCCCAATTTATGGCCATAATGTGAAAGATGATGTTACACCGAGTAAATAGATACCCAACATGTTACACTTTAATATTGCACACACTCATGGAATGGCGCCAAACTTCAGTACTTGAAAAAACCCATAGGCAACGCTTTTTTATGTGTTTCAGGTTACCAGTTTAGATTTACAGAGGAGCTCTAGTGCTAAAAGTATTGCTCTCGCTCTAACGTACGCTATGATACCTCACATGTGGGGTTTGAACGGGGGTTCAATATGTGGGCGGGGCTTACACATTTAAGGCCCGCCCCCATATATGGAAACATTCTTCAAACCACACATGTGAGGTATCATAGCGTGCGTAACAGCAAGAGGAATATTTATAGCACTAGACCTCATCTGTAAATCTAAACTGGTAACCGGAAACAATAAAAATGCTGCTTGTTCCCTTCTGACTGCGAGCTACTAGGGACAGGGGCGTTTAAATTATTACTATTTAGGTTTGTTACGTAAAAATTCTATAAGACCTCCCGTTCAGCTTGTAAAGCATCACTTCATGGGGACCAAAAAAAAATTTAACACCTCTAATGCTTTCATCCGCCATTGCAGATTTGATTCTGGTACTGCATTTCGAGTGAACTGGGCATGCTCGAACAGTTAGAAAAAGAAGTTGGAAGTTTCATCCTGAAAATGACTTGCATCTTTCTGAGCATGCTCAGAAAGCTCTTTTTTTGGCTTAGTAATTTAAGGACATCCTTAACAGGTGTAAGCAGTTCCAAGTGCACACAAACTAGAGGCTGACATTTCTTCATGTGTTTCCAATTGGTTCATTAGCACACATGTTATAAAAAGCGTGGATACTGCACGTGTCAGCTGCCCCTCAGAGGGGGCAGATTTGCTGGCTGGAAGGAATGGCGGAGTGAAACAGAGATGTTTTGGAGCAAGTTTTGTATTTTTTGATGTTTTCTCTGCTACATAATTTTGCTAAATGTTTCTCAAGATGTTAATGACTAATGTTTTAATCCTGTGGGTCTATCCTGTTATTTCAAAAGCATGATTTATTTTCCAATGACTGTGAAATAAACGTTGGTCTTTTTTGTTTTTAGGTGTTTGTATATATTTTTGGTGTGTTTATTTGTAATTTTTTGTTTTGCTTTCCTTGTTTTGTGGACCAATAAAATTACTTTCAAATTTTGAAGTTTGTTTTGTGATATTTTTTTCATGCTATGGATTTCAACCGCTGCAGCTGAACTAGTTTGGGCCTAAACCATCAAGTGTGATTTGTCTCTAAGATCTTTCCTGGTGTGTATGCATGAAATGTTTAGTCACCAGAAAAGGAAGGACAAAGCGGTAAGTATTGTTTCCTAGAACTGATGTCCAGACTGACTTTTTAAAGCACATGTGCAAGATGTAGGAAAAGCTGCAAACAGGGCCTGTTGGAGGGGGGGGGGGGGGGGTGTGTTTTTTTTGGACAGGCTTGAAGTGCTGATTTACAGCGCTGTGCTTGAAACTAGCACAAGACAATCCTATTCTAATTGTGGGTTGTTTGAGGGAAGCCAATTGAGTGTTAGAACCCCTGCTAGTGTTTTTAGGTTGGGCTTTGTGTCCCTTTTCCTAAAATTGGCTTCACTTCCTGTCACACAGCTGAACAGGAAGTGAGGTTAAAACCCTACCAATGGTCTTTTCTTCGGGGCACAGGTCAATCTAACTAGTGTCACCATTAAGCAAATTGCACTGCAGTGTACACCCCAAATGATTGGTTACTTTGGGGTTTAGTAAAGGCAAAGCCGCTCTGCAGTAGAAGCGTAGGCAATGAAAATCAGAAGGGAAGCACTGATGGTTTTTACTTCCAATCCCGCCAAGTTTTGAGTTTTCTTCCTTGCTTGTCCACTTGTAGTGCAAAGTGGATTTGCCTTTAGTAAATGGACCCCAAAGTCCAAGATTCCTACTAATTTGGGGTGTACACAGCAAAATGCCATTTCCAAAATGGGAAACTATTTATATTGATCTGTGTGTCCCCAACAAAACATTACTCAGGTGTTTCCCTCACTTCCTGTTTGGCTGTGTGGCAGGAAGTGAATGAATTAAGTAGAAAGTGACAACATTTGTGAGGTGTCTTTACCCTATCAGGGGTGCAGGCATCCCCAAAACAAACATGAAAATAGTTGATTTAACATTGGGTGGTGTTTGTGGGGGTCCCTAACACACATTCATACATATTAGCAACGCTGGATCGTGGCCTATTGGCATGGTTATATTTTCTTAAGCCTCTCAATAAAATGATCTGAAATTTGGGGTTAAACTGGAACAATAATCATCACTTTTATTTTTTGGATTTCTTTCATTTTGGATAGAGTTGGTGGGGGGGGGGGGTTAGAAGCTCTGTCAGTTTATTTTGTATTATCCCTGTCCGTTTGGGGAGATTGGCCTTCACTTCCTGCCCCATAGCCAAACAGGAAGTGATCGAAAAAGTAGGCAAATTAAGGGCCCCCCCAAGTCCCCCCCCACAGAACTTGTGTGTGTCCCCTGAAAATTCCTGGGTGGGTCATAAAAAAACAGGGTGTGGCCTTGACAGGAAGGGTGGGTCATTTTTCTATTAGGGGGGTGCCAAAATTTGGTCAGGCCTAGGGAAGCACAAAACCTAAATATCCTACTGCATATTAGGGCTTATTTAGACAGGATCCAATTTACAGCATGTTTTTAGATTGTGGGAGGAAACCCGGACAGGGAGAACATGCAAACTCCAGGCAGATAGTGTCACGGGCGGGATTCGAACCAGCAACCCTTTTGCTGCTAGGTGAACATGCTACACACTACGCTACTGTGCTGAACGAACATGATTGCAGCTGAAAGCATGAGATGTTTTTTTTTTTACCAATTCCATGATTTCCAGCCTGGAGGACAGATGTGGGGTCTAATTGACCCCGCCTTTCTCTATAAAGAGGACCTGTCACACACTAGTCCTATTACAAGGGATGTTTACATTCCTTGTAATAGGAAGAAAAGTGAAAAATAATACAAACAAAGGGACAAACAAGTGCAAAAAATAAAATATTAAGTAAAAAAATAAAATAACAAAGGAATTTAAATGCTCCTGTCCCTAGTAGCTCGCACTCAGAAGCGAACACGCATGCAAGTCCCACCCACATATGTAAACATCCTTCAAACCCCACATGTGAGGTATCATAGCGTGCGTTAGAGCGAGAGCAATAATGTTAGCACTAGACCTCCTCTGTAACTCAAAAGTGGTAACCTGAGAAAAAAAGTCAAGCGTTGCCTATGGAGATTTTTAATAACGAAGTTTAGCGCCATTCCATGAGTGTGCGCAATATGAAAGCGTGACAAGTTAGGTATCTATTTACTCGGTGTAACATCATCTTTTACCTTATCCCTAAAAATTGGCCTAGCTTTACTGCTTTCTTATTTTGTCATTCATGAAACAGGTTTTTTTTTGGAAAGCCAAAAAAAAAAAAAAACGTTAGAACATTTTTGGCACAAATACTGTTGGAAATGTGTCCGAAAAAAATGGCCGCCACTTTATTCCCTAGGGTGTTTGTTAATAAAATATATATAATGTTTGGGGGTCCTGAGTAAGTTTCAAGGAAGAAAATATAATTGTTACATGAAGGAGAGAAGTGCCAGAATAGGCGCGGTATGGAAGTGGTTAAAGTGCACCAATAAAAGTGAAAAATTCCTTGAAATTTCGTACCATGGGGGGGGGGGAGGCAATTAGGGGCGCCATCAGGAATTATGGGGCCCCTTACACAGCTTCAGGCATGGGCCCCCTGGAGCAGAGAATAGGGGGGGGGGGTGCCGCCTGATATTAAGAAGGGGGGGGGGCTGCCGCAATTTGATAAGCGGGGGGTTCCTTTACTAAAAAATACATATAGAAAAATATATATTAAAAAGGGTGGTAGCCATCCGGGGGCCCTGGGGACCACTGGGCCCTTTAATAAAAAGAAACTTCTGGGCTCTTTAATGAAAAATAAATTACAATATCTACATATATAAAATAATAAAAAAGGGGGTTGCCTTGGGAGCTCTGGGCCCTTTAATAAAAAATAACTACCAAAAATCTAAAAAAAAAATAACATTGGGTGGGAGCTGTGGTGGCTCAACGTGAATGGCACTGCGCTGACAAGCCGTTCACCTCTGCAGCCAAGGGTTCGGATCCCGGTCTCGGCTACATATGAATTGAGTTTGGTGGTGTCAGCCCGGCTCCCGGTGGGTGTGCTATGCAAGGTACGCCTGTGCTTAGTATGCCCACCCCCCCCCCCCCAAAAAAAAAACACCACACTTGCACACACTTTGGCCATGAGGTCTCCTAAAATAAAGGGAGGCGAAGGACCTACAGGGCTGGCTGGGTGGGCTACACTCCTTCATAGGGGGAGTCCCTCTGTCCCATCGGGCTCCCAAGTGTAGCAGGTGGGGTGAGTGGGAGGCCCCCCTCACACCCACCATTGCCACCGGGGCATGGAGAAGGATGGCGATTGCAAGTCCAGCTCCTCTCTCTCTCGACTTCACGCACAAAATACACTTTAAAAAAGAAATTAAAGTAAAAAGTAACAAACCTGGGGAAAATGTTTATAACATTTTTAGAAGCAAAAAGGTTGTCATCTGGGGCCCTCTGGGAGCTTTCAAAATTATATTATATATATATATGTTTAAAAAATAACCAAAAAATATATCATATGTTTTTTTTTTTTTTTTTTTTTGTAAAGGTGGGGGGTTGTCATCTGGAGCCCTGGGATCTCCGGGCCACTGGGGACCAGGCCACTGGGGACCTCCAGACCCCTAAACCAAAACATTGGCCCTTTAATAACAACAAATTTGGGGGGTTGCCACCCGGGGCCCTGGGGACCTCCAGACTGCAAAAAAATATTAAATTCCAAAAATTGGCCCTTTAATAAAAAATCCTACAAAAACCAACTAACAAATATATATACAAAAAAAAAAAGAGGGGGGTTACCATCTGGGGCACTGGGGGGCCTCCAGGCATCTGGGCACCTCCGGACCCCCGGGCCCCTTACAGGTGTACAGGGCCGCCATCATGAATTTTGGGGCCCCTTACACAGCTTCAGGCATGGGCCCCCTGGAGCAGAGAACCGGGGGGGGGGTGCTGCCGCATGAAATTGAGAAGCGGGGGGGGGGGGGGGTGGTGCCGCAAATTGAGGAGCGGGGGGGCCCTTTACAAAAATTTTGACAGAAATAAGAAATAAAGAAAAATATATATAAAAAAGGGGGGTAGCCATCCGGGGCCCTGGGGACCTCTGTGCTCTTTATCAAATAAAAATACAAAAGAGAGAAAATACATATATATATATTTTTTAAATATAACATTTATCGAAAAAAAGTTAAAAAACAAGGGGGTAGCCTTCCAGGGCCCTGGGGACCTCTGGGCCCTTTCCTTAAAAAAAAAATAAACAAATATATTTAAAAAATATATATATTTTTTTAAATATATATATTTTATTTAAAAAAAAGGGCTTGCCATCTGGGGCCCTTAGTGGCCTCCGGGCCCCTGGGGACCTTCGGAGCCCTTAAACAAAAAAAAAAAAAAAAAAAAATAGTTTTTTTTGTTTTAGGGTGGTTCCCATCCGGGCCCCTGGGGGCCCCTGGGGACCCCCGGGCGGTGTAATGCCTGTACCCCCCTAATGGCGGCCCTGCAGGTGTACTGCCTGTACCCCCCTGATGGCGGCCCTGGGTGTAATGTCAGCATGTGAAAAATGACATTCTGAAGGAAAAAAGCCATTTAAAACTGACTCGCGGCTATAATGAATTGTCAGCTCTTGGAATTTGCAGGAGAATTCATTCATTAAAAACACCAAAAAAAAAGCGTGGGGGTCCCCCCAAATTCAATAACCAGACCCTTTA
Organism: Rana kukunoris; assembly: GCA_029574335.1. Classification (NCBI taxonomy): domain Eukaryota; kingdom Metazoa; phylum Chordata; class Amphibia; order Anura; family Ranidae; genus Rana; species Rana kukunoris. The sequence continues at coordinate 548,366,010 of CM056049.1, forward strand.
GGTCTGGTATGGATATTAAGGGGAACCCCGCCATCAATTTTTAAAAAAAATGACGTGGGGTTCCCCCCAAATATCCATAACCAGACCCTTCAGGTCTGGTGTGGAATTTAAGGGGAACTCCACTCCAACTAAAAAAAAAAATGGCGTGGAGTCCCCCCTAAAATCCACACCAGACCCCTTATCCGAGCACGTTGACCTGGCCGGCCGCAGAAAAGAGGGGGGGACAGAGCGCGGCCCCCCCCCTCTCCTGAACCGCACCAGGCCACATGCCCTCAACATTGGGAGGGTGTTTTGGGGTGCCCCCCAAAACACCTTGTCCCCATGTTGATGAGGACAAGGGTCTCTTCCCCACAACCCTTGCCCGGTGGTTGTGGGGGTCTGCGGGCAGGAGGCTTATCGAAATCTGGAAGACCCCTTTAACAAAGGGGCCCCCCAGATCCCGGCCCCCCCCTGTGTGAAATGGTAATGGGGTACCTTGTACCTCTACCATTTCACGAGAAAAAAAAAGTGTCAGTGTTAAAAAAGACAAGAGCCGGTTTTTGACAAGTCCTTTATTATCTTCTTTCTTCTTTCCTTCGGGTTTCTTCTTCCTCCTCCTTCTTCTTCCTCTGCTTCTGTCTTGGGTCTTCTATTCCCGCATCTTGCCCGGCGTGTTCTTCCATCTTCTTCTCCTTCCGCTGTCCTTCTCGTCCGCATCTTCTTCTTCTTCTTTGCCGGAGCGGCCGCTTCCAATTGAAATCCCCGCTGTCTGCCGGACCACGCCCCCCCCCTCTGACGCCACGGGCAAGCTCTTAGGAGTGTGCTGCCAGTGCGTCAGAGGGGGGCGTGGTCACATGTCAGAGGGCGGCCAATTCAATTTGAAGCTCGTGCGCGGCTTTTTCTTTGCCAGAGTCGCCGCTTCCAATTGAATTGCCCGCTTTCTGGAACATGTGACCACGCCCCCCTCTGACGCACTGGCACCACACGGGGACTTTCCTAAGAGCTTGCCCGTGGCGTCAGAGGGGGGGCGTGGTCCGGCAGACAGCGGGGATTTCAATTGGAAGCGGCCGCTCCGGCGAAGAAGAAGAAGAAGAAGATGCGGACGAGAAGGACAGCGGGAGGAAAAGAAGATGGAAGAACACGCCGGGCAAGATGCGGGAATAGAAGACCCAAGACAGAAGCAGAGGAAGAAGAAGGAGGAGGAAGAAGAAACCCGAAGGAAAGAAGAAAGAAGATAATAAAGGACTTGTCAAAAACCGGCTCTTGTCTTTTTTAACCCTTTACATTTTTTTTACTCGTGAAATGGTAGAGGTACAAGGTACCCCATTACCATTTCACACAGGGGGGGGCCGGGATCTGGGGGGCCCCTTTGTTAAAGGGGTCTTCCAGATTTCGATAAGCCTCCTGCCCGCAGACCCCCACAACCACCGGGCAAGGGTTGTGGGGAAGAGACCCTTGTCCTCATCAACATGGGGACAAGGTGTTTTGGGGGGCACCCCAAAACACCCTCCCAATGTTGAGGGCATGTGGCCTGGTGCGGTTCAGGAGAGGGGGGGGGCCGCGCTCTGTCCCCCCCTCTTTTCTGCGGCCGGCCAGGTCAACGTGCTCGGATAAGGGGTCTGGTGTGGATTTTAGGGGGGACTCCACGCCATTTTTTTTTAAATTTGGGGTGGAGTTCCCCTTAAATTCCACACCAGACCTGAAGGGTCTGGTTATGGATATTTGGGGGGAACCCCACGTCATTTTTTTTTAAAATTGACGGCGGGGTTCCCCTTAATATCCATACCAGACCTAAAGGGTCTGGTTATTGAATTTGGGGGGACCCCCACGTCATTTGAATAATTATTTTAAATTTCGTACCATGGGGGGGGGGGGGGAATGTCAGCAGGTGAATAAAGCGCACTTTTCCTGCGGTTAGAAATATGTCTTTGCACAAAATGACATTCTGAAAAAAAAAAAAAAAAAAAAAAGCCATTTAAAACTGACTCGCGGCAATAATGAATTGTCGGCTCCCGGCAATTGCAGGAGAATTCATTCATTAAAAAAAGGGAAAATAAAGCGTGGGGGTCCCCCCAAATTCAATAACCAGACCCTTTAGGTCTGGTATGGATATTAAGGGGAACCCCGCCGTCAATTTATTAAAAAAATGACGTGGGGTTCCCCCCAAATATCCATAACCAGACCCTTCGGGTCTGGTGTGGAATTTAAGGGGAACTCCACCCCAAATGTAAAAAATAAATGGCGTGGAGTCCCCCCTAAAATCCACACCAGACCCCTTATCCGAGCACGTTGACCTGGCCGGCCGCAGAAAAGAGGGGGGGACAGAGCGCGGCCCCCCCTCTCTCCTGAACCGCACCAGGCCACATGCCCTCAACATTGGGAGGGTGTTTTGGGGTGCCCCCCAAAACACCTTGTCCCCATGTTGATGAGGACAAGGGTCTCTTCCCCACAACCCTTGCCCGGTGGTTGTGGGGGTCTGCGGGCAGGAGGCTTATCGAAATCTGGAAGACCCCTTTAACAAAGGGGCCCCCCAGATCCCGGCCCCCCCCCTATGTGAAATGGTAATGGGGTACCTTGTACCTCTACCATTTCACGAGTAAAAAAAATGTAAAGGGTTAAAAAAGACAAGAGCCGGTTTTTGACAAGTCCTTTATTATCTTCTTTCTTCTTTCCTTCGGGTTTCTTCTTCCTCCTCCTTCTTCTTCCTCTGCTTCTGTCTTGGGTCTTCTATTCCCGCATCTTGCCCGGCGTGTTCTTCCATCTTCTTCCGCTGTCCTTCTCGTCCGCATCTTCTCCTTCTTCTTCTTCGCCGGAGCGGCCGCTTCCAATTGAAATCTCCGCTGTCTGCCGGACCACGCCCCCCCCTCTGACGCCACGGGCAAGCTCTTAGGAAAGTCCCCGTGTGGTGCCAGTGCGTCAGAGGGGGGCGTGGTCACATGTTCCAGAAAGCGGGCAATTCAATTGGACGCGGCGACTCCGGCAAAGAAAAAGCCGCGCACAAGCTTCAAATTGAATTGGCCCGCCCTCTGACATGTGACCACGCCCCCCTCTGACGCACTTGCAGCACACTCCTAAGAGCTTGCCCGTGGCGTCAGAGGGGGGGGCGTGGTCCGGCAGACAGCGGGGATTTCAATTGGAAGCGGCCGCTCCGGCGAAGAAGAAGAAGAAGGAGAAGATGCGGACGAGAAGGACAGCGGGAGGAACAGAAGATGGAAGAACACGCCGGGCAAGATGCGGGAATAGAAGACCCAAGACAGAAGCAGAGGAAGAAGAAGGAGGAGGAAGAAGAAACCCGAAGAAAAGAAGAAAGAAGATAATAAAGGACTTGTCAAAAACCGGCTCTTGTCTTTTTTAACCCTTTACATTTTTTTTTCTCGTGAAATGGTAGAGGTACAAGGTACCCCATTACCATTTCACATAGGGGGGGGGCCGGGATCTGGGGGGCCCCTTTGTTAAAGGGGTCTTCCAGATTTCGATAAGCCTCCTGCCCGCAGACCCCCACAACCACCGGGCAAGGGTTGTGGGGAAGAGACCCTTGTCCTCATCAACATGGGGACAAGGTGTTTTGGGGGGCACCCCAAAACACCCTCCCAATGTTGAGGGCATGTGGCCTGGTGCGGTTCAGGAGAGGGGGGGGGCCGCGCTCTGTCCCCCCCTCTTTTCTGCGGCCGGCCAGGTCAACGTGCTCGGATAAGGGGTCTGGTGTGGATTTTAGGGGGGACTCCACGCCATTTTTTTTTTAATTTGGAGTGGAGTTCCCCTTAAATTCCACACCAGACCCGAAGGGTCTGGTTATGGATATTTGGGGGGAACCCCACGTCATTTTTTTTTTAAATTGACGGCGGGGTTCCCCTTAATATCCATACCAGACCTAAAGGGTCTGGTTATTGAATTTGGGGGGACCCCACGCTTTTTTTTCCCTTTTTTTAATGAATGAATTCTCCTGCAATTGCCGGGAGCCGACAATTCATTATTGCCGCGAGTCAGTTTTAAATGGCTTTTTTCCTTTGAAAAATGACATTTTGTGCAGAGACAGTTCTAACCACGGGAAACATGCGCTTTTTCACATGCTGACATTACACCCCCCCATAGTACGAAATTTAAAGGAAAATTACACTTTTATTATTGCACTTTTAGCATTATTAAAATCACTGCTCCCGAAAAAACGGCCGTTTTAAAAAATAAAAAAAGCATTGGTACATGTCCCCTGGGGCAGGACTGAGGTCCCCAAACACTTTTTAGGACAAAACTTGCAGATTAGCCTTTAACATTCACTATTAAGATTTCCCCCATAGACTTATACAGGGAGTTCGGCGGCGGCTTTAGTTATCAATCACATCGCGCTGCTGCTGCCGCCGGTTCATGCGCCTAATTAGGGCTTCATCCAGCGCACTAATTAAGGCATGTACCGGCGCAGCGCAGATTCATTAGTAAATCAGCCCCACTGTGTTCAGTGTTCCGCCTATCACAGATGCCCCCGAGGACGAGAGCACGGAACAGCAGAAGGAGGAGGCGCGGCTTTTGAAAAATGAATGGCTGCGGTCTGAATGTTAGGTTACCAGCGTATAAGACGACCCCTGAGGCCGTGTACACACGGCAGAGAACCTCGACGGGCAGAACACATCGTTCCGCCCGTCGAGGTTCTCTGCCGGCCGTCAAAATCGGCGACCCGCCCGTCGGGAATGGCAACCAGCCATTCATCCAGGCGGGATGTCGAGCAAAAAGAGAGCGTGCTCTCTTTTCGCTCGACGGGATTCCCGACGGGCGGGGCGAGCGCTCCGTGTACACACGGCCGAGGTCCTCGCTGGAATGCAGCTTCCAGCGAGGTTCTCGCTGGTTTCCAGCGAGAACCTCGGTCGTGTGTACGCCGCCTGACTTTTAAGAAGAATTTCATGGGTTAAAAAGTCATCTTATACGCCGGAAAATACGGTAGATCTATAATGCAAAGGTCCCAAAGTTACAGGTGTGCATTCTGAACTCCACCTATACTATAATATACTATACTACAGTATACTATGCTATATCATACTACACTATACCGTATCCCTATGCTATACTACTATTGTTCATTATAAGTTGGATATAGTGTGAATATTAATAGGATTTACTTCTTCTGACCTGCATCTAATGTCTTTGGTAAGATTAAAAAAAAATTCAACACTTATCGGGCAAAGGAGAATGTGTACTGACGCATTCCTTTAAGCTGTGCCCCCTGATTTTCCTGCTTTTGCTATCATTTAATTTATTTATTTTTTATTATATGAAATTCATGAAACATGTGGCCAGTGCAGATAGTGGTTGTTTCAAGTTCCTTTAAGATGTGCCTCCTGCTTTTCCTACTTTGGCCATTATTTTGATGATTTTAATTTATGAAATGTATGAAACATGTGGCCAGTTAATTACTGTTGAGCAGATGTGGATTCAGGTGTTATTTAATTGATTTTATACCAATACTGGTTTAAACACTGTAAAACCTTAAGTTTTAAATTTCACTTGCGCTTAACTTTTTTTAACCACCATATGGATCTATAAAAGTAAAATGCTTCTAAAATGTATTTTTTAAGCTGTGCTCCAGGGAAACTTCCCTGGCTGATATGCAATGAATATCAAATACAGTTTTCAGAAACACTGAATAGAAATGTAAGACGGAGGTGCAAAAATATGTCTCAGCCTACAAAGCGTTCAATGGTAAAAACAGTAACAGATGATAACTGAAGCATTCATAGATGCTGAATCTTTCTTATTCAAAAGAAAGGACATTTGGGCACAATGAAACAATGGTGACGATTATATTATATTTTTTCTGTAAAGTCGAACAGCAGGCAAATAGCTGAATACACCATTGAAAGACATATAAGGGGACAGTTTTATTTACCAAAGGTTTTTTACTTCTGTCCATTCAGTCCTGATATTTGAACAGCTCTGCCAGACAGGACAGCTAGCTCAGTGACTTCATGTTCAATACTTTTTAACACAGCTAGTTCATTTCCCGGCCCAGAATAAACAGCAAAGAATCAGAAGCCAGTTGATAAGGTCACCCTCTCCTCCATATATATACAGGGCCGCCATCAGGAATTTTGGGGCCCCTTACACAGCTTCAGGCATGGGCCCCTTGAAGCAGAGAACGGGGGGGGGTGCTGCCGCATGAAATTGAAAAGCGGGGGGGTTGGCTGCTGCAGTGGGGGGGCCCTTTGCAAAAAGATGAAATAAAGAAAATGATATATATAAAAAAGGGGGGTAGCCATCCGGGGCCCTGGGGACCTCTGTGCCCTTTAATAAAAAGAAAAAGAGAGAGAAAAAAATATATATTTATATATATAAAATATATATATATATATATGTTTTTTTTTAAAAGGGTGGTTGCCATCTGGGGCCCTGGGGACCTCATTTTTTTTTTATAAAAGGAAATTACAAAAAAAGGGGGCTTTCCATCTGGGTCCTCTGGGCCCTTTAATAAAAATAAAAAAAATATATATGTATAAACAAAAATAAAAAAACATTTATAAAAAAAGGGTGTTTGACACATTGGGCCCTGGGGACCTCTGAGCCCTTTAACCACTTTCCCACGGCGTCATGGTAAAAAGACGTCATGTTTTTAAAGATGGATATCTCGGTAACAGCAGCAGCTGCTGCCACAACCAAGATATCCATCTTTTCCGTGGGCAGTCCTGTACACAATAACGGCAGTCTCCGCTGCGGATTCGCCGCGAGATCGCCGTTATCGGTGGCGGAAGAGGGCCCCCCCAGATCTCATATTTAAGAGGACCTGTCATGCTTTTTTCTATTACAAGGGATGTTTACATTCCTTGTAATAGGAATAAAAGTCATAATTTTTTTATTTTGGTGTATAAACTTATAAACTAATTTAAAATAAATAAGAAAACAAAAAAAAAATTGAAAACGCCCCATCCCGACGAGCTCGCGCACAGAAGCAAACGCATACGCGAGTAGCGCCCGCATATGAAAACGGTGTTCAAATCACACAAGTGAGGTATCCCCGCGATCGTTAGAGCGAGAACAATAATTCTAGCCCTAGACCTCCTCTGTATCTCAAAAAATGCAACCTGTAGAATTTTTGAAACGTCGCCTATCGAGATTTTTAAGGGTAAAAGTTTGACGCCATGCCACGAGCGGGCACAATTTTTAAGCGTGACATGTTGGGTATCATTTTACTTGGCGTAACATTATCTTTCACAATATATAAAAAAATTGGGCCAAATGTCTTTTTTTTTTTTTTTTTTTAAAGTGAATTTTTTCCCAAAAAAGTGAGCTTGTAAGACCACTGCGTAAATACGTTGACAAAAAGTATTGCAATGACTGCCATTTTATTCTCTAAGCCATGAATAAGCACTGATCCAGTGCGAAACGCGTCGGCTGTTCCTTGTTTCTACTGCTGTGACCCTATTTTTGTACATGCTGTCTATTGAATAAAAGACCACCCATCAGGTTTTGGAGTGCGGCTATCCATTTTTCTTTGTCTTCATTTTATTCTCTAGGGTGTTAGAAAAAACAATATATATAATGTTTGGGGGGTTTAAGTAATTTTCTAGCAAAAAAAAATCAGTTTTAGTCTCGTAAACACCGAATCTGAAAAACAGGCTTGGTGGGCAAGTGGTTAATAAAAATATATCTATATATATATATATATATATAAAATAAAATGATAATATAAAAAAAAGTAAAATATTTTTATAAAAAAAGGAGGGTTGTCATCCGGGGGCCCTGGGGACCTCTGGGCCCTTTAACCACTTGCCTACTGTGCACCTACACCCCCTTCCTGCCCAGACAAAATATAAGCTTCCGGCACTGCGTCGCTTTAACTGACAATTGCGCGGTCGTGCGACGTGGCTCCCAAACAAAATTGGCGTCCTTTTTTTCCCACAAATAGAGCTTTCTTTGGTGGTATTTGATCACCTCTGCGGTTTTTATTTTTTGCGCTATAAACAAAAATAGAGCGTCAATTTTTAAAAAAATGCAATATTTTTTCCTTTTTGCTATAATAAAAAACCCAAAAAATATATAAAAAAAATATTTTTTCCCTCAGTTTAGGCCGATACGTATTCTTCTACATATTTTTGGTAAAAAAAAAATGCAATAAGCGTTTATCGATTGGTTTGCGCAAAATTTATAGCGTTTACAAAATATATATTTTTTTTACTATTAATGGCGGCGATCTGCGATTTTTTTATTGGGACTGCGACGTTATGGCGGACATTTCGGACACTTTTCTGACATTTTTGGGACCATTTACATTTATACAGTGAAAAATGCTATAAATATGCATTGATTACTGTATAAATGTGACTGGCGGGGAAGGGGTTAAATGTGTGTCCTATGAGTGTTCTAACTGTGGGGGGAAGGGGGGGGTGACTGGGGGAGGTGACCGATTGTGTCCCTATGTACAAGGGACACAACCGCTCTCCTCTCTCCCTGACAGGGACGTGCAGCTCTGTGTTTACATACAGAGCTGCACGTCCCAGCTCAGTAACTGAGCAATCGCGTGTGCCCGGCGGCGATCTGTGCCGCCGGGCACTCGCACGGGATCCCTGCAGAGCGGCGGGTGCGCGCGCGCGCCGCCGGCAACGCGCACGCGCCCGCCCGTGGCTTTAAAGGGACATCACGTCATATGACGTGATGTCAGGATAATGGAGTCGTCTGCCCGCCGTCATTTGACGGTGGGCAGATGACAAGTGGTTAATAATAATAATAATAATTGTATATATTATATATTAATTATATATATATATATATATAAAAAATATAAAAATATATTATAAAAATAAAATAAATAAATGTTTTTTTGTAAAAAAAAGGGGGGTTGTCATCTGGGTCCCTGGGGATCTCCGGGCCCATGAGGACATCCAGACCCCTAAAAAAAGGCCCTTTAATAAAAAAATTAAATAAAAATATATTAAAAAATATATATATATTAAAAAAAAATAATAAAAACAAGTGGGTTGCCATCCGGGGCCCTGGGGGCCTCCAGGCCCCTGTGGACTTCTAAAAAAGGAAAAGAAAAAAAAATGTCCCTTTAACCACTTAGCAACCACCTGCCGAAAAATAACGGCGGCAAGGTGGTTGCTTAACTCTGGGATCATGTTATATAACGTGATTCCAGAGTCGCTCTCCCGCCGGGTCACGGATCACGGTAAATCGCCGCTGATAGCGGCGGTTTACCACGTGATCGCGCCGTCCAATGATGGCGCGATCACATGTAAACAGACCGGCGTCATTTGATGACGCCGGTTCATCCCTCCTCTCTCTGTACTGATCGGTACAGTGTGAGAGGGGGAGCGCGGATGGCGGCAGCGCTGTGGATGGATCTGTGACTATTGCAGTCACAGATCCATCCATCCCTGCTCAGCCATCCCTGCAACCCCCTGCGCAATACTCAGCAGTACCCCCAGCAATACTCAGCAGTACCCCCAGCAATACTCAGCAGTAGCCACAGCAATACTCAGCAGTACCCACAGCAATACTCAGCAGTACCCACGGCGCAATACTCAGCAGTACCCCCGGCGCAATACTCAGCAGTACCCCCGGCGCAATACTCAGCAGTACCCGGAACAATACTCAGCATACCCCGGCGCAATACTCAGCATACCCCGGTGCAATACTCAGCATACCCCGGCGCAATACTCAGCATACCCCGGCGCAATACTCTGAACAATACTCTGCAGTACCCCCGCGCAATACTCTGAACAATACTCTGCAGTACCCCCGCGCAATACTCTGAACAATACTCTGCAGTACCCCCGCGCAATACTCTGAACAATACTCTGCAGTACCCCTGCGCAATACTCTGAACAATACTCTGCAGTACCCCCTGCGCAATACTCTGAACAATACTCTGCAGTACCCCCTGCGCAATACCCTGAACAATACTCTGCAGTACTCCCTGCGCAATACTCCCTGCGCAATAATCCCTGCGCAATACTATGCGGTCATTTTTTTTTTCAGGCTTCCCAGCCTAGAGGTGAGATGTGGGGTCTTATTGACCCCATATCTCACTGAAGAGGACCTGTCACGCTATATTCCTATTACAAGGGATCTTTACATTCCTTGTAATAGGGATAAAAGTAATCAAAACATTTATTTTTGGGGGAAAACGTGTCAAACTAAAATAAATAAAGTAAAATGAACAATAAAAAAAAAAAACTTAAAGCGCCCCTGTTCCCGCGTGCTCGTATACAGAAGCAAACGTGCACGTAAGTCCCGCCCACATATGAAAACGGTGTTCAAACCACACATGTGAGGTATCGCTGCGAACGTTAGAGCGAGAGCAATCATTTTGGCCCTAGACCTCCTCTCCAACTAAAATGATATAACCAGTAAAAATATTTAAAACGTCGCCTATGAGGATTTTTAAGTCGCGAAGTTTGGCGCCATTCCACGAGCGTGTGCAATATTGAAGGGTGACATGTTGGGTATCTATTTACTCGGCGTAACTTCATCTTTCATATTATGCAAAAACATTGGGCTAAATGTAATGTTTTTTTTTTTTTTTTAAAGCACAAAACTGCTTTAAACTTCGAAAAATTGCTGTGCAAATACAATGCACGATAAAAAGTTGCAACAACCGCCATTGTATTCTCTAGGGTCTTTGCTAAAAAAGTATATATAATGTTTTGGGGTTCTATGTAATTTTCTAGCAAATAAATTATGATTTTTCCATGTAGGAGAGAAATGTCAGAATTGGTCTGGGTGTTCCAGAACGCCTGATGGCGTTCCCTGCATGTTGGGCCTCTGTATGTGGCCACGCGGTGTAAAAGTCTCACACATGGGGTATCGCCATACTCGGAAGGAATAGCAGAATGTGTTTTGGTGTGTAATTTGTGGTATGCATATGCTGTGTGTGAGAAATAACCTGCTAATATGAAAATTTTGTGGAAAGAAAATAAAAATGAAAAAAAATCTTGATTTTGCAAAGAATTGTGGGGAAAAAATTACAACTTAAAAAAACTCACGATGCCTCTTTCTAAATACCTTGGAATGTCTTCTTTCCAAAAAGGGGTCTTTTGGGGGATATTTGTACTTTTCTGGCATGTTAGGGTCTTAAGAAATGAGAGAGGCTGTCAGTACATCAGATGTGATCAAATTGATCAATTTTCAGTAATTGGTACCATAGCTTGTAGACCCTATAACTTTCACCCAGACTAAATAATATCTAATTTTTTTTTTGTTTTGTTACCAAAGATATGTAGCCGTATACATTTTAGGCCAAGTTTATGAAGAAAAATTACTTTTTTTGCAAAATGTTATAATAGAAATGAAGAAAAATTCATTTTTTTACAAAATTTTCGTTCTTTTTTCATTTATAGCGAAAAAAATAAAAACCGCAGAGGTGATAAAATACCACCAAAAGAAAGCTCTATTTGTGGGAAAAAAAGGACAAAAATTTCATTTGGTTACAGTGTTGTATGACTGAGTTATTGTCATTCAAAATGTGAGAGCACCGAAAGCTGAAAATTGGTCTGGTTATTAAGAGGGTTTAAGTGCCCAGTAGTCAAGTGGTTAATAAAAAAATAAAATAAAAATATATTAAAAAAATATATTTTTTTATAATTTTTTTTTATAAACAAATAAAAAAATAGGGGGTTGCCATCTGGGGCCCTGGTGGCCTCCGTGCCCCTGGGGACCTCTAAACCCCTAAAAAAAGGCCCTTTAATAAAAAAATAAAAATAAAAATATATTAAAAAATATATTTTTTTTATAAAAAATATATTTTTTTTTATAAAAAATAAATAAAAAAAAGGGGGGTTGCCATGTGGGGCCCTGGGGGCCTCCGGACCTCTAAAAAAAAAAGAAAAAAATTGGCCCTTTAATAAAAAATAAAAGAAAAATATATTAAAAAATATATTTTTTTTATTAAAAAATATTTTTTTTTTATAAACAAATAAATAAAAAAGAGAGGGTTGCCATCTGGGCCCTGGTGGCCTCTTGGCCCCTGGGGACCTCCGGACCCCTAAAGTCATTTAGTTTTTTTAGGAGGGTTCCCATCCGGGCCCCTGGGGACCCCCGGGCCCCTTACAGGTGTACTGCCTGTACCCCCCTGATATATATATATATATATATATATATATATATATATATATATATATATATGCTTTCCTGTACTGATAACACAGTGTCTTGCTGCGATCAATTGCCTTCTCTCTCCTCTCCTCTGCCCGGTTCACAGTTCCAGTGGGCGGGGCCGAGCACTGCCGCTGAGACGTCACCTGGGAGGAGAGGGAAGAGAAGAGAGAGACAGAGTCGAGGAGTCCCATGATCGCAGGAAGATGCTGTGTTATCGGTACAGATAAGCATATTTATGATATAACACAGACACAGGGGAACTTATTCTTCTAATACAAAGGGGAGCAGAGCTTTTAATATTAAGTATGAGAGCAGCAGAAGCGAGGGGGGGGGGGGGCGGGTGCTGACATGAGTAGACAGTCAGAGAGGGTGGAGATGATGGAGGAGAGGATACAGAAGACAGAGAGCAGGCTGCGGCTGATGGAGGCACGTATGCTGACAGTGGTGTCATCGCTCAGCAGCCCTGATATATCGTAGTCAGCGTACAGAGAAAGGGTATAGCCAGGCAGGATCAGACAGATAATACAGGTGATACAGGGGGGGGGGGGTCAAATGACACAGCACAAGCATTGTGCTCTATAACATGTTTTAACCACTTCAGCCCTGAAAGTGGTTAAAAATTGGCTGCTTAATGACCGGGCAATTTTTTTGCTATACGGCAGTGTGTAGCTTTAACTGACAATTGCGCGGTCTTGCGATGTTGTACCCAAATAAAATTGACATGCTTTTTTTCCCCACAAATAGAGCTTCCTTTTGATGGTATTTGATCACCTCTGCGTTTTTTTTTTTGCGCTATAAACAAAAAAAAAACGACAATTTTGAAAAAACACAAAGGGCCAGATCCATAAAGCACTTACGCCGGAGTATCTCGAGATGTGCCGCCTAAGTCTAAATTTGCGCCGGAATATCTATGCACCGTACCCACAGAACTAGATACGCACCAAAATAGGCTATTCCCGACCAGCCTAACTTGCCTACGCCTGCACATCCTAGGTGCACATTTATTCCGTTCACACCATTGATTTCCTATGCAAATATGCAAATGAGGGAGATACGGCGATCCACAAAAGTAAGTTTGTGCGGCGCAGGCTACTCCCTGTGCGCATCAGCTGCACGTCCGGTCTAAAGTTAGTCCTTATAAAAGCAGGTTTAAAATTGGACAATCCGTCTACATGTCAGCTAAAGCAACACCGTTAGGGACGAGCTGAACAGCCACACTTGCAGGACAACAATCTGTATGCCAACATGCCAGGGGCATCCTTGCTCATAGCTATACTACTGACTTTAGATGAGCACAGAAGGAGGAGGGCACGGGAGAGGATCTGCCGGCCGCCACTGGGCAAGGTACTGGCAACACTCCATTTTCTTGCCAGTAGCTCTTTTCACCCTAATGGCTAAATATATATTTTATATACATTTTTTCTGTTTAGTATATATTTTAAATTAGTTAATATAATAAATATATAATTTTATTTTTTATATCTAATATATATTTAATATTTTAAATATTATTATAATTATATTATTTATTATTATAAACATTTTTTAAATATATATATATATATATATATATATATATATATATATATATATATATATATATATATATATATATATATATATATATGTGTATAAATTGGGTGATGGCTCTCAAAATAATGGAACACACCGACAGGACACAAACCTACGAACAGCAACAGACAACGGAACAAAAGCACCTTGCTTGAGGGAGGGAAAAAAAATGGATGTACTTTTGCAATGGAAGGGCGTATGTCTGGGCCTATTTATGCACTGGGCGTATCTCACTAAGTACGCCGGGCCTAGTTCCTATCTCACTGATTGCTCCGGGCCGAGTAGTGAGCATGTGCAGAGAGGCTCTGACCATAGTCAGCGTCATGCACATGCCCAGTCTGGCCGGCCGTTCATTTGCATGGGGTCACTGCTCATTTCAATGGAACACGCCCACGTCCTTCCCACTTTGAATTACACCGCCTTACGCCTCGGAATTTAAGTTGCGCCGGCACAAATTTGGGCGCAAATACTCTGTGGATACGGCACTTACGTCTCTAATTCGAGCCGGCGTAACGTAAAGGAGATGCGCTACGCCGGTCTATATATGCGCCGATGTATGTGGATCTGGCCCAATATCTTTTACTTTTTGCTATAAATATCCCATATATTTTTTTTTTTTTAACTATTTTTTTCCTTAATTTAGGCTGATATGTATTCTTCTGATAGGATAGGATAGGTGAAAAAACACAACCCCTTTAATAGAAGATGTCACTCAGGAGAAATCAGGCGGTTTATGAGTGGACTATGGGCTAAGAATCTTTGGGACACTTGCTTCACTAACGAAAGCCCTTGAATCCTTGATTACTAGGACTCATTAACTGGAATCCCCTGTAAGTGAATAGTGGTTTGGATGGGTAAGTGTGCATCTGCTTCCTGTCAGCAAGACAACGTTGTCTTTTTATTTTAACAAGTGATGGTGAAGGGATTTTTTTTCAATAAAGCAATGTGTGTTTTACTCAATTGAAGTGTGCCGCTTAGTGGTTATGTCTGCTTGAGTCACGTGGTCTGCACCGGATACAATCTAAGTATCATAGGTGAGCATTGATTTACTCAGGGCTTATGCTAGGTAATAGCGGTACTAGCAAGTATTTGCACTATGCGCGGTTGATTCAAGGTTCAAAATCTATTGTATTTACTGTAGGTCATGGCTTCAGGATCAGGATGACACAACAAAAGGCTTTTCCATTTAATACAAGATAGCAGAGGTAACTACAATATTTCCAAACTCGAATCAAAAAGCTTCTCCTTTCATTTAGTTTCCTGTTTTTGTATGTATATCTGCTACTTTGCTTTGTATTTGACAGTGTGACAGTTCTCTCCATCTGTTTTTCTTTTTTGGTAGTGCATTGTTAAGCTGTTAGCTAACAAAAACATAGGTACTGGTAAACCTTTCAAATTCTGATGAAGTGAACTTGGGGGACAGATGTAGTACTCTATAATCATTATTTATTTCTTAAATTAAAAGCAGAACAGCAGAATTTGAATTCATAGATTAACCATTCAGCCTAAAATAGGGATGGTTAACCAATCAGGGATGGTGTAATATTAAGATTCTGAAAGATTTCAAAATTCAGAAGGTACAAATGCAATCACTAAATAATAACTCTTTTTTTTTATACACAGCACTTTTTTTTATACCCAGCAGAAAATGCATATTGACAAGGGAAATGTAGAGGTGACATCACAACTCCACCCACCGAGCTTAGGACAACAGACCCACCCACAGAATCTACAGTTTTTTGGGTCTCATAACAGACAAAGAGACATTTGATAGGTAAGGATACATTTAGGAGGCATGTATATCCTTATACATAACCACTATGGCAATAGTTTACATCCACTTTAACCCTAATGCCTCGTACACACGACTGCTTTCCTCGGCAAAAACCATCAAGAAAAATGCTGGCAAAGCTTTTTTGCCGAGAAAAACAATTGTGTGTATGTTTTTCGTTGAGAAAACTGTCGTGGATCTCGACAAGAAAAAAAGAGAACATGCTCTCTTTTTTCTCGTCTGGAGTCTCAATTTCCTCATCGTGTTTCTCGTCGGGCAGGTGTACAATGAGAAACACTTTTGTGTGTATGCTTAGAAACACGTGCATGCTCAGAATAAAGTATGAGACGGGAGCGCACCTTCGGTAAAAGTAGCGTTCGTAATGGAGATAGCACATTCGTCACACTGTAACAGTATGAAAACCGTGAATCGTCTCTCACCAAACTTTTAGAGATTAGCAAAAGCAGCCCCAAGGGTGGCACCAGTGGAATCGAACTTTCCCTTTATAGTGCCGTTGTACGTGTTGTACGTCACCGCGTCACCTCCTCCAATCAGCTGTCACTAGATTTTGCCTTGACAGTGTGTATGCAAGGAAAGCTTGACAAGAACCTCGTCGAGAAAAACAACGTTTCTTTTACAACGAGATTCTCGGTCGTGGTGTACGAGGCTTGACACTGACTTAAATTAAACCTTGATCTTGATCTAGCTATATATATATATATATATATATATATATATATATATATATATATATATATATATATATGTATATATATACCGGTATATATATATATATATATATATATATATATATATATATATATATATATATATATATATATGTATATATATATATATATATAAATATATATATACTGTATATATATATATATATATATATTACACACTTTTGATTGTTTACATCTTTCTCCCCTGGCAAAGAGAAAATAATACAATGTATCTTTCTCTCTATTCAGCAGAGAGAAAAAACACATGGGCAGGCTGCACAGTGACTGATCACTGTCATAGGTGTGCGCAGCTTGTTGCATTAAGGTGTGCACCCTAAAGCTCAAAAACATATGTGTCTGTGTGTCTACGTATATATGGCCCCAGAAAATTGATC
Source organism: Rana kukunoris (assembly GCA_029574335.1). Lineage (NCBI taxonomy): Eukaryota > Metazoa > Chordata > Amphibia > Anura > Ranidae > Rana > Rana kukunoris. The sequence goes on from CM056049.1 coordinate 548,382,533, forward strand.
TCCCTGCCAGCACAGTGAAAGAGTAGTGTATATTACAGTGGTCATCAACCCTGTCCTGCAGGGCCCACTAACAGGCCAGGTTTTATGTATTACCTTGGGGAGATGCAGACTGGAATACTGCAATCACTGAGCAGCAAATTACATCACCTGTGATGCATTTCAGGTATCTTGCAAACCTGGCCTGTTAGTAGGCCCTGCACGACAGGGTTGATGACCACTGGTGTATAAGCACTTCTCTTATGGCAGAGCTGTTAAGAGAGAGAGAGAGATCTTCCCTGTCTTCCCACTGGCATACAGATCAAAAATGCTAATACACATGAGGTGATTAGGGTGTGCCCAGGCACATCTGGAACACCCTGTGCGCACACCTATGATTACTGTGATAGTCAATCAGAGGCTATCACAGAGTCCTGGTTGCTGATCATTAATTCAAGGTCATGGGCTCTCTGTGAAAGCCCAGTCTTTCTGCTAGGAGTGCACTGTTTAGTTCTCCCAGCACACTGGTATGCATATATGCAGCCACATGGAAGAAGACACACTTCCATGAGGCCTTACAGGTATATATGTGTACAGGTGTCAGGAAGAGGTTAAATAGACATTTATATAAAAAAGCATGTCCCCTTTATGGCCAGTAGATGGCTATCTTCATAAACAGATACAGCTCACTCAATGCACAGATGAATGCATGATGATGAACTCAAAAAAGATAAAAGGAATCCAAAGTGCTCTCCATAATATCCAACAGCTTTATTATAAGTTATACTCACAAGTTTAAAAAAAAAGAAAAAGAAAAGAAAACAGGTTCATCTAATGACTGCAGTAAAACATCTCTCAAGGCTCCCACCACTCGCAGAGAAAATCCCCTTCAGGTAGATTTAAACACCTCCCACATGCACATTTCTTTGTGATCTTCTTGTTCTGTGCATTGACTGAGCTTAATATGTCTATGGAGATAGCCCTGGGGACATGCTGTACATAACCTTTTGCTATAAAGGTCTATTTAAGAAGGTAAGAGCATGCCCAGTGGGAAATGTGAAGGTCAAAATATTTTTTTCACTATTCTATATTTATGACTTCAAATGTACAGTGCTATTAGAAGATGCAATTTACAGACACTGTTATTTGTTTTTTAATCTATAGCCTTCATGTTTTTGATTCTTTATGTTCCCATTTGGTGATTTGTTATTGGTTTTTGCATGTTAGACTTAAATGGGTAGTTCCCCCAAAAAACTTTTTTTTAACATTGATTGAGGCTCGTTATGTCAAGGGGAATCGGGTTGTTTTTTTTTAGAAATGAAGCAGTACTTACCGTTTTAGAGATGCATCGTCTCTGACGCTTCCGGGTATGGTCTCCGACTATAGGCGTGCCTATTTGATTGACAGGCTTCCGACGGTCGCATACATCGCGTCACGATTTTCCGAAAGTAGCCGAACGACGGTGCGCAGGCGCAGTATAGAGCCGCACCGTCGCTCGGCTTCTTTCGGCTACTCGTGACGCGATGTATGCGACCGTCGGAAGCCTGTCAATCAAATAGGCACGCCCAGACCAGACGATCATACCCGGAAGCGACGAAGACAATGCATCTGTAAAACGGTAAGTACTGGTTCGTTTCTAATAAAAAAACACCCGATTCCCCTTGACATAACGAGCCTCAATCAATGTTAAAAAAAGGTTTTTGGGGGAATTACCCCTTTAAGGAGTGGAAGGAAATAAATGTTTTTTTTTTTTTTTTTTACTTTTTGCTATAATACCTATCCAAAAAAAAATATATAAAAAAACACATTTATTCATCAGTTTAGGCCAATATATATCCTTCTACAGTACATATTTTTGAAAAAAAATATTGCAATAGGCGCATATTGATTGGTTTGCGCAAAAGTTATTGCGTCACAAACTATAGGATAGATGTAGGGACTTTTACTTTTTTATTGTTTTTACTAGTAATGGCATCGATCTGCGATTTTTAGTGGGATTCCTACATTGCGGCGGACAAATCTGAACCAAATTACACTTTTTAGGGACCAGTTACATTAGTACACTGATCAGTGCTATATAAATACACTGATCATTGTAAAAATTACATTGATAGAGAAGGGGTTCCTTAGGTGTGTTCTAACTGTAGGGGGGGGGGTGGGCTTCCTGGGACATGACATAGATCACTGTTCCCTATCACTGGGAACAGAAGATCTCTGACATGTCCCCTGTCAGAACAGGGATACGCTTGTTTACACAGGCAGATCCCCGCTCTGCCTCTGTACTAGCCAATCGTTGGTCACCGTGCAGCGGGAGCCAGAGAGTGTCGCTGGCAACTGCGCTTGTATGAGCCACCGTACAGGTACAGGGATTCACGCAGTGCTGCCAACCTGCCGCAGTATAAGTACGTGAGCTGCTCAGCAAGTGGTTAAAGTGGATGTAAACCCGATTCATGAAATTTGATCTGGGCACATATATCTGGAGTTTTTTCTTATCTCTCTTCAAATTTCCAGTAGCTATCTCTTTCTTCGTTCTTCTGTTATCAGCCTGAGAAATTCTGAAAAATACTCTGTCACATATGATAGAAGCAGCCGGAGTTTTGTGTTGGGGAGGATGCTATAAATAGATTAGCACAAAGCGGAACTATTCAATGAACAGAGCTGAAAGTCTCTACCTATGAGGAGGGGGGGTGTGTGCCTTTCCTCCAATCAGCTGTCTTGGCTGTATGCTCAGACTTCCCTGCAGTGCTGATCAGAGAGAGAAAATCTCCTAACACAATCTGAACATTCTAAAGAATATATAAAGCTGAAGACAGCAGAAATATATGTAAAACTTATATAGGGAGGTTTGTTTCATATCTGTTTATCATCTGAGGCTGTTCACTTTACTGGGTATATGTGAGGGTTTACCTCCACTTTAATGTTTTACAATTGGTTGATTTATTTCATTTGTGTGGTACACTTTGTTATGTATTATTGCATTTGGTGTATTTATTATAAGTTGTGGTCCACTAGATATGATTGATTGATATATTTGCATTTAGTGCAGAATATTTTACCAACATAAAAGGCCCCTTGAACCGCCTTTAGGAAAGGGAGCCTTGACTGCTCGAAGCATGGTATCACTGTGGATGCAAACCTAAAAGGGAAGTTAGGTAACTGTATTAGGATTAGCTTCAAAGATCTGAAGTGCCTGAACTGTGTGAAAAGAGTATGCTGGGACACATTCAACTGCTCTGAGAAAATTCAGCTGTTACAAGAGTTTCTCACATGTTGGGATGTTTTGTCACAGCTTTGGCGGTTTTGACCTTGCCAGCAATTGATGTTGCTGTATGGGCTATGCCCTCAAGTTAAATTCTGGGGTCAGTCTAATGCCTGCCTGGCTCTGATGATGGTAAGTAGTGTTGAGCAGAATATGCCATATTCGATTTCGCGATATATCTCGAATATATAGTCGAATATTCGAGATATATTCGTTAAATGCGAATATTCGCGATATTTTTTGGAAATGAAATGATTGCGAAATTTCGCTATTGCGAATGCGAATGCGAATGCGAATTGCGATTGCAAATGAAATTTCGAGAAATGCGGAAGGAGCACTCTGATTGGCTCAGAATATTTCTGGATATTTTATAATACAAAATAATTGCGAAATTCGAGAAATGCGGAATGGAGCACTCTGATTGGCTCAGAATATTCGTGATATATTACAATACAAAATAATTGCGAATATTCGGCAAATGCGGAAGGAGCACTCTGATTGGCTCAGAATATTCGTGATATTTTATAATACAAAATAATTGCGAAATTTCGAGAAATGCAGGAATGGAGCACTCTGATTGGCTCAGAATATTCGTGATATATTACAATACAAAATAATTGCGAATATTCGGCAAATGCGGAAGGAGCACTCTGATTGGCTCAGAATATTCGTGATATATTACAATACAAAATAATTGCGAATATTCGGCAAATGCGGAAGGAGCACTCTGATTGGCTCAGAATATTCGTGATATATTACAATACAAAATAATTGCGAATATTCGGCAAATGCGGAAGGAGCACTCTGATTGGCTCAGAATATTCGTGATATTTTATAATACAAAATAATTGCGAAATTTCGAGAAATGCGGAATGGAGCACTCTGATTGGCTCAGAATATTCGTGATATATTACAATACAAAATAATTGCGAATATTCGGCAAATGCGGAAGGAGCACTCTGATTGGCTCAGAATATTCGTAATATTTTATAATACAAAATAATTGCGAAATTTCGAGAAATGCAGGAATGGAGCACTCTAATTGGCTCAGAATATTCGTGATATATTACAATACAAAATAATTGCGAATATTCGGCAAATGCGGAAGGAGCACTCTGATTGGCTCAGAATATTCGTGATATATTACAATACAAAATAATTGCGAATATTCGGCAAATGCGGAAGGAGCACTCTGATTGGCTCAGAATATTCGTGATATTTTATAATACAAAATAATTGCGAAATTTCGAGAAATGCGGAATGGAGCACTCTGATTGGCTCAGAATATTCGTGATATTTTATAATACAAAATAATTGCGAAATTTCGAGAAATGCGGAATGGAGCACTCTGATTGGCTCAGAATATTCGTGATATATTACAATACAAAATAATTGCGAATATTCGGCAAATGCGGAAGGAGCACTCTGATTGGCTCAGAATATTCTTGATATTTTATCGTAATTTCGCAAAAATGCGAATGAGAAATTGATTGCGGAATTTCGATAGTAACACTCTGAAATCGAATATATGTGTTATTTTAGCTAAAAACAATATTGCGAATTTCTCAAAAATAATCGCGCGATATCGCTATTGCCGAATAATCGCATTGCGATTTTTCGGCAATATAAAATGATCGCTGCAGCTACTCGGCCCAAGGTCTCTAATGATACCAGCAATGCTTTTAGACGTCGATGGGGATCTCTAGGATGTGATCTGTTCTAAAAAAAAATTGAAAAAATACGAATATTCGAAATAGCGAATATTCACCGCGAAATTCGGAATATATCGCGAATACTCGAATATGCCATATTCGAGCCGAATATTCGCAATACGAATATTCGTGAGCAACACTAATGGTAAGGACAAGCCTCTTATGCCTCTTACACATGACTGAGAATCTCGTCAGCCGACGAGATTCTTGGCAAGAAACTCGTCAGCCGCCCGAGTGTACAGACTTTCAGTTTCAAAAGAACAACGTTTCTCTTGAAAGGAAAGAACGCAGTGACATCATCGCGTACGAAGAGCATGCGCACGTCACATTCAATGCAGTTGCCGCCACCTTGCTTCACCCAACCTATGCTGTGGAAGCTACTGCGCATACGTCAAAGTCATTTCGAGCTTGCGCAGGTTTCCACGGCGACAGGTAAGTATACACACTCTCGGGTTTCTCGTCGGGAAACAGGCCGACAAGAATCTCGACAAGAAAAAAGAGAGCAGGTTCTCTTTTTTTCTCGTCGAGATTCTTTTCGTCGTTCAATTCCTACCTATTCACTGTATTTAGGGAATACAGTGAATATAGGTAGGAATTGAACGACGAAAATTCGACAAAGCATCGAAAATTGCCGAATTTTCGTTGTTCAATTGCTACCTATTCACTGTATTCAGAACGACGATTTTCGATGCTTTGTCGAATTAAACAATGAAAATTCGACAAAGCATCGAAAATCTGCGTTTTCGTACGAAAACTTTCCAGACGAAAACAAAATAAATCAAAATGATTTTCCTGGAGTAACTAAATAAATGTATTTTCCGGACGAAAACGAAATTACGAAACAAAATATTTCAGTCTGCACATGTCTAGCTAAAACTGCACTTTCTGTAAATAAGATACAGTATTTGACAAAAAGTAAGTATACCTCTAAGATTTTTATAAATATTTTTATTATACCTTCTCATGTGACAACACTAAAGAAATGATACTTTGCTACAATGTAAAGAAGTGAGTGTACAGCTTGTATAACAGTGTACATTTGCTGTCCCCTCAAATTAACTCAACACACACCCATTAATGTCTAAACCGCTGGCAAAATAAGAGAGTACACCCCTAAGTAAAAATGTCCAAATTGGGCCCAAAGTGTCAATTTTTTGTTTGACCACCATTATTTTCCAGCACTGCTTTAACCCTCTTAGGCATGGAGTTCACTAGTGCTTCACAGTTTGCCATTGGAATCCTCTTCCACTCCTCCATGATGACATCACTGAGCTGATAATTGTTAGACACCTGGCGCTCTTCCACCTTCTTTTTGAGGATGCCCCACAGATGTTCAATAGGGTTTAGGTCTAGAGACATGCTTGGCCAGTACATCACCTTTACCCTCATCTTCTTTAGCAAGGCAATGGTTGTCTTGGAGGTGTGCTTGGGGTCGTTATCATGCTGAAATACTGCCCTTTGGCTCAGTCTCAGAAGGGAGGGGATCATTCCCTGCTTCAGTATGTCGCAGTACATGTTGGCATTCATGGTTCCCTCAATGAACTGTAGCTCCCCAATTCTGTCAGCACTCATGCGGCCCCAGACCATGACACCATGCTTGACTTTAGGCAAGACACACTTGTCTTTGTACTCCTCACCTGGTTGCCACCACACACGCTTGACACCATCTGAACCAAATAAGTTTATCTTGGTCTCATCATTCCACAAGTCATGGTTTCAGTAATCCATGTCCTTAGTCTGCTTGTTTTTAGCAAACTGTTTGGGGACTTTCTTGTGCATCACCTTTAGAAGAGGCTTCCTTCTGGGATGATAGTCATGCAGACCAATTTTATGCAGTGTGCGGGGTATGGTCTAACCACTGACAGGCAGAGCGCCACCCCCCACCCCTTCAACCTCTGCAGCAATGCTGGCAGTACTCATACGTCTATTTCCCAAAGACACTGAGCGCTAAGCATGTGCACTCAACTTCTTTGGTCGTCCATGGTGAGGCCTGTTCTGAATAGAACCTGTCCTGTCAAACCACTGTATGGTCTTCTCCTCTACTTATTTCCTCCTGCTGCACTGGTTAAGGCACACGCATCCCTTCTATCTGCTGTCTGGGGCCCTCCTGTGTGCCACATTCCCCTATAGCACTTCCAGCTTCCCTTCTCTCTTGCGGGCAACTGCTGCAGGCACACAGGGGGATGTTTCTGGATGGAAAGTGGGGAAGGGGCTGGTAAATATGTAAACTGGCCTCTTCCTTTCCTGAATGAATACAGCGAGTGATCGGTTCTGTCACTCCGTGTCCATTCGTCATGGAAGCATAGTAAACTGTTTACTATGTTTACTATGCTTTGTAGTGCTTTCTATTTATTCTTTTGTACAACAGAATAAGGCACTGATAAATCTATGTCCTGTCACTTTCAGCTGGGGGAAAGGGGCCCTGTAGGTAGGCTGTATGGGGCCCTGGGGTTTTTAACAGCAGCCCTGTTTCTTAATAATGCTATATCAGGATTTATTGCATTGATTGTTTGCTCAATTAGATAAGGGTATTGTCAGGTTATTTCTAAACCCCCAATCATAGGCATCTGCTGAACTTTTTTAAGGGGGGGGGGGCATCATTTTAAGCTGTCAGTTTCCGCGATAAAAATCACCAGCATTGGTGTCAGTAGCAACAACAATAACCCCCCACATTGGTGCAGATTTCTAGAATAAAAACTTCAGCATCTGTACCAATGTACATAATAATGACCCTCAGCACTGGTGTCAGTTACCGTACTAAAAACTCCCAGCATTTGGTGTCATTTTCTGCAATAATTGCCCCCAGCATAGACGGGAGAATATCAGGTTTGACACTTCCTAATGGCTCAGTCCCTAGGAACAGTAATGGATAATGGCCAACAGGACCTCTTACCAGACCTGGTGAAACCGCAACAGTGATCCCTCTGGCTGGACATTCACTCACTCTGGTTGGTGCGGGTACAACGTGGCTCTCTGGTTGGTGCGGGTACAGCGTGGCTCTCTGGTTGGTACAGGTACAGCGTGGCTTCCTGGTTGGTGTGGGTACAGCGTGGCTCTTTGGTTGGTGCGGGTACACCGTGGCTCTCTCTCTGGCTTCCCCCAGCATGAGCACAATATTCTCTTTTTTTCCTCTTGTAACCCCCCCCCCCCCCAGCAAAGGGCTTGCATGCTGGGGGCTTTAGCATGGTGTCTGTGGACACGCTGGGGCCGCCACTCTTAAGCGACTACATTTCTCATGATGTCCCCAGAACCTTCTGATTGGCCCTCTGCTGTGGCCAATCATGGTGAGGAAAGCAGGAAGCAAGGCGGCGGCACGGAGAATCCAATTAGAGCCAATCTCTCTCTCTCTCTCTCTTCTAGCTCCAGCTGACAGAGAGGAGGAGGGGGGCTATTGGGGAGATATACAGTACAGCCAGCCCGCGGCTCGATTATCCCTGTCACAGCGCCGCTGCTGAGTTCTCTGGTAAATGGAACAACGGCGCTGTGACAGGAGAGCCGCGGGCTGGCTGTACTGTATATCTCCCCCAATCGCCCCCCTCCTCCTCTCTGTTAGCTGGAGCTAGAAGAGAGAGAGTGGCTCTTAGTGGATTCGCCGTGCCGCCGCCTTGCTTCCTACCCGCTGTTTTCTAGGGGGGGGGGGCAAGCGTCCTCCCTTGCCCTATGCAGCGGATGCCTATGCCCCCAATACATTACATGTGTCTTATAGAAAGCTGCTGAAATTCCATATTTGAAAAAAATAGCTTTCAAATACACTGAGCATTAAAGAAACATGTAATGCAGATTTTTTGCCATGGTGATTTGAGGACTGCATATGGAATCATAAGTTTCCTGGGTTTAGATGTACAAGCACAGGGCTTTTGAGCACTCAATTATGGCATTCAGTCTTGCCCAGTGGAATATATTCTCAGTTTTTACAGTTTCCAGCTGCCATGTGAACTTGGTGTATTTGTTTTATTCATTCAATCGGAATAGATTTGGAAGCAACCAGAAATTCACGTTTGCAGATCAGATCATTTTATATTAACCAACTCTTCATAAAAGTTTCAAAACCCTGCCCCTGATAGAAGACATGAACACTTTGCCTTTGGACAGCTGTTAAATATGAAATTTTTCAGTGCTGACGATCATTAACTATGTGACTTTTTACCTACCTTTTCTGAAACAGAAAACCTGGACATAATTAAAATACACCCCAGTCTCAAATTCTCCAATATCAGTGCACTTGTCTTTGATTGTCAGCTCATTCGGATCAACTAAAATCATGTTCCCAGGCACTGCAATGTCATTTTCTGTAGATATCATCATCTTTTGGAACCCAGTTGTGGAAAATACATGAGTCTTCTTCATGTCTATTCTCAGGGGATGGTGATCCAATCTGTTCCTGTATTTCATACTGTAGCATGTGGATTTATGTTCTACTGATCGTTATATGAGAAACATTCTCCATTTGACACTGTGTTAATATTACATTAATTATTATTTATTTTTTTCCCATATCAGAAGTTTTGATCTGTAGACCATAGCTTAATTAGACATTATAAATGTATGAGAAATTGTAAATACAAGATTATTTAAAGGCATATTCCACCCTTTGCTACAAAATATTAAAAGTGTACCCACATAAAAAAATGTCAAGTTGTTATATATTGAATTCTAGCCTGCAGAGCACTGCAACTATGATCAGTGACATGAGTGCAATGAACAAACTTCTGTTACCCCTGCCCCAAGTGTAGGGTTGTCTTTAATGTTGATTGGACCCTGGGCAAAAAATCCATTCCATTCATCTGCAGGAGACATACAGTAAATATCAGCTAGACTTAAAATCAGTTTACTGTATCAGATCAGGCAGTGATTGTGACTGGTTGACAGAGGTTACAGCATATCATTACCACTTACTGAGTGGTTGCTAGAGGTTACAGCACACATTATGGCTCACTGATTGGTTGCTAGAGGTTACAGCACATGATTTTTTCTTGTTGATTGGTTGCTAGAGATTACTGTACAGTAATACTGCTCACTGGTTGCTAGAGGTTACATCACATAATTTCTTCCTGTTGATTGGTTGCTAGAGATTACTGTACAGTAATACTGCTCACTGATTGGTTGCTAGAGGTTACAGCACATCATCTCTTCACTGCAGAGGGCATGATATACATATGAATGTCGCCTTTATTTACATATATGAATGTCGTCGGTCTCAGCTATTTTCATCCTGTCGCTATTTACATATGAATGCTCCGTTATTTACATATGAATGACCATTATTTCCATGTAAAAACAAGTTTTGCTGGTGAGTCATCTGTACACAACAATAGGGCAGAGCTGGGCAGCATTAGTAGCAGCACTTCACACTGAGATACCAGGACACATCACAGGAATAAAACTTCAAGGGACAAGGGCATTTAAACTGTGATAGTTGGCAAGTATGAGGCAGCTGCTTTGGGCCCCACAACAATGACAGGGCCCAGGGCAGCTGCCCCTTTTGCACTGCCTTAAAGACAGCCCTGCCCAAGTGGTGTACAGAGGTACAGACTATCTGATATGAGGCTGGAGGAAGTAAACAATGGACTACAAGTGCATTGGTGTGAATAAATGGACACTGCTCTTGGTCGCCTGCTACATGATCTCCCACACTATCCTCATTCCATTGGGTGCAATGCCCAGTACATCAGCTAAAATCCAGGGTATATAAAATATCTTTGGTTGGCTTCACTGCATAAAAATTCAAATTTATTAAAAAAACATGTAAAAGTACAGGCAAAGTACAGGCAAATAAAGTACAACGCGTGCATAGAGTAAGCGCTGAACTAGTGCGAAACACGTTGACTCCTCTATGCACACCTTGTACCTTATTTGCCTGTACATGTGTTTTATATGTTTTTCTAATACATTTTTTATTGTTTTGTTGTGGTATGTAGCCATTCGAAGTTACTTTATATACCAATTGCATTGGCGTGGCTATGTAGATGGAACAATACACAAAACCAGCAGCTACACATACGGCATAATAGGACACTTACCTGTCCTGGAATCCAGTGATGTCAACACCACAGCCAATGTTTTCAACAGCTGTTGGGTGCTGCCGCCAACATTGCAGATAAGGGAACCCGACAGTGTAGACTTACGGCTTCATGCCAGCAACCCTACTGTGCATGCTTCTCTGAGAAGAGGAGGGAGCCGAGCCGCAATGTCATTATCCACAGCTGTGGCTCCTGAAAGTGGGAATAGGATACCTGTCAATGACAGGTATCCTGTCCCCCCTCCCCACCGAAAGGTGCCAATCAGAGGGGGGAGAAAACAAATGAGCGGAAGTTCCACTTTTGGGTGGAACTCTGCTTTAAGTTATATACAGGATGGTGCAGGGAGAAGCACCCGTGATTCATTTAAAGTGGTAGTAAACTCTGTTAGACCACTGGTACCTACAGGTAAGCCTATAATAAAGGCTTAGTGTAAGGCTGTATTCACACCTATGCATTTTTAGTGCTTTTTGCATTTTGCAGATTTGCACTACAGTCCATTTACCATGGTTTCCTATGGAACATGTTCTGTAGTGCAGATCTGCAAAATGCAAAAAGCACTAAAAATGCATAGGTGTGAATCCAGCCTAAGAGGGGCACCTAGAGCCAAATAATAATAAAAAATGTATTAAAAAACAAACCTAATATATATATATATATATATATATATATATATATATATATATATATATATAAACTGCTCCCCAGAACAATGAAGAAACACTGTGCAATTGGAAAAATGGGTGACAAGGGGCGCTAACTGATTATAATATGTGCCTTATTTTAGAGACCATATGACATGGAATAAAGTGACATGTGCAAGCAATAAAACTGCTAATGAGGTAACTACTACCTGCCTGAAAAAGTGCTATAGGACATGAATAAATCAATTCAGATATAAAGTGCAACAATAAATGTACCAATGTGAAACAATTCCTAAAAATTAAAACAGTGAAGTCCATAATATGAATTAAATCTTACCGTTAAGGCCGCGTACACACGATCGGTCCAACCCGATGAGAATGGTCCGATGGACCGTTTTCATTGGGTCACCACTGAAGTGGCCTGATGGTCTGATGTGCGTACACACCATCAGTTCAAAAACCGATCGTGTCAGAACGCGGTGACGTAAAACACAACAACGTGCTGAAAAAATTAAGTTCAATGCTTCCAAGCATGCGTTGACTTGATTCTGAGCATGCGTGGGTTTTTGAACCGATGCTTTTACTAACCATCGGTTTGGACCGATGTTTAGGCGTCCATCAGTCCGATTTTAAAGCAAGTTTAACCTTTTGGTCTGAAGGATGACGGACTGATGGGCCGTACACACGGTCGGTTTGGACCGATAAAACTGGACTTTAGTCCATTTTCATCGGTTTAGACTGATCGTGTGTATGCGGCCTAAGTGTTTAGATATGAAAACTGTTCACCAGATATGACCTTTTAAGTTAAAAAGTTAGTGGATAAAGACTCTGTACTGTGTTCTCCTCTCCTTCAAAGTATCTCATACGGAAACAAAAGGACAATCCATAGCGCAATACTGTTTTTTTTTTATTTAAAAATAATACAAACAAAAGGTGGGGTGCCTGCTTACACTAAGGATAGCTTTCATGAACGTACTTTGAGGCGCTACCGCTCACATCACTTCCGGATCCCAGTTTCCGATGTCTCTCCTAGCACGAGTGGAACGCACGCCAGCTTAAAAGTGAACCCAGCGATGACCAGCTCTCATATCACAATTCATGCAAGCTATCCTCAGTGTCAGGCTATTGTACCCACTAATGTAAGCAGGCACCCCGCCGTTTTGTTTATATTATTTCTAAATAAAAAAACAGTAGACATGTGCATTCGTTTTCATCCGAATACATTTTCGTCCAAATTTCAGCCATTTTCGTTACCATTTTAACAAATGAAAACTAAAGTGCGGAATACAAAAACCGGTCGAATGTACCTAACCTTAACTCAATTAGTCCAAGTTTATTCTACGTAAAGAGAAAAGATTTGACATAGAGAGAAAAGATTCTACATTATAGAGAGAAATTATTCGAAATTTTAGAGAGAAAAGATTCGACATTTTAGAGAGGAAAGATTCGACATTATAGAGAGAAAAGATTCGACATTATAGAGAGAAAAGATGCGGCATTATAGAGAGAAAAGATCACTGCTGAAATTGGGTGAGGGAAGTAAAATAAAAATAATGATGATGATGAATGTTATTGGCTGATTGTAACCAAAGAGGAGGAGCAGTAAAATAGCTAGAACTAACTTGACAATTCAACATGAACGACGAAGATTCGACAAAGCATAAAAAAACATACAAACTTTTGAATCTGTCATTGAAGGCTTATGGTGTCTGTTGATAGTTCTAAGAAGATTCCTTTTAATAGTACGATAGTTCCCTTTAATAAACTGTACAATGTCGCAATCATACATTTCCGATCAAATGCTCGGCCCATAGGATATAGGAAAATTCTAATGTTGGTTGACTAGTAATAATAATTAATAAATATAATTATTACTAGTCATACAACATTAGAGTTCTACTATAGCTTGTAAGGCGGAACATTCGACCGGAAATGTACGATTTGACGTACAGTTTCGCTGCTCCGTCGAATCTTCTTTGAACATTCGACAGACACCATAAGTATTCAATGGCAGATTCAACCTTAATTAATTTGAATATTTTCGGACAAATGCAATTTCTAACGAAAAACTAAATAATTAAAAATGAATTTCGTGAGTAACTAAATACATTTATTTTTCGGATGAAAACAAAACAAAATATTTCAGTGTGCACATGTCTAAAAAACAGTATTGCACATGGATTGTCCTTTTGTTTCCTTATGAGAGGCCACACTCCATTTTTTTTTTTTTTTTTTTGGGGCTTACATGGTATATTAAAGCGTTTGTTACCCCAACAGTTTTTATTCCTGATATGTGCCTGCTGTACCATATACTTGTATGAGAAAGTATTCTGTTTTCTTTGTATCGCTTCCTTTGTGTGAAATCCTCTGGTGTTCCTGCTAGTCCCCTTCCTTTCCTATTAAAAGCTGACCACACTAAATACAAGAACACACCGTGGTCAATTTGTTTACAATCAGTTTAAGGTAAAAAAAAAACTTCTCCCTTTACAACCATTTTAAATCACCCTCTGGCTTCTTTGTTTCATAGAGGACATTGGGGCAGATTCACAAAACAATTACGCCTGTCTAACTGGTGTTAGACAGGAGTAATTTCTAAATTCGGCGGCGTATCACTACTTATGAATCCTCAAACCTGATACGCCGGCTTCTAGGGCTATTGATCCGAGAGGCTTACGTCTTCGTAAGCCTTCGGATTTACGCTGCCATCTATTTGCGGCCGCTGGGAGGAGTTCGCGTGTTTTGGTGCGTCGGGATATGCAAATGTGTTTTTACTGGGGATTCACGAACATCAAGTTTTTGGTCTATTTTTTACTACCTAATGTTAGAGCCAGCTTTTTGCTGCTCTAACTTTACGTGTGCCACTTGCCGTCGTTCCCGCTTCAGAATATTTGTTATGTCCCTTAATTTTTTTGCATTAGTACAAGCTGTGAGAAGCTTGCAGAGTGCAGTGAAACCAGAATAAACAATTAAAGTAAAGGAAAGGAGCCTCTACAAAAATCTGAATTCCACGTAGAGCAAGGTAAAAAACGGCGGCGTAGTGTATTTCTGATACGCTACGTTAATCCATTTCTCTGTGAATCTGCCCCATACTGATTAAAACAAATAATATTTTGATAACATTTGATATTAAACACACACACACACACACACAAAGTAAAACAGCAATACACAATCAATAAATTATTAGCAGTTCTTTTGGGTACAATTTCATCACATGGGTGCAATGCAACACACTGTACAAGTATTACTGTACATTTTACTAATGCAAAATTGCCTTTTTATAATCGGGAATAAAGTAAATGGATTAATCACTGAGACAGATATTTTTTTTTATTATTATTATGAAAAAAGCACTGAAGCCACAGAGGCATTAAAGTTTTTCTAACTGTCTAACCAACACAAATGAAATTTAATTTCCTTTTTTTTATTTACATTTGACTGAAGATTCAGTAAATGTATTAGTATACCTCAGTGGCATAAAATAAATTGCTCTAAGACCTACTTATCTGCCTATTCATTGCAAGGAGACTATTTACTTTTCCAGTTTTAGTTATCCTGAAAAGTATTGTAATAATGCATGCAATTAGATTCATCATCCTCTAATGCACGTTAATAATAGCATATGAGGCATATGAGTAAAGCACTTTTTTTTATAAAAGTATACCATTAAAGTTGAACCATACACAGATACAAAAGACACAAATGAATGCAGCTTTGTAATTATTAATACATCATTACATTTATTTTTTCTAAATGCAAGCAGTGCAAGTACCTGAATTTGACCCAGCCACTTTGAGTCCATTTACAACAGGAATGTAGTATGAGAGAAGAAACTGTACATGGAAGCTATCAATTTGTGAGCTGACAGAAAGAATAGTCAAGGATAAGCTCATCATTGTACCTCTTATCCTTTTGTTGTCCAGTCATAGGCTGAGACAGGATTACCTGGGCTCAGAAGAAGTGAGTTGAATGATGCAGGTCATGAGACTGAGGACATCTAGTGGCAAAAAAGGTACTCTGGGTAAAATCTCTGGATTGATGCCAATTATTGAAAATAATTATCTTTTAATGGGCTATACAGTTTTATATTTGTTTGTTGTTCTTCATTTCTGTAAACAATAATAGCAACAATCAGCGCACAAATAATACAGTTAAACTAAAAATATTGCAAGCTGAACACAACAAAAAGGTAATCACAACCTCAGAAATAGAAAATGAAAAAAATATGTGAGTGCAGCGCAATAAAAGTCCATATAAAAGTATTGCGCTGCACTCACATTTTTTCATGTGCTTCATTTCTGAGCTCTAAATGCTTTTCCAAGAGCAGTTTCCTAAAAAAACACAGATGATATGTTCCATACATCCAGACACTGACATTTTAATTAAGCACAGTTAACTCCTTAAGGACCACAGCATGTACATTTACGTCGGCAGAATGGCACGGACAGGCACATTGGCGTACCTGTACGTCCCTGCCTAGACGTGGGTCGGGCGTCCGATCGGCGGTCCCTGTGGCTGCAGGAGCGATCCGGGATGAGGGGGCGGCTGTTTTTGTCCGCCCTCTCCAGATCCCTCCCAGCCAATCTGCTCCCTCCCTGCAGTGCACTTCCTCTGCCTGTATAATGTAAACACTGACAGAGGAAGTGATGCCAGCTCTCCTCTCGGCGGTATTTTCAATCCGCCGAGAGGAGAGAAGACATCACATGTAAGTCGCACTAACACTACACTGACACCAGTACACATAGGCACATTAACCCCTTCCGATCACCCCCCCCAGCCCCCTGTCACACTGTCACTGATTGCAGTGATCATATATTTACTGATCACTGCATTTAGTGTCAGTCTGACAGTTACTGTGACAGTCAGTTAGTGTTAGGTCCAGGGTAGCCCCCTACCCCCCCCAATAAAGTTTTTAACCCCTTGATCACCGCCCTAGTTAACCCTTTCACCCCCTATTGCCAGTGTCACTAAGCGATCATTTTTCTGATCGCTGTATTAGTGTCACTGTTGCCGCTAGGTAGCTAGTTTTTTTTATTGCGATTTTTTTTTTTACTAAAGACATTTGGCTGAATACATTTTGGCCTAAATGTTTAACTAAAATTTAGTTTATTCGATTTTTCTTATAACAAAAAGTAGAAAATATAATTTTTCTTCTAGAATTTCGGTCTTTTTCCATTTATATCACAAAAAATAAAAATTGCAGAGACAATCAAATACCATCAAAAGAAAGCTCTATTTGTGGGAAGAAAAGGACGCAAATTTTGTTTAGGAGTCTAGTCGCACAACCGCGCAGTTGTCTGTTAAAGCAGTGCCGAATTGTAAAAACACCTTTGGTCATTTAGCAGCATATTGGTCCGGTCCTTAAGTGGTTAACAATATGTGATTTGATTAAAGCATCTAGAAAATGATTGGTTGGTGGCCAAAATTGTTCACCTACAGTGGGGATAAAATTATTTCATCCCCTGCAGATTTTGTAGGTTTGCCCACTTACAAAGAGGTGAATGGACTATAATTTTTTATCATAGCTGTATTTTAAATGATAGAGATACAATAATACAAATGTTATAACTTGAGTTGCAGTTCAGTGAGTAAAATAAGTATTTCATCCCCAAGCAAAACATGACTTGGGGGAGAAACCATTGTTGGCAAGCGAAGAGGTACGACGTTTCTTGTAGTTGGTTGCCAGGTTTGCACATGAGGGATTTTGGTCCATTGTCATCAGGGGTCAAGTCCTGAGGAGAAAAAGTGTGGGAACTCCCACCCAAGATCCACTCTCCCACCAAAAAAAAAAAAAAATGATACGCTCATATGCATAATTACTAAACCACATGTTTTTTTTTTTTTTTTCGATCCACTGTACCTTAGTAATCCTTTATGTTACTGGCCGCTTCCTGTATATGGATGCATCGGGTAGTGTTCGGGTATTCCGTCACTTCCTCGATGCCGCAGTGTCTCCTGGGAGCTTTTGTCATTGTTCCCAGGAGACATTAATTAAGTTCTTTCTAAATCCCGCGATAACTCACGGCAGACCTCCACAATGTCTCCTGGGAACAATGACAAAAGCTCCCAGGAGACATTGCAGCATCGAGGAAGTGACGGAATACCTGCACACTACCTGATGAATCCATATACAGGAAGCAGCCAGTAACATAAAGGATTACTAAGGTTCGTCTGACCCTGACAGTGACTCGAGCTGGGCATCGCTGCTTAGTGAAAGATTGGCTCGGGCGGCTCGGCTGCTCTCGGCTGCTCTGATCCTGCAAAGGGAACTCCTGTGAAAAAAGTGCAGGGACTCCGCTCCCACGTGTTCCCGCAGGACTTGAGCCCTGCTTGTCATTTGGAGCACCTTCTTAAATTGACAAGATTAATCTGTGTAACACAGGAGCACATACTGTAGCCAGTCTGTGGGAGCCAGAGTTATTGTTAGTTGGTAGGGATCAAATACTTATTTTACACACTCTGAACTGCAACTCAATTTATAACATTTGTATCATGTATTCTTTCTTCATTTTTTGGTTGATATTCTGGGCCAGATTCAGAAAGAATTAGATTCCCGCAGAGTATCAGAGATACTCTACGCCGCCGTACTTTACCTGGCTCTAGGAGGAATTCAGAGAGATTTTGGCCCGTAAGGTACGGCGGCGTAGTGTATTTCTCCCGGCGGAATCAAACTACGCGATTAGGGGGCGTGAGGGATTTAAATTAAGCGCGTCCCCGCGGCGATCGAACTGCGCATGCTCTGTTCAAAAATTTCCCGCCGTGCATTGCGCGAAATCACGTCGTTACGTCATTTTTTTTTTTGAGTAGCGTCGTTTACGGACATTCCTATTCCCGGACGACTTACGGAAAAAAAAAAAAATTGAAAGTCGACGCGGGAACGACGGCCATACTTAACATGGGCCGCGTAACGTTAGACCAGCTAATAGCTGGTTTAACTTTACATGGCGAAAAAAAGACGTACGCGATTGCGAACGACGCTCATAACTTCGTGGATCGCCGGAAAAAGCTCATTTGCATACCCCGACGCTGAAAACGACGCGAACTCCACCCAGCGGCCGCAAAAAGATTGCAGCGTAGATCCGAAGGCGCATGAAGACGTAAGCCTGTCAGATCGAAGCCCAACACCGCCGTATCATGGTTTGAGGATTCAAACTAGTGATACGGCGCGCGTAATTTGAAAGTACTCCTGTCTAACACCAGTTAGACAGGCGTAATGGCTCTCTGAATCTGGCCCTCTGTCTCAATCATTTAAAATGCACATATGATAAAAATTATAGAACCTTAATTTCTTTATAGGAAAATGTACAAAATATGCAGGGAATAAAATAATTATTATCCCCACTGTACATGTGTTTTGTAAAAAAATAAAAAAATAAAGTCCTTCATTAAATATAATATATCTTTTTTATTGTTATAAATGTGTTATTTTTTCATATGTGCACCTTTAGGCTAGGGCTACACAAGTGATTTTTAAATTTAGAGAATGTAAAAAAATCTTCTAATGCAAAAATCACTCTTTTGTGCTACTGCAGGAGATTGTTAGGTGATGGTTAGGAAATTATTCTCATGAGATTAATATCATGGGTTATACTTAAATGGGAAAAAATTACAGAGAATCTGAAAGAGGGATTGGTAAGCAATTAATCTCCCTCTCACCTCCAAGTACAGTATGTGGAGAAGAGAATATAATAGGTTTTGGTATATGAATACATTGTG
Source organism: Rana kukunoris (assembly GCA_029574335.1). Taxonomy (NCBI): domain Eukaryota; kingdom Metazoa; phylum Chordata; class Amphibia; order Anura; family Ranidae; genus Rana; species Rana kukunoris. Next base: position 548,401,857 of record CM056049.1, read on the forward strand.
GAATTATGCAATCATGGGAAATCGATCACTCTGAAAAAAATATATATTTTCACACTTCTGAAAAACGTATGTAGCAACTCACATAAAAAATATGGTGATACATGCAATGTGACCGATTAAAACAGGTTTTATTGAGCTACTGTATTAAAAAATGACTTCTGAAGCCCTGAGTTGAGGCCAGGGCTATTATGCTTTTTAAAATCTCATATGACTAATTTGTCTTTTTGTCTGTATCACAATGACACTTGAAAGGCCAGGGCAGTGCTTAGCATCCGAAACGTAATCTCAATTTAACCGCTTGCTGACCACTGTTTACGTTGGCAGAATGGCAGGGCTACACATATGGACGTGCCTGTACGTCCCCTTTAAATCGCGGCATTGCATGCGTGATCTACTGCTCCCTGTCATCGGGAGCAGTGATCACTGTTGTGTCACTGCTAGCCCAGCCCCCCACAGTTAGAATCACTCCATAGGACACACCTAACCCCTTCCTTGCCCCCTAGTGGTTAACCCCTTCCCTGCCAGTGTCAATTACACAGTAATCAGTGCATTTTTATAGCACTGATCGCTGTATAAATGACAATGGTCCCAAAATAGCTTCAAAAGTGTCCGATGTGTTCGCCATAATGTTGCAGTCACAATAAAAATCGCAGATCGCCACCATTACTAATAGAAAAAGAATCATTAAAAAAACTGTCATAAATCTATCCCCTATTTTGTAGACGCTATAACTTTTGCGCAAACCAATCAATATAGGTTTATTGCGATTTTTTTTTTTTTACAAAAAATATATAGAAGAATACATATTGATTTTTTTTTCAAAATTGCTGCTTCTTTTTGTTTATAGCGCCTTCTACCGCGGCTTAAAGGGCCGATGTACAGCTATGGGGGCTCGCCCAGGGGAGCCATTCTGCCGCAGTATAACTGCGGCGGCCGGTTGGGAACTGGTTAATCTCTGTGTATCATCTGAGGCACTTCACTTCTCTGCGTATATATGTGAAGGTTTACTTCTCTGGGTATATGTGACGGTTTACATCCAATTTAAGCATTATTGTTATCTTAGAAATGTTTCAGGCTAGGTCAGCTACAGTTTACAACTATCTTCAGTCTAGTTATTCTTAAACAACCACATGCAGTAATAAATTCTAAAATCCTAACACTTTTCTTGTACAGGCCAGATTCAGGTAGCGCCGCGTATGTTTGTGCTGGCGTAGCATATTCTATTTACGCTACGCCTCCGCAACTTTTACAGGCAAGTGCTGTATTCAAAAAGCACTTGCTCCGTAAGTTGCGGCGGCGTAGCGTAAATGTGCCGGCGTAAGTGTGCGTAATTCAAATTAGGCAGGTAGGGGGCGTGTTGTATTGAAATAAACCGTGACCCCACGTAAATGACGCGCCGAACGAACTGAGCATGCATCGGCTGTGGACGTATCCCAGTGCGCATGCTCAAAATGACGTCGCAAATAGTCATTGATTTCGACGTGAACGTAACTTACGCCCAGCCCTATTCTGAATCGGCTTACGCAAGCGACGTAAACGACGTACAATAGGACGCTGTCCTGTCATCCATACTTAACATTGCCTGCACCTCATATAGCAGGGGTAACTTTACGCCGGTCCGACGCCTTACGTAAACGACACAAATAGATACGCCGGCCGCAACTACGTTTGTGAACCGGCGTATCTACCTAATTTACATATTCGGTGCGTAAATCTACGGAAGCGCCACCTAGCGGCCAGCGTAAATATGCAACTAAGATACGGCGGCGTAATAGACTTACTCCGCTTGTATCTTAGCTAAATCTCGGCGTATCTGATTCATTGAATCAGGCGCCGAGATACGACGGCGCACATTCAGACTTACAATGGCGTATCTGGAAATACGCCGTTGTAAGTCTTTCTGAATCTGGCCCATATTAGTTATGTCCCTATTGCCATTAAAGCTGAAATCTGTGCTAAACAAATAGCATCCCAACACAGAAGGCATGTGTATTCTCACTTGAATTTTGGTGTTCTTTGTGTATTTCTTTCAGATCTGTGAAGTAGTCCAGTAGAAAACAACTCATGTACTTTGCCTATGTGCATGGGGTTTCCTGTTATACAGAGCAGTCACTGCTACCCTCTTTCCCCCATAAAGCAACTGGACTTGTATCCACCCCCTGTAGTTTTGTGCAAGCAATCTATAGTGGGTGGAGATATCGGGTCCCACCCACATGCTATGTGCAGTGATGAGGTCAGCATTAATATCTAGGTTTGCAAAGATATTGGTAGCACACAAAGTTGATTTATTTTCTTTGCGGTTATAGAGTAATAGATTTAAATAATTTTTTTATGTCCAGAGTTCACCTTTAACCTGGCTATGCAAAATTGGAACCCATAACTCTACAACTAATGCCGCGTACAAATGGGAAAAGAAAATATGGACAGCCGCACTCCAAAAAACCTAGATGGTTGTCTTTATTTTAAAAAGGAAAAATGCACTACAAGTCACAGCACACTACATGGGAGTAAAACATCTGACGCGTTTCGTACTATAAATTAGTGCTTAATCATAGCTCATGTAGCTTAATCGTGCCGCGTACACACTATCGGAAACTCCAACTAGAAAACCGTGGATTTTTTTTCCGACTGAATTTCGTCTCAAACTTGTCTTGCATAAATACGGTCACCCCCAAGTCCGAACGTCAAGAACGCAGTAACGTACAACACTACAACGAGCCAAGAAAAATTAAGTTCCATGCTTCCGAGCTTTCTTCGTCTGAATTGCATACAGACAATTGGAATTTCCGACAATACCTTTTTCTGTCAGCTGGTTCTCAAATTTTCCGACAGAAAAAGTTCCTTCCGGAAATTCCGATCGTCTGTATGCAATTCCAATGGAGAAAAATTCAGTTGGAACATACACACATTTCCGACCAAAACCTCACATCTGACTTTTCTTGTCGGAATTTCCGATCATGTGTATGCGGCATAACAGCAGCTTTTTACTATTGTGTAAAATATTAATATCCGATAACTGTATTAAACCCAAAAGCAAACATTTATTATATTGCAGCTTACCAATCCTTAGATGTTGGCAGTACTTCTGTTGCAAGCTATTTTGCAGATGTAGCAGTTTAAGGATTGAGAGAAGTACTTTACCATTGACAGGGGTGCTTGCAATGGTCAGCTTTTATTCATTGATGAAAAACCTTTATCCTAAAAAGGAAAAAAAAATGGAGCTGTAACTGCTTATAAGGTGTTAGCTGGAGTTTACAACAAGAACCTGGGGAATGCCCAGGGAATAACCAAGCCTACTTACCGACCAGCTAGCAGAACAACCAATTAACCTGTCTAACAATGTGCGTTAAAAACAGGGGTTTTGTCCGCACGCATTTGCAAACGCATGCGTGAGCCACAGAGCCCCGCCAAGGCACCCCATAATTCTGTGGTCCTAACACTAACAGTGAGTGTCCTCACAATGGAGGCACATGCATTTTAATGGATAGATAGGGGCAGGTGGACTGAAGGGGAGCCACCCCTCCAAAGTTAGCTGGAGTTTGGCTTTAATGTGTTAGTGTACCTTTATCTGCTAGCAGGGGTGCCCCGTCCATTAAGAGCCCCCTCTCTCCAGCCACCCCCTCTATTCACTTTTAGGATGACTTTCACTTGAATTACAGCAGCAGGAGCCTAGGCTCCAATAGGCTTCAAAAAGGTGGACTTGGCATGCAATATATTTGCTTTTTTAACACCGAACCGCCTTTTGCCAATCAGGTAGCACGAGTCTGATACCCATCACCTGATTGGGTGAAAGGATAGGCGCTGCCATTGGACACCTAGCAGGAAGCAGGAAGGTGAGATACACAGAGGACACAGTTTGCCGTTGCCTGATGGGGTAAGTGCCGGTCAGACAGTGTGTGGCCGGGGGTCACAGTGGCTGCATTTGATGGGGCACAATGGAGACATTTGATGGGCACAGTGGTGACATTTGATGGGCACAATGGTGGAAATGTATGGGTCACAGTGGCTGCATTTGATGGGGCACATAAGTGGCATTTAATGGGCACAGTAGTGCTATTTGATGGGCACAATGGTGGCATTTAATGGGCACAGTGGTGGCATTTGATGGCAGAGTGGCTGCATTTGATAGCACAGTGGCTGCATTTGATGGCACAGTGGCTGCAATTGATGGCACAGTGGCTGCGTTTGATGGCACAGTGGCTGCAATTGATGGCACAGTGGCTGTTTTTGATGGCACAGTGGCTGCAATTGATGGCACAGTGGCTGTTTTTGATGGCACAGTGGCTGCAATTGATAGCTGTGTTTGGGCACAGTGAAGCTGCAATTGATGTATTTTTTTACAGTGTTTATCAGAATTTTTCAGTTTGCTTGCACCCCCCCCAAAAATTTTAAGCACCAGCCGCCACTGTCTGCTAGGACATCTAACACTCTCCTCCCTCACAGATTGACAATGCTGCTGTCCAAGGTTGTCTCTGTGCCCCTTCATCCCAAGTGGGGACACTCTAATACAGGAAATGTGTTACTGGCCATATCAACAGGTGAAAACAGAGGGAAAAAAGCCTAAAAAAAGGAAACAAATGCTGCCACCACATCTAATGATAGGTAAGCTGCAATATATTAAATTGCTGGTTGCTTTAATGCATACAAGTAATATATTCAATATAGAATTGAATTCCTACTTTACATGCACATGCACACTTAACATCTATGGCCCAGATTCACAAAGCACGTACGCCGACGTAAGTGCAAATTTGCGCCGGTAAGCGCAAATGTGTGCCGCCGTATCTGTGCGCCAGACCCACAAACCAACATACGCCTAAAAACTGGCCACCCTACGCCGACGTAGCTTACATAAGCCGGCGTAATGTGGGCACACTTTTCGTCTGGACGCATGTTGCTGCTCCCATTGATTAGGCATTCAAACATGCAAATGAGGGAAATACGGCGATTCACGAACGTACGTGCGACCAGCGCATGCTACACGAGGTACGTGTAAGTTGTACGTCCGACGTAAATTTATTCCCCATAGATGAGGTGCAACCCGGCAACAGCCATGCAAAGGTCTGCACCAGAGCACACAGGCCGGCGTATTGGGCGTACGTTACGTTCATGGCATACGTGGTGATCCGGCGTAGCTTAGGCATTTGTGCCGGCGTGATTGTGAGCATGCGCATAAGGGTGCTGTTTCATGCGTCCACGTCACGGCAACGTCACGGCGCATGTGCAGTTCGTAAAACACTGCATCATGCTCGGACCATCATTTGCATGGGGTCACGCCCACTTCCACCTACGCCGGCCTGCGCCTTCAAAACCTACGCCACGCTGACGCAGCGTTGGGAGCAAAAGCTTGCTGAATGCAGTGCTTGCCTCTTGCACTGCGTCGGCGTAGCGTACGGCGTTTTGTGCTACAGCGACGTAATGTGCGCCCACTCTCTGTGAATCTGGGCCAATGTGTCTTATTTTCCCCATATTAAAATACAGACCAATCTATGCAGTGATATTGACATTTGTAGGGGAAAATGAAAATGGGAAATACAAAAAGAAATCTATAAACTGAATATTATTATTATAATAAAATTGAACTATACTCGGACAGACGACATCAGAGTCTCAATCGCGGCCACTGTCATTGGCCAGGCTGAGATTATGTTACTTCCACATTTGCCTATTGCCAAATTTGTGCAGTGAGCTGCACGTGTACAGCTCACCGTTCAGGGGTGGAGAAGCAGGTAAGTAAATTTACCACTTGACCTCCCGAGGTTTTACTTCCCTTCATGACCAGGCAATTTTTTGCGATACGGCACTGCGTTACTTTAACAATTGCGTGGTTGTGCAACACCGTTCCTTAACCACTTCAATACAGTGCACTTAAACCCCCTTCTTACCCAGACCAATTTTCAGCTTTCGGTGCTCTCACACTTTGAATGACAATTACTCAGTCATGCAACACTGTACCCAAATAAAAATTGCGTCCTTTTTTTTCACACAAATAGAGCTTTCTTTTGGTGGTATTTAATCACTCGTGGGTTTTTTATTTTTTGTGCTATAAATAAAAAAAGACGGTAGATTTTGTGAAAAAATCGCATTTTTCTTTGTTTCTGTCATAAAATTTAGCAAATTAGTATTTTTTCTTCATAAACGGGTGACAGGGCAGGTCACTGGTGGGTGACGGGTGACAGGGCAGGTCACTGGTGGGTGACGGGTGACAGGGCAGGTCACTGGTGGGTGACGGTTGCACCGCTTATGGCAGTCTATTTATGTGACAGGTGCACTTTATGGGTGACTGTTGGGTGACTGGTGACAATTGGGGGGGGGGGGGGCGCAAAAAGACAGATGTGGTGTTTGTGCAGACACTACAGTAACACAGAACTGTAACTCACTGCTTCTAGCTCTTCTCTCCTCACACTGGAAACAATGTGTGAGGGGAGAAGAGCTGGTAACAGTTAGTTACAGCTCTTTGTTTATACCAGTGATCAGAGCTGATTACGTGGTACACAGCCCTAACCAATGGCTGTGTACCATTGTCGGTGACGAGCAGTATTCCCGGGAACACGCTGCCACCGACGGGCACGCGTGGTGCGATCGCTCACACGCGCCGTGCACTTTGGGGGTGTTGCCATGCGTGATCAGCCGTGACTTCATCACGGCCGATCATGTGGTTAACAGCGCATCCGCGCCGCTGTTCACCCCTGTCGGTAACGAGCGGTGTCTCCGTAACACGCCGCTACCGACAGTACAGGGATGCGTGCACGCGATCGCGCGCATTCCCTATTCAAATGACTGCACGTCATATGACGTGCAGTCAGGATATTGGAGTCCTCCGCCGGCCGTCATTTGACGGTGGGCGGTGGACAAGTGGTTAACAAAATTGACATTCTTTTTTCCCACAAATAGAGCTTTTTTTTGGTGGTATTTTATCACCTCTGCGGCTTTTATTTTTTGCACTATAAACATAAATATATATTTTTTTACTTTCTGCAATAAAACATACCCAATAAAAAATTTAAAAAATCTAATTTCTTTATCATTTTAGGCCAATATGTATTCTGCTACATATTTTTGGTAAAAAGTTTTAGCACTAGTGACACTAATACAGTGATCAGTGCTAAAAAATATGCACTGTCATTGTTCTAATGACAAATCAGGGGCGATCAATGGGTTAAATGTGTGCCTGAGCAGTGTTTTACTACTGTGTGGGAGATGCTTGCACTATGGGAAGGCACTGATTGGTGCTCCTGCTTAGCAGAGACACAGGATCCTTGTCTTCTGTAGTGACAGAACGGCGATCTGCTTTGTTTACCCGGGCAGACCCCTGTTTTGCCTGTGTACCAAAGCATCGGCGGGTGTCGGCGGACGCTGAGTTCACCGTACCCGCCGATCAGCTCCCGCTGTGGCTAATCACAGTGGGAGCGGGCCTCCAGCGGCGCATGTGCCCAAGACCAAAACGTGCAGGATGACGTACTAGGTACGTCATCCTGCACAGGAGAGCTGCCTTGCCACCATATATATACAGTATATGGTCAGGATGCGGTCAAAGTATAACAAAATGTAAAACTTTTTTTTTTAGTTTTGGATAGAGTGGAGGGGGATTAGAACACTTGTCAGTTCTTAATGCTGTCTGTGCCCCTGTCTCTTAGGCCTCGTACACACGATCAAATCTGTCTGCTGGAAACGGTCTGCTAGACCGTTTCAGCAGACAGATTCGATCGTGTGTACGGGCAAACAGACGGATTTGGCCACCCGACAGATTTCAAAGCATGCTTTGAAATCTGTCGGCTGGGAACCCGTCCGCCCGACATGTCTGCTGGTTAGTATGCTAACCAGCAGACATGTCTTCTCGCACACGTGCCGAATGATTTCGACGCATGCGCGGAAGTGTTTTACTTCCTGGTGCGGTGACGTGGCGGCGTCAACGTCACCGCCACGTCACCGTCATGTCAGCGCGCTGTCTGCTGGCGGGGATTTTGGTTTGCTCGTGTGTACACGCGAGCAAACCAAAATGCCAGCAGACAGATCTGTTCAAATCGGTCGGTCCGACCGATTTGAACAGATATATTGACTCGTGTGTACAAGGCCTTACTGTCTCTATTTGTCCTGTTTACCATTATCATTAAGAGTGGAAGTAAAATAAAATTTTACATTTTGTGTTGTCCCCAGAAAAGTAATAGAAGGAAAATCTTCCAATAAGGACACTAATTCTAGAAACATGAGGGTCCTCAAGAAAATTCCTTAATTTTCAAGTATTTCATCTCACTTCCTGTTTGGTCATGGGACAGGAAGTGACGGGAAATCTCCAAAATGGGACCCAGATTGCAAAGAAAAATCTGAAAAATTGCTCTATCCAAAATGAAAAAAATAAAAATAGTTTTGCCTATAGTTTTACTTTAATGCAGAAGAGACAGACAAAGCATGTCACTCTGCACGTTCACAGCTCACTGTACAGAAGTGGACAAGCAGGTAATTAGAATTAAATTGAATTTCCAATGATAAAATTCCACTTTAATGTCTTATGCCTTGTACACACGATCATTTTTCGGGTTGTAAAAAACAAAGTTTTTTAGGCTCTAGAAACTTGATCATTAAAACGGCCTTGCCTACACACGATCGTGAAAAATAAAATGCTCTAGCAAAGTGCGGTGACGTACAACACGTAAGACGGCACTATAAAGGGGAAGTTCCATTTCGATGCCGCCACCCTTTGGGCTGCTTTAGCTGATTTCGTGTTAGTAAAAGACGATTCGCGGTTTTCTGTCTGTTACAGCGTGATGAATGTGCTTACTCCATTACGAACGGTAGTTTTACCAGAACGAGCGCTCCCGTCTCATAACTTGCTTCTGAGCAGACGCGGGTTTTTCACGTCGTTAAAGAGGAGTTCCACCCTAAATTTTTACTTTTTTTAATCCCCTCCCCCTTACATGGCACATTTGACATGTCATTTTTTTGGGGGGGGGAGTGGGGGCTTCAGAAGGAGTGGGACTTCCTGTCCCACTTCCTGCTTCCGCCGAGGGGCTGGTTAGGCGATTAAGCCTTAATCGCCTACACCAGCCCCTCCCTGTAGGCGATCACATGGGACACTGACAGGTGCCATGCGATTGCCTCTCCAATCAGCGGCGAGCCGCGCCGCGTGCGCATGCGCAGTGCAGCTCGCGCATGCGCAGTGGGTGCCCGGCCTTGAAGCCGAAGGCTGTCACGGCTGGGTGCCCACAGTCGAGATGGAGACGCCGGCTGGGGAGGGGGGGAGAGGAGCGGAGCCCCGGTCAGCGCGTCGCTGGAATGCAGGAGCAGGTAAGTGAGTGTTTATTAAAAGCCAGCAGCTACACTTTTTGTAGCTGCTGACTTTTAATAAACACAATTTTGGGCTGGAACACCCCTTTAAAGCCCACACACGATCATTTTTTACAACCCCAAAAACGACATTGTTTAAAACGTTGTGAAAAAATAGAGCATGTTCGGGGAAAAAAATTGTCGTTTTTAAGAACCCGAAAAATGCTCTGAAGCCCACACACTATCGTTTTAAATGACATTTTTAAAAAACAGTCCATTTCACTGGCAGTATATCTGCTTGGGGGGCCAATATGGAATCTTGGTGCTCACAGACCTGACTCTTCCAGCTGTGGGTTGCAGTATTGTATTGAATAGTCCTGTTCAGTGGTGGCTGGTGCTCAAAATTTTTGGGGGGGCACAAACAAAAAAACAAAAAAAACAATTGCAGCCTCACTGTACCTATCAATTGTCACCACTGTGCCATGCCCTCAAATGCAGTCACTGTGCCATCAAAACGCAGCCACTGTGCCATGCCATCAAAACGCAGCCACCGTGGCATCAAAATGCAGCCACTGTACCATGCCGTCAAAACGCAGCCACCGTGCCATGCCATCAAAACACAGCTTCTGTGCCATGCCATCAAACACAGCTACTGTGCCATCAATTGTCACCACTATGCCATCAAACACAGCCAATGTGCCCCCAATTGTAGCCACTGTGCCCCCAATTGTAGCCGCTGTGCCCCCAATTGTTGCCACTGTGCCCCCAATTGTCACCACTGTGCCCCCACTTGTAGCCACTATGCCCCCACTTGTAGCCACTGTGCCCCCACTTGTAGCCACCAAGCCCAGTACCCCTCTGGCACTTACCTTTATGGCTTCTACGTCCCTCGATGTCCCTCGTCCCACCCTCGATGACGCTTCAGCCAATCAGGTTACCTGATTGGCTGAGACGCCTGTCAGTCTTATCCTAGGACGCACGGCTGGTACGTCCCGAGGATGAGCTTCAGGAAGCCGACTACAGCCTCGGGGCTGTACTCGGACAGCCTATCAGGGCCGTTGGCCCTGATAGTCACTTCCCCACAGCCAGTCAGCTGCCGCTATTCAGCTGACCGGCGCTCAATGTCCGGTCAGCTGAATAGTGGGCGGCAGCTGCGAAAATATACAGATTCATAGTGTATGAATCTGTATATTTTACTGGCTGTGAGCGAGCCAGAGGGGGCGGCGCTCCTGCGTCCCTATGGACGCACCGCCTCTGCTCCTGTTAGTGTATATAAGTAGTAGACATTCTGAATTTAAAACAACAAAGCTTTCGGAGGTACATTTCTGGCTAGGCCCTGTTAGAAGCACATCCACTAGATGTGAAGTCTATCCCATTATTTCTTCCACTTTCACCAAAGAAGAACACTGATACACTTCAAGTGTTCATACCATTAAGTGCTTTGACATTGCAAATATTTTCAAGACCTACTTCTAGATGGGGAGAAATTCAAAACACATATCTAGCTTTTATGAGAAATGTCATTCTATAAAAATTGCATTTATGCTTTAGTATGTCATAAATTGTCTGACAGATATTTTAACTGCAGTACTTTTTATTTAAGAGGCTTTCAATCATTTATTCTTGTCTGATTCGCAAAATATACAGTAAATCCAGCCTGTAGTCTGCTGAGGCATTTATTAATACAATTTCAATCTGCCCTTCTAATAATATCAAACTTTGTTGGTTCAGTGCTGCTGAGTGTTTTTTTTTTTTTTTTAAACTTCCAGTCTTTTAGAAGCAGTATATATCTCTTGGAAAAGCACTGACAAATGACATTTGTGTTTTCAATGGCAGCATCCTATTGTATTGCCTATTTCATTTAAATAGATGGTCACAAGCAAATTAGATATAACAGTTCTTCTTGTACAAAAATAACAGTGTGCAGAGGTGAAATATGTTTGAAAATACTGAAAAGCAGCATTGATTACATTTTTTTTTTTGTTACCTTGAAGTGATGAAAGATTGGCCTTGGATAACAATCATGGACTTCTTAGGCAAATGCAACTGCTAGAAAATATTCTAACTTGAAGAGGTTGCACAAGAGGTGAAGTTCAAAATATCATGTAATCATTTCAAAAATATTTTTATGAGCGCCAATGTCTAGGCTTTAAATGGAATTTGAAATATGACAGCTGAAATTAGTTGTACTCAGTGCCCAGTGCATTTTGTGTTCTGGAGAGGTCATGTTATAGCATTCCCAACTTCTGCATGGGAAAACTCTTGACAATAAAATGCACTGTGAGTCAATGAAGGTTGGCAACCTGAAAGTACCAGTTTAGTGGTGTCGCACATATTTTTCTTTGCTGCAAGGGACATCTCTATTCCTCATCTTGTAGGTGCCCAGCAGATAAATACATTGACATAATCATAGGTATGCACCCTAAAGCTCAAACATACATGCATGTGTGTAAATATATATAGGGCAGTAGAACAGTGGACAGTGTTGTGGATGGTGTCAGTAGAGCAGTGGATGGTGTCAGTAGAGCAGTGGATGGTGTCAGTAGAGAAGTGGATGGTGTCAGTAGAGCAGTGGATGGTGTCAGTAGAGAAGTGGATGGTGTCAGTAGAGCAGTGGACAGTGTCAGTAGAGCAGTGGACAGTGTCAGTAGGGCAGAGATTGGTTTCAGTAGTTTATTTTTTTTTAATACTTTTTTACAAAAAAAAAAACATTTTTTTTCTGAGCCCCAATGGGAGGCTTTGGTGAAATATCAGAAGTCTAAACAGACCCCTGATGCAGGGCCGTCTTAATAGCATTGTGGGCCCCTGGGAAAAAGTAATGCTCTGAGGCCCCTACAATGGAGACAGCGCAGGTAAACAGACATCAAGTAGTTAGGAAGCAGACAAGTGGAGTTCCCCTTTTGGGTCAGAGCATCATGGCGCTCTGGCCCCACCCCTCCCTGCTGGCTGTGAAATAGGTATAGTTCTGCACAGCATGGCACACCAATGCCAGCCTGCCTCCCCTGTGTATCCATCACTTTCAGTGCCATCGTGGGGCCCCCCAACTTTGGGACAATGGGGGCTCAAGGAGCAGCTTCTTTGGGGAAAGTCCAGGGGCCCCCATGCAGCTGGGGCCGATGGGCAATGCCCAGGTGTGCCCTCTCATTAAGATGGCCCTGCCCTGATGTCTAACATTGGAGAAAAAGAAAGGGACTGAGGACAGACAATATCCAGTCCCTTCCTTTGCAGCCAAGCAGCAGGGGAAATCTGCGCAGCACAGGGTGATTAGGGTATGCCCAGGCACACCTGGCATACCCTGTGTGCATGCCTATTGACATACTGGTTACAGAGGTCCTTCAAGGCGCAGAGGAACTGTCCAGGCAAGGATATTTTGGCAGAGTGCAGAATGGCTAGAGAAGTTGAGGCTTGCATTACAGATTCCCTATAATGGCCACACCATTCACATCAGAACCTTTCCCAATAAAGCGTAAACTCCAATGTTCCTACCATAGTCACATTACTCACTTTACACATAGTAGTGTTGCTGAGCAAATTTAGGCAGACCTCTGCTTTAAGCTGTGGAAAAGGGCACAGTAATGCACACGTTACCACAACAATATAGTGTGAACAGGCTTTACGCTCCACTCACACTTGTTCAATTACATTACGACTTTACATGGCAACTTTGGATGGGTGCGACTTGGATGCGACTTTGGCTTCAATTGTTGCACAACTGTCGCATTGATAACATTAAGATGTGAATTTCATGCATGAAGGTCACATTAAAATAGTGCAGGAACCTTTTTAAAGTCACATAGATTTGATTGACTTCTATTGAAACACATGGGCTGTGACTTGTCAAGAGATTTTGGGGTAGATTCAGGTAGGAGTCTCAGAGATAAGCCGGCTTATCTCCAGATAAGCCGTCTTATCTCTGCGTTTTAAGCGCCCAATCTATGCCACTGATTCCTAAAATCAGTTAGGCATAGATTTTTCTTAGTGCAACGTGGTACCCAAACAAAATTGACGTCCTTTTTTTCCCACAAATAGAGATTTCTTTTGGTGGTATTTGATCACCTCTGCGGTTTTTAGTTGTTGCGCTATAAAACAAAAAAGAGCAACAATTTTGAAGTAAATATTCTTTACTTTTTGCCATAATAAATATCCCCAAAAAAATGAAAAAATATATATAAAAAAAAAAAATTTCCCCTCAGTTTAGGCCGATATGTATTCTTCTACAAATTTTTGGTAAAAAAAAATGCAATAAGCGTATATTGATTGGTTTGCGCAAAAGATATAGCGTCTACAAAATAGGGGATAGGTTTATGGCTGGATGATCTGATGATTTTTATCGTGACTGGCAGGGAAAGGGTTAACCACTAGGGGGCGAGGAAGGGGTTAAGTGTGTCCTAGGGAGTGATTATAACTGTGGGGGGCTGGGCTACGAGTGACATGAGACGGCAGGATTTTCAAAGCAACGCACAGGTACGTTGCTTTGCCCACATGAGCCATTCTGCCAACGTATATGTTCATTAGGAGGTCGGCAAGTGGTTAAGAATTGCTGTGATCTACCAAGTCCCTGGACCATTATCAACTTTCCTTAATGACTTTTCTGCCTGGCTACCCTACTTATTACTACTATCTCTTCTTAAATTCCCACAATCCTTCTCTGCAATTTTAACATCCCTATTAATATGAACATTCCTGCTCCATTGACCTGCAGCAATAGGTACATACTTCTACTCACTCTGATGGCAACACCCTTGACCTTGTATTCTCCTGCTCCATACAATCTCTCCAAAATCCTTTTCCTCTCTCTGATCACCACACTATTAGTTTTTCTCTCTCCCTGTCTCCCACTACCTTTCCCTCCAATCGCCTAACAATCACCTGTAGAAACATTCACAACTTCAACCCTTCTCTTCACTATTATTCTACTGACCACCACTATGACAAAATCTCAAAATAGATCCCTGTCTTACAACCCTGATGAGCTTGCCCCCCTCACTACCCAGACAATCAGGCATCGACCCCTACAACCCCCGGGAAACAGATGACACCAGGATTCACAAAAAGCATAGCCGCGCTCTTAAGCGTCTGTGGTGTAAGACTAATGCCGCGTACACACGACCAAATACATCTGTTCAAATCGGTCTGGCAGACCAATTTGAACAGATTTGTCTGCTGGGCTGTTTTGGTTTGATCGCTTGTACACACGATCAAACCAAAATCCCCGCCGGCAGACAGCACAGTGACGTGGCGGTGACGTTGACGCCGCCACATCACCGCACCAGGAAGTAAAACACTTCCGCGCATGTGTCAAATCCATTTGACACATGTGCGGGCAGATATGTCTGCTGGTTAGCATACTAACCAGCAGACATGTCAGACGGATGGATTCCCAGCAGACAGATTTTAAAGCATGCTTTAAAATCTGTCTGCTGGCAAAATCTGTCTGTCCGCCCGTACACACGATCGAATCTGTCTGCTGAAACGGTCTGTCAGATCGTTTTCAGCAGATAGATTTGATCGCGTGTACGCGGCCTGAGGGGTTAATTTACTAAAGGCAAATACACTCTGCACTACAAGTGCTCCTGGAGGTGCAGTCGCTGTAGATCTGAGGGGGAAGATCTGAAATGAGGGGAAGCTCTATTAATTTTATCATCCAATAATGTGCAAGCAAAAATTATGTGTTTTATTTTCCTTGCATGCCCCCCTCACATCTACAGTGACTGTACATGCAAGTGCACTTGTAGTGCAAAGTGGATTTTCCTTTAATAAATAATCCCTAAAGTCTCTCAAAGACTTCAACAAATAAAAACCTTCCCTCCAAAACTACAATTCCTGCCTCCTCACTGCCAAGCAAACCTATTTTATCAGGCCACGTACGCACGACTAAACAAATCCGATCAAATCGGTCTGACAGACCGTTTTGATCGGATTTGTCTCCTGGAATATGTTGGTTTGATCGTGTGCACACGACGATCAAACCAAAATCCCTGCCGACAGACAGCGCGGTGACGTTGCGGTGACGTTGACGCCGCCACGTCACCACTCCAGGAAGTAAAATACTTCCACGCATGTGTCAAATCCATTTGGCGCATGCGGGAGATTTTTGTCCGCTGGTTAGGCGTACTAACCAGCGGACATGTCGGACGGACGGGTTTCCAGCAGACAAGTTTTAAAGCATGCTTTAAAACTTGTCTGCTGGGAAAACCTGTCTGCTCACCGGTACACACGATCGGATTTGTCTGCTGAAACGGTCCGTCGGACCGGTTTCAGCAGATAAATTTGATCGTGTGTACGCGGCCTCACTGTCATTAACATCTTCTGATCCAGTCCCTGTCAACTCTTTTTCACCTTTAACTTTCTATTTTGTCCTATTTCTATTTTGTGTACACAATCAAACCAATATATCCCAGCAGACAAATCCGATCAAATCTGTCAGACCGATTTGATCGGATTTATTTAGTCGTGTGTACGCGGCCTAACTCTCACTGCCCAGGAGATCAATCACTTCAAACATGAGATTTATTCAATTTGTGATGAAACCTCATTCTACAGGTATCTTCCCCACCTAAAATTATAAGAGAAAGTGACTTGGATACTAAAAATACGTTATTAACCACTTAAGGACCTTGGGTCTTTTTCAGATTTGGTGTTTGCAAGACTAAAACTTTTTTTTTTGCTAGAAAATTACTTAAAACCTCCAAACATTATATATATTTTTTTCTAACACCCTAGAGAATAAAATGGTGGTCATTGCAATACTTTTTGTCACACCGTATTTGCATAGTGGTCTTACAAGCACACTTTTTTTTGGAAACAATTCACTTGTTTGAATAAAAAAATAAGACAACAATAAATTTTGCCCAATTGTTTTATATACTATGAAATATAATGTTACGCCGAGTAAAATGATACCCAACATGTCACGCTTAAAAATTGCGGCCGCTCGTGGCATGGCGTCAAACTTTTACCCTTAAAAATCTTCATAGGCGGCGTTTAATTTTTTTTATAGGTTGCATCTTTAGAGCTACAGAGTAGGTCTAGGGCTAAAATTATTGCTCTCGCTCTAACGATTGCAGTGATACCTCACTTGTGTAGCTTGAACACCGTTTTCATATGCGGGCACTACTCACAAGCTCGTCGGGACGGGGCGCTTTAAAAAAAAAAAAACATTTTGTTTTCTTATTTATTTTTATTTATTTTATTACTTTTTACACTGAAAAAAATAATTTGTGATCACTTTTATTCCTATTACAAGGAATGTAAACATCCCTTGTAATAGAAAAAAGCATGGCAGGTCCTCTTAAATCTGAGATCGGGGGTCAAAAAGACAAAAAGACCTCAACTCTCATAATTAGACTTAAATGACAACAAAAAAAATGTGCCTTTAAGACGCATGGGCGGGACTGATGTTTTGCTGTCATTTCCACTTTGCTAGGCTATGGGGACGGGTGGGGGCCATCTTGCCCTCACTCGCATCCCCACACAGCAGGCTGAAGGACCTGATCGCGAGGGCGAGGGGAGAGCGGCGGGAGGGGGTGGGCCTTCTCCCGCCGCCAAAAACGGCAATCTCACGGCGAATCCGCTGCAGAGACTGCCGTTATCGTTTACAGGACCACTCATGCTAAAGATGGATACCTCGGTTGTGGCAGCAGCTGCTGCCGTTACCGAGATATCCATCTTTAAAAAAGACGCATATATACATGAGCAGGTCCTTAAGTGGTTAACAACTTCAAGATCAGACCTATTTCTGACATTTGTTGTTTACAAGTTAAAATCAGTATTTTTTGCTGAAAATTACTTAGAACCCCTGAACATTATATACAGTATATTTTAGCAAAGACCGTAAAGAATAAAATGGCGGTTGTTTCAATATTTTATGTCACACTGTATTTGTGCAGCTGTCTTTCAAACACAATTTTTTTTTTAAACTATACACTTCAATGAATTAAAAAAAAAATAAACTTTAAAATGTGCCAATTTTTTTTTGGATAATATGAAAGATGATGTTGCGCTGAGTAAATAGATACCTAACATGTCACGCTTTAAAATTGCGTACACTTGTGGAATGTCGATAAAATGTAAAATCTTCATAGGCAATGCTTTAAAAAATTATAACGATTACCTATTTAGAGTTAGAACCCATACACACTATTAGATTTTCTGCAGATTTTTGTCTTCAGAGTTACCAAAACCATGTAGTGCAAGGGCCTGCCTGATTGCATACAAATTAAAACTGTTAAGGTTTGACCTCATATTAGATGGTTTTAGTAAATCTGAAGACCAAAATCAGTAGAAAATCTAATAGGGTGTACGGGGTCTTACCGAGGAGATTTTGCACAAGAATTATTGTTCATGCACTAATGATTGCAGCAATAACTCACATGTGTGATTTGAATATTGCTTACATTTGCTGGCGTGACTTACGTATGCATTTGTTTGGCGTGCGAGCATGGAGGAATGGGACACTTAAAAAAAAAATATATCTTATTTATTTTCCGATCACTGTTATTGCTGTCACAGGGAATGTAAAAATCCCTTGTGACAAGTAATAGGCAGTGACAGGTACTATTTATGGAGGGATCTGGGTTATGGGGTAAAAGACCCCAAATCCCTCCTCTGTACTTGAAAGTATTCAATACGCCAAGATTTTTTATTTTATTTTTTAATTCGCCATTGGCTGCCAAATACACTGGAAGTGACAGCTTTGTTTGGGTCTCTGGTCTCCGGCCAGCCGGCAGATGTTCTGGCTGGTGGCTCGAGTCTCCCAGTTGGACGGGAGACCCAAGCGGAGCAGCAGAAGGCAGCGAGAGGGGGACCGTCCTCTCCCACTACTTGTAATAATATAAGCGGAAAGTTTGGGACTTTGAATGAGGCCATAGACAGAGTGAAGGTATAAGAATCAAAGTGCATATTTATTGATCATAAAATTTGTAAAAAAACATCAATAAAAAAGACCACATAGAAAAAGACATTGTAATAAACATCATTCCATATTTGTTCACACAGTCATATGTGTGTGTGTGTGAACTATGGGCACCAAGAGTACATGAGTATATAACAACTTGTGCCACGTAGTGGACTAAATTGATTGGTAGATACATTCAATGATACATATATGTACATCAAACTTTAAAGCAGCATATGCGAAAAAATAAATAATATACATTTATATACAAGTATTGACATCATGAATAGTAAGTAGATGAATTTCTGAGTTAATAGTATAGTGTGGACATGTGTCTGCATCCCAAAAATTCCCAACGCGTTTCGTGTAAAGAGCGGTTTTTCAAATGCAATTTGTTTTAGGAAAAATACATTTTAATGAAAAAAAAAGACTACAATAATACCAATTGTTTTTTTGTAAAATGTGAACGATGTTGTTACCGTAACGTATATCTACATATTGCGGTCTTGGCTATATGACAAATAAAATATGTTGATGTATCTATTTTAACTGTGTGCTCAATATGGCTGTTTCTATTATTGGTGGGGTACTTTGTATTACATATTTTGTTCTCTTGCAAAGCATTGAGTGTTTTACTACTAATAAAGCATCAATGACATACAGGAAAGTACTGCACCACTCCTTATCCTGGCAGGATTCAAAAGATCATTTAAAGGGGTTGTAAAGGTAAAAAAATTTTTTCCCTAAATAGCTTCCTTTACCTTAGTGCAGTCCTCCTTCACCTACCTCATCCTTCCATTTGCTTTTAAATGTCTTTATGTCTTCTGAGAAATCCTCACTTCCTGTTCTTCTGTCTGTAACTACACACCAAAATGCGAGGCTTTCTCCCTGGTGTGGAGAAAGCCTCTTGAGGGGGGAGGGGGCGAGCAGGAGTGTCAGGACACTCTCTACTTTGCAGATAGAGAAAGGAGCTGTGTGTTAGTGGGCGTCCTGACACTCCTGCTTGCCCCCTCCCCCTTCAAGAGGCTTTCTCCACACCAGGGAGAAGGCCTTGCATTACTGTGTGTAGTTACAGACAGAAGAACAGGAAGTGAGGATTTCTCAGAAGAAATAAGGACATTTAAAAGCAAAATGGAAGGATGAGGTAAGCGAAGGAGGACTGCACTAAGGTAAAATAAGCTATTTAGGGAAACAATTATTTACCTTTACAGCCCCTTTAAGCTTTGCTTTTATAATACCTTGAAGAACATATATACATAATCAATGACAACTGAAAAAAGCAAGGTTCTTGATCTTAACCAATCGAGACATGAGAAGCATGCTTGTATGACATATACTGCATGAATAGTTCTATGTTCTAAGTGTGCTCTTTGTTTTCTTTAATTGGTGAGCCATTATGGACTATAGTGCTTGTCTTTCTTGCTAAACTAGCAAGATGATATTTTGGGAAGTAGTAACTGTTTTACTTCCATGAAAGAACCATATAAGGATTGTGAGAGCAAGAGCCCCTGTCTCTGTGAAAATGAGTGTAAAATGGACACATGACTCTCAAAGAGGCAGTTTGGGAAGTTCCAGCAGTTTTGTGAGCAGAGAAAGCTATGCTTTAAGAATTCTCTGGATTGGGGCTAGAAACTTAAAGAATTCAAATGGCATGGGAAGGGAAAGAGTCTTCAGTCTTGTGTCCGGGCTTTCCAGAAGTTCTGCAGGTTGTGTGTGTGTCCAGGTGCACACACTCATTGTAAGGCAGATCTGAGCATAGCTCATGGGGGTTGGTGTTGGAGCAGTTGCTACAGCCAAGAGGGAAGTGTGCTACTGTTTAAGAACCCAGACAATATCCTTGAGACAGCACTCCTTTCATTTGTGTTACTTTTAATAAAAGTGGGCTACCACGCTATTAAACTAAAGTCCCTGTTGGCTGTGAACTCACTGAAAACACATCTACCACTGAGCTAGACATCCCCCATATCCCAGGGGATTGAAGCAAAGAAGTGCAGACACAGAGCAAACATATACAGTCCTGTTGGGGACTGAACTTGATACTGTAGTTTAACCCTTTTGCTGCCAGAGCCAGCTTTGTATTTTTTGCACACGTTTAAAAATGAAATTAGGCCTGAAGATAGCATAAAACCCCCAAAACATAAACCCTAGAAAATACAAAATCTGTAGTTCAATTTTTTTATGTTAAATGAAATTAGCACAAAAGGTCTAGTAAAGGCAAAAATTCTGTAAATAATAATGCAATAAATTACCCTTTTTTTGGTAAAATACAAAAGATGAGGTTGCACCAAGTAAATAAATACCCAACATGTCAAACATTAAATTTGTGTGCACCTTAGACATGGTGACAAACTTCAGTACCCTATCATTCATGTAGGCAATGCTTTAAAAAGTCATCAGTTTAACATTGCAGAGGTGGCCTGTGCTAGAATTATTGAAATATTGCTCTCACTACAGCGTGTGCAGCGCTGTGTAACATATTTTTCCATGCATAGGCATCCCCAACACATACATTTACGTTCGTAAGAGCATATATGTGGAGGTGGTCCCAAAAAAAATTGGGTGGGGAAATGTTATGTTCTTGGTTGTTACCTTATTTTTTTACAATTTTTAAAAATTATTTTTTTTAACTTAACTTTTTTTTTTATCACATAGGGGGAAAAGTCCCCTATGTGCATACTTTTCTGGTGACAGGTTCTTTTTAATGAGACATCCAGAGCCTAAAATATGCTGGATGTCTCCCCTGTGCTTCACTGATTGTGATGCAATGCAGAAGACCCTGAGACAGCTGTTTCCAACCCCTCCACAAGCCTGCACTCCAGTAAGCACTGGTCAGGTCAGTGACTGACAACCACCGTTCTCTGCTCAGAACAATGAGTGATTAGTGCTGTAACTTTATCACATGCAATGCAAAACTGTTGGTCCTCACTATACAAGGATAGAGAAAGCACCCTTCCACAATCCAGAGTGCCAGACAGCAGAGGAGAGCTGGGCAGTGAAGTGAAGTTTCTTTGGAGGTCTGGCTGCACAATGTGAAGTTAACCTGGAGTAACAAGAAATAAGGTAAGTATGTATACTTATCCCCCCATAGAAAAACTGGCATCCAAGATAAGGTAGTATATATGTCCCAGGACAGATAGTATATATGTTCCAGATTTGCTAAATATTTTTTGATATTTTTAGTAGATAACAAGCCCAGCTGAAACAGGCCTGGTTGTTCCGAGCATTATATAACTCCCAACATTTCCAGAGATTTTGCTTCACCCCGAAACCAGTTTCTATGTGCACATCTGACTGAGGAGCAAAAACCTATCTGTGTGGTGAAAGACAGCCTATGTTACAAGGACTTTACTTTACAGAGAGTTTGTGACATACTCAACAGGGACAGGAACTTCTGGTGGGGGTGGCTAGCCTCCTACCCACTAAATTTGGCCCATGGAGGAGACTGAGGATTTTTTCTGCTTCTCCCAGTCAGAGCATGGAAAAGAGCTCAGTTCAGCTTCTGATCCCATGGAGAGAGCAGATCATCCTCTAATTATGGACTTGGATTGATTCTCTAAATAAAGACAATAAATCTTCCCTTCTGCAGTGGACAGGTTAATGGTCAGAGGAAATATGTTGGCCCTCCTGCAGCTTGAGTTGGAGAAGCTTCTCCACTTGGGACAGAAATATGTATCAACAATATATATGAAGATAAATTAATTCCAAGTTTTCAGACTGCTGGAGCATTGTATGAATTTTGGTCTCATAGACTCTTGTAAACTAGTGCCGGACAGTCTAAGGTGGGGTGGGATCACTGTTTATGTTATGTGTTTATTGTTAAGTGTGTCTTTCCCATGTGTGCCTCCTAGATGTGAATTCTTTTTTTTTTTTATATATTCTTTTTATTTTCAGAAAGTAGGCAGTTACATGTTTAAACCAGTCACAATAATAATAACACCTTGGTATATCATTAACATCTACATCAAACCTCTAGGTAAACAAAAAAGACATCAACGATCCCATGGTATAACCTTCCGTATTTAAACTATAACTTTCCAAGAATATTCCTTTCCTTCCTGTTCTCCTACAGTCAGGAGTTACCTTGGCACTGGCTGCCCTTTGAAACACGTATCTCCTGCCTAATATCTTCCTATATCCCCCCTTCCCCCAAACCAAAAGAAAAAGGGCCCCCAACCCCCCCCAAATTCTCCCCCCCCCTAAACCCTTATTAACCGCTGGATGGTAGGTCAACCCTACACCCACTTTATACCCTTACTCCATTCATATGTCTTACGTGTTTACTTCAATTTCAAGGAGAGTTTCCCCCTTCTCAGAGGCCAGAAAGGAATTCCACGGCGCCCAAGTCTCGAAATACCTTTCCTGTTGATGACGTGACGAGAGAACCAGGTCTTCTAGCCTGCTAATCTCCTTCACTTTACGAACCCACATTTGTATTGTTGGAGGTATTGTTGATTTCCGTTTCAATGGTATGCAGGCCTTTGCAGCATCTAGTAGGTGACAGATGAGAGATTCTTTGTATCTCTTCTCTGACATGTCATTCACATGTAGGAGACAAAGTGCTGGGTCTTCCGTTATGTTTAGCTCTGTAAAGCGTTGAATAATTTATATGATCTCTAACCAAATGATTTTCAGTCTGGAACAGTCCCAGAAGATATGTAGCATTGTACCTTTCTCCTGGCATCTCCAACATATATCTGGGACATCTGGGAAAATGTTATTTAATTTTTTCTGGTGTTTTATACCACCTAGTAAAAATCTTAAAATTAGTTTCTTCTATTCTATTACACCTTGTTGTCTCGTGTATCAGCCTATACATCTTTTGTTGCTGTTCCTGACTGAAAGTCCTCCCCATTTCTCTTTCCCATTCCCAGATGCATTTCAGGGGACATCCTTATACCTGTACTATTAATAATCCATAACACACCAAAAGTGTGTGGGATATTACTCCCTTTCCATTACAGAGTTTCTCAAAGCTGGTCTGGGGTCTCACAAATCTCTCTGGGTTTGGTAGTGCGCTAAAAAAATGAGCAAGTTGAAGTGCATTCCAAAATTTCAGCCCAAATCTGCTCCCTTGTTCAGTCATTTCTTCTATCGTCGGCCAAGCCCTGTTTTGGATGAAACTGGACGCATAACTGCATCCAATATCAACCAAGTGTCAGAAATCATTTCCCTCACATCCTGGTTGAAATATAGGGTTACCTAGTATCGGGTATAGGGGTGAGGTTGAGGGGGCTATCCCCAGGGTGGGGAGCAACGTCGAGCAAAGCCTAGCCGTGCTTCCCACCACCGCGTGCTCCCTCAGCTCTCTAGGCAGAACCGTGTAACACCAGGGGGATCCACTTATAGGAATCCGTGATTGGGCTTGTTCTATTTGAACCCATAATTTAGTCTCCCTGTGTCTGTTCCAATCTATAATTCTGTTCAAGTGTACTGCTTGATAATATTTCCGTATATCCGGTACTGCTAAACCTCCTTGTGCCTTAGTGAGGGTCAGTTGTTTACACTGTATCCTAGGGTGTTTATGTGCCCATATAAACTCAAACAAAACTAAATATTATTATCCTCTGACACTGTTTGAAATAACTTAAGGGAATATGTACTGGCAATGCTTAAAATAGGTATAGAAATTTAGGGAGTATACTCATCTTTATGATGTTACAGTGCCCTAACCAGGTATGATAGCCCGGATTCCATTTGTCTAATAACTGCTTTGTAATAGTGGTGGAATAGATGTGAATTTTTATAGTTAATTAAGTTAATTAAGTCACCTATGTTTCGGTTTTATTGTTCATGCAGTGACTTCCCTACTTTTGTAGTGTATTTCTGTTATAATAAGAGTCATTCCTTTCATATCCCAACATCTTGTCTGTGTACAATGTTTGGGACAAAAGGGCTGGTATTAGCTTGAGGTCTGCCAGAAGGGTTTGGAAAACAGGAGGCACTGTTTGGTGAAAAACCCAAGATGGGAGCCAGATGCTTCGTCACAGAGCTGATAGCCTCGGCAGCAGTAGGTTGCTTCAGGTCTGTTAACCAGAGACCCTGAATGGAAATAAGTTGTCAAGTTGCATGAAGATTTTTTTTTTTTGTAGCAGTACCCTCGAAAGGACTGGTTGATGATTATCAAAAGCACATTAACTACATTTGTCCTGATAGGAGCAGTACAGGTAATCATGGAGTTCTCCCTCACTAGAGCAGAGGCTGCTAGCACACACGGAGCATAGTTGCACCATAGACACAGAAAGCAGTCTAGGGGATGCCCTTTTGTAATGTTATTGTTAAGTAATTTAAAGGGAGTGCAGGGTAGTATGGTATACTCCAGAAACATTAACAGTAACTAGAGAACACACTTCTCTATGTTGCAAACTTCTGTTAAACTCAGAGTACAATTCTCCCACGAGACACTAGGGAAGACCAGAAGTATGAACCCCTCAGGAGAGGAACCACTTGACCCAGCTGTCCCAATAATACACAAGCACCACAATCTTGTAATGAAGTCAATACTCATGAGGCCAGAGAACCAGCTGTGTCCATTTAGCTTCCCCAAGATGACTTCTTGTGAGACAATGCAGACTGGATCATTTGGGTAAAGACTTGGGTTGTCAGAGACACCTTGAGCGGTAGCCCCTGGCTATGTTACAGACAGAACCTCGATGTACAACTGACTGAATTTGTTAAATGGCTTGGGAGGGGGTAGCCATCCCCACCCAGGCAAGTGGAATCTTTAGGACAAGAAGACCCTGTTGTTGTAAAGCTCATAATATATATGTGCTTCTCAGCCACCTTCTCAGCCCACCTCCCAAGGGATTGGCTGCAGCACCATAAATAATTAATATCCATGCTGCACATTTGCCTTGCTGTATGTTACAGGACTTTCTAGAAAGGAGGGGAAAGCAATCAAACTTGCAGCCTGTGAAATCCAGAACAGCCATAAGGAATCAACCACTGTTCCAATGATTACAAAGGAGCTAACAAGACTGCATTTACTTAACTTTCTTGCAACCTAACTAGGAGGGTGCTTTCTGATTTGTTTTTGTTTTTTTCTTGTTCTGTACATAGTATATACATTATTTTAAAATAATTTGCATATGGGTTACATTAAGAGCTGCTTCTTGCTGTGCCTATTTACAGTAAAGTGTTGAGAACTCATGCAGAGAATCACACCCTGCTGCCAAGCTAATTCCTCACAATAGGGTACATATAAAATCAGATCAGAGTTGGGCTTTAAAACATCGCTGATTGCTAACATCACCTAAGATTGTGAGGGGGTAGCCATCCCCACCCAGGCAAGTGGAATCCTTAGGACAAGAAGACCCTGTTGTTGTAAAGCTCATAATATATATGTGCTTCTCAGCCACCTTCTCAGCCCACCTCCCAAGGGATTGGCTGCAGCACCATAAATAATTAATATCCATGCTGCACATTTGCCTTGCTGTATGTTACAGGACTTTCTAGAAAGGAGGGGAAAGCAATTAAACTTGCAGCCTGTGAAATCCAGAACAGCCATAAGGAATCAACCACTGTTCCAATGATTACAAAGGAGCTAACAAGACTGCATTTACTTAACTTTCTTGCAACCTAACTAGGAGGGTGCTTTCTGATTTGTTTTTGTTTTTTTCTTGTTCTGTACATAGTATATACATTATTTTAAAATAATTTGCATATGGGTTACATTAAGAGCTGCTTCTTGCTGTGCCTATTTACAGTAAAGTGTTGAGAACTCATGCAGAGAATCACACCCTGCTGCCAAGCTAATTCCTCACAATAGGGTACATATAAAATCAGATCAGAGTTGGGCTTTAAAACATCGCTGATTGCTAACATCACCTAAGATTGTGAGCTCATCAACAGTTATCATAAGCTGTCTACTAATAATAAACTTTAGAGCCTAGGCAACTGAAGCAAATTATTGATTCATGTGACACTGTAGCTTATAACTAAACTTGTTATTAACACCTCAATGACATTTACTATGTACATCAATCTTTTATGCCTAGTACTGTTATGACACTTTCAATAACATTGTAAAATGTGCGTTCTTCTAGTTCAGCTGCACTGACCCTCTGGCTTGCTACAAGACGTAAAGTCATGGCTGGAAACAGGAATGTCTACATGAAGGAAGAAATAACAGTTGGTGCACTGTTGGCCAATATGACATATGGACAATGACTAATAGACAACAAAATGAGCATATGTTAGAGAGAATACAATAGAATATAACCTATCTGTTCACGTAATAAATGTTTTAATAAATATTGTATAGTGAAATATAAGCCGCTAGTTTGCCCATCAATAATTTGCTGTATAATATAATGTATATTGTTTTTTTTATGTTTATAATGTAAATGTTTATGCATGTTACAGAAAATTATATTTGTTTGTATATGTTTATAACAGAGGTTATGATACTATGGGCCAGATTCAGGAAAGGTTACGCTGGCGGATCGAGTGATCCGCCAGCCTAACTGTGGCTTTGAGCCGGCGTTTCTGTTTTCTGTAACCAGAAAACAAGAAACGCCGGGTTGAAGTTCCGATGCGAGCAGCGTAACTGAGTTTCGCCATCGCATCGTTACTTCAACTTAAAAATGGCGCCGGGGGCGTTCCCGCCGATTTACGCTCAAAAAATATGTTAATGAGCGGAAATCGGCAATTCACGATCGAAATCCGGCGCGACGCAATGACGATACGACGTTTCCGGACGGGATACGCGGCGCATAGATATACCTACATGGGGTTGGAGTATCCTATGTTAGGTATAGGCGTCGTCATCGCGTCGGGAAAAAAAAAAAAACGTCGCTTGCGTAAAACGGTCATGAATGGGAATGTGACGTCATTGACGTTCATTCACAGATTTTGGAGCATGCGCACGGGGATGTTTTGACACTCGACGCATGCGCAGTACGTTGGCGGCGGGATCGCGCGTAGTTAGCATACTACACGCCCCGTACCCACTACATTTGAATTCCGCCGGCTCATTTGTGATGCGCTGCCGCAACTTTAGGAGCAAGTGCTTCGTGAATGACAGCACTTGCTCCTAAAATTTCGGCAGCGCAACGCAAATCAGAAGCGTTACTCCAGAGCAAAGATGCTCTGGAATACGTGAATCTGGCCCTATATGTGTAATAACCTGCTAAGTTACTCAGTATCAACAAATAAAACTGCATTAGAACTATCTTAAATAAAACTTATATATCTATACAAAAAACCTTGATTAACAAATGTTCTATGGTTCATTTGTAGAGATCATGATCTCCATAGCATACTTGTCAAGGAGGCCATATGTTCTCCAGAAATATTGAGGATTGTAGACTGAAACTCAGTAGTTACAGCTTAATGCCAAATAATTACCACAGAGAGACACTTGGCTCAGAAGTGCTTCATCGAAAGCTGTAACCTTATTTTACAGACTTAAAAAAAGCTTTGTCAAATTATAAACTTTATATGTTTCCTGAAGAAGCCTGGAAGAAAATTTTACTTGTGTAGAACAGCAGGTAAAGTGTATAAATGAAGCTAACTTTGGCCGAGGGGTGTATTCTTAGGATCCATAAGCCATCTGCTTCCAGAGTGCTCAGGGAGCATACAAGTGACTGAGAGTTCACTTAACCATACTTGCTGAGCTTTAGGTTTTCCTGTTTCAGAACGATAAATGTATGTCCTTTGCAGAGCTGGACAGATGTTCAGAATTAGGGCACAAGCCAAGTAAAATCTGGTATTTAAAATTCTAATTTCACATTTTTCTCAATTTCTTATTTTCATTAGGAGGCACAAAATATGAACTCAAGGTGTAATGCCACGGCAGCCATTTCTAGGATGAAATTAGTTTTTCTTGCTGAAAAGACAATGATGGTACTGTGAAAAAACTCAAATTATAGCTATGATATTAGATGAACTAATTTTCATCATGCTATCAGAGACCAAAGTTATATATGAATGTTAAAGAACAAAGAGGTGTGGCTTGCTCATCTTGTTTATTATGATATAAGTCAGATCTTCATTGGTGCTGCAATAAAAAGGTTGGCACCTGTGATTGTTGGTGATTTGTTTATAGCTTAGATATAAATTAATTAGTTATATGTGCTAATTTAGAAGCTAGGTCTCCCCTATTGATATGCAAATAAACCAGTTGGACTAGTTTGTGAAACTGTTATGTATAGGAAAGGAGGGAAGTGTGTAGGAGGGGAGGTGAAAGGGACTTTAAACAAACCATGTGCTGAGACAAAGGGAGTTGTGTTTAAAGACAGAGGGTGAAGTAGTTCTTCTGAAGCAAGGAACCAT
Organism: Rana kukunoris; assembly: GCA_029574335.1. Taxonomy (NCBI): domain Eukaryota; kingdom Metazoa; phylum Chordata; class Amphibia; order Anura; family Ranidae; genus Rana; species Rana kukunoris. The sequence goes on from CM056049.1 coordinate 548,430,289, forward strand.
GAGAAAATTCCATCACCAAGAAACCCAAGTTAAGTAGCTGCATAGTATTCTTCTGCCTATCACATATTGTACACGCTTATTTGTTGGAAAGAATAATTAGCTTGTGCATGTTTGTAATACTTTTATTCTATGCATTGTGTATCTTATATGTGCAGCTTTTCTGTTTAGTAAATGCATTTATACACTACCAAGTTTTAATCGCTTCCTTGATGTATACTGTAAAGAACCAAGCAAAGCAGCACCCTTTTCCATATTTTCTACTGAAACATTTCTGAAATAAAACTGCAAAGATTTACAATTAGTTAACCTCCTTTATGATAACATTCAACCTGGGCCTTGCTGTTATCTCAGTCTGTCCTGGTTTAATATCTCTAGCAAAGAATTCGCTATCTCTGCAACTTCATCTCTAGACAATGGCATGTTTTCACAGTCCAGAATTTTCCAGAGTGGGCTGCCAAGGTCTGATGAATGATGAGGTATCAGCATAACTAAGAATCATTTTGGTAAAGATTGGCATGGTTGCCTGGTATGATTTTACCAATGCTTAGGTCTATCTTTAATTTCTCACAACATATACATATGTAACTACATGTGGGACATCCGCATGTGGGGCACCCTTCCTCCTTTCTTTTGCTCTTCTTGCCCTGCTCCTCCTTTCTACCTATTTGCTACTGCCCCCGCCCACACCTATGTGAAGGTCTCCTTCACAGTGAGATAAGTAAACCCTTTATGTCCCCCTGAGCACTGTTGGACTGCCTTTCGGCACCCTACTTTAATTAACTAGTTTCTCTCCACAGCAATATCAGTTGGATTACCCATTTGTAGGCCCTAACTGGGCGAATGGCATCACTCATGATAGTACCTTGGGTAGGAACTGCATTTACAGGGGATTCTTTGTGTATCAAGCAGGAGTGCTAAATTCCTAAGTCTGTACTCCCCCTCTCCCCTTTTATATGTTGGACCTGTATTCTTCATCTTTCTTTATTCTGTATATTTTGTTAGCGTTCATAAATTTGGCTTCAACCTGGAATGGCGCTACAGCATAGCCCAAACAGAAGTGACAATTTGTTTTATATTGCGCAAGGAGGCTAAACAACTAAATGGGACCAAGTGCTACATGCACCTTTTACCCTGCGGGAGTTAAAGTCGTTTTAAAAATGTAAATGATATTTCTTCTTTAATTATACCAGATTTTTTTTTTTTTTTAAGTTTATTGTCAGATCTTAATTTCTAATATAAATGTGAGTATTGTGCCTATAACTGCCCTTCTGTCCAAAAATGGTTATGCCATTGTTAGCAGATTGCGCTCAGGCATTAATTTATCCTCCTGACCGCAGCAGGTAAGTCACACACCAGTGAAGGTGTAACAGGAAACATTTTAGCCATATCTGAATGTAAATACAAAACAGAAGAAACCACCAATATGACCTTTAGCTGCAGCAAGTGACAACAATTTAAATTGTGGCACAAACAAATGCTAATGCACCATCCACATGGGTTAGACTTTTAGCTGCAGCAAGTGGCACCTGGGGGAACATTGGGGAGTTTTGTAACACATAGCCAAGAAGCCATAATTTTTGATGTTGTGTATTATTTAGGAGGCAAAAAGTTCACTTTATGTCTGAATTGTATTTCTTTGACACTATTATGTAGATTCCCCCCAACCTCCTGTCCCTGCCATGTCTGTTCAATAAATGGGAGGTGTCACCAGCACAGAACGGCACAAACAGCAATAAAAAACACTGACAACATTTAAAACAATTACTTTTTATCCGTCCCCTCTGTTTTTACCCACCACCACTTGCATATAACCCCCTCATTTTTCTTTCCTTACCCTGACGCCACCTTGAGATCCAATGCGGTCTCTCTCCATCACATATTGTTACCTCCATCGATATCTCTCACTGAGTTAACATGTACTCCTAGAACATGTTCTAGCTGGGCTCCTGTTCTCCGGGCCACCTTCACGCATCACTCACCTCCTTGTATCCAAGGTATACATATCTACCCTCCCTTTTCCTTTCTCCTCCTCCTTCCTTCATTTTTTATACTTTCCTTTTCCCTTTCCTTCCCCTCTTCCTCCTTTCCCCCTCCCCCTTTTGTTTCCCACCCACACCCTCACATCAATTTCTACTCATTTTTTACTCCTTCATCACTGGCAGTTATTACGTGTGTTTTTGCACCCCCTATTAATCCAAGGCCCGGGCTTTATATACTAACCATTACCTTACTTCATATATCTGGCAAGTAGATCCATCAACATATGTGTGCCCCCTGGTTGCAGCATGGGACCCTGTTTGGTGACCCCGCCTCCCTTTCCTGTGGGGTCTTTTTAGGTAAGCAGCTGAGCCCTTGTTCCCCAATCTACATATTGTAGTTTTTCTTATATGTATAACCATTGACTGTTTGTCAATTTAATTTTAGACATGTTTCTAATGAAGCAGAACTAGTCAAGATGATTGTTCTGACCTCAACCCACTTATTTCTCCCCCCTCGGGGATTCTTATACTGGTGTTGTGCATGGTCGTCACTATTTTAATCCTGTACTTTTTTGTTGTGTCTTTTTGATGTTATATTCAATAAAATTCTTTTGTGATTTATATTTTCATTTGTACACTTGACATTTAATTTTACCAGTACCGCAATAGTCCAATCGCGCCCCCCCTCTTTTGGCTCTTTGGTTTGGGGATCCTAGACCCAATTTCTCTATACTTTTTATTTGTCCCAGTTAGAGAGGTTTCCCACCATTTTCAATCATACAGGGAAATCTTCCCAACAGTGGCACAGATGGCAGAGAAATGTTGGGTCAAAAAGAGCCTCTAATTCCAAGTATAGGGAACAGGAAAAGGAAAAGGAGCAGGAAGGAGTCAGCACCTGTCAGTGAGGTGGAATGTAAGGCAAGTCACAGCTGCGAGAAAGTGTAGATCATTTGGTGACTGAGACACAGGGGTTCATTTACTAAAACTTGAGAGTGCAAAATCTGGTACAGCTCTGAATAGAAACCAATCTTTTTTTTTTTTCCAAAGCTTAATTGAACAAGCTGAAGTTAGAAGCTGATTGGCTACCATTTACAGCTGGACCAGATGTCGCACTCTCCTGGTTTAGTAAATCAACCCCAGTGTTTGCTGAGCTTCTGTAGTCTTTGCAATATTCTGAAGCAGACAGGAATACCAAACCCTGATGTGGGACTGGAATACTGATGGTAAACCATGGGGTTGTTTTTCATGATGTCATAATTATGGACTGTTTATAATTACTTTTACTGAAGAAAGTTGTTTGCTTGATTTTTGAAAAAAACTATAACGTTTTTTTTACACTTTTAGCTAGTGATACCACATTTCCCATATTACAACAGTTAATTTATAATTGGAAAGAGAAGAGGCATATAAAGCTGGTGTATTTCATGTGAGAAAAACATCTTTAAAAAATGATTGTTACATAAAATAACAAACTGTTACATTATTTGATACAAGTCATTGACGTGAAGTTTATATAATATACAAAAGATAAGTTGCCTTGGGCATTTAAATTACCGTACCTTGTCAATATAACCTTGTCAATATACCCTGCATCAATAATTATTACTATCTTCACATATTTGCCAGTATTATCTGAATATTGGAATAATGAAGTGCAATTAAGGAAATCCATGTAGACTGTAACATGTGCTTAGCAATTTCTGAATGTTTCAGAAACTTTCATGTGTTGATACAGACCAATTTTCTGAAACTCCAGGTATGCTGCAGCTTCATCTCTGTTCCGAACTTCTTACAAGTGCAAAAATATGTCAGAGTGCATTTATATTTGGATTCCAAACTTCACCTGTATATACTTTGTGTGAAACTTAGATCTCAGAGCAGGCTTTAATCATGTACTGTACCTGTAAGGAATCCTGAATTCTCAAGAAGGACTTTTGATATAACAATGAGATTCTGCCTACTCCAGAGTCTTTTTAAAGCTGTACCCTTTATACCTAGCAGGCAATTAATTCACCTTATGATAAGCAAATCCACCAAACTGTCAAATTGGCATTTTTACTTCGTGTTTAGCTAGAATTTTGTTCAGTCTGAATTTATCTTTCATGTGTTTGTTAGCAGACCCAGAATCTAGAATGAACGGGTTTAGTCACTGTAAATTAATGGCACACTCCCTTCCATAACTAAAGCAAGGTAATCAAACCTGTAATTTTTATGCATTCTCTAAAAATAGCCTCAAAGTAAGCAAAAATAAATGTTTTAATGCATTTAAACAGGTAAGCACAATTTATTCAGCCTTTGTGCAACCCCTTATTATGTAAAGCTGGCAAAACAGTGAAATTGTCAAATCTACATTTATGTGATGTTTCTGCTAGGAATTGTGAACCACTTTTTCAGCGTAATTTACCAAACTACTAAGTTACAAGCCTAAGAATGTGGAGGAAAATGCCTCCAGACTGATGAGATCTTTAGCCTCTGAAATTAGCCAACAATTATGCTTTGCTCTAGAACTCGGCACAATTATTTGCAAAGTCTCAGGGAGTCTGAATTTATGAATAACTTTTTGAATCCAGATATACTTCTTGTAACAATCTGACAAAAATAAGTCAATCAGTGTGGAAAATATGGAGCGTTACACATTTTACGGTGCAAAGAGGAATCACATTCTGCAAAAGACAGCATTCCATTGCAATCAGTCAGAAATGAATGAACTTATGTAACTATGGTACAGTGAAAGCAGATTGGTTGCAAAAGGTTATCAAATTTGCCCATTATGACTTGGCCTTTGCCGGTCTTAATCTGGTTTATTCAAGAATCTAAATAGCCAGTCTTCAATTTCCATAAATGTACAGATTTGTTAAATTTATGTAGCTTAAAGTATCTCTAAAGCAAAACATTTTATATTAGTTCTGGACATAGGCGTCCGCACAGGGTGTGCCAGGTGTGCACAGGCACACCCTAATCTCCCTGTGCAGAACAGATTCCCCCTACTGACCTGGCTCCCCCTCCTTTCCCCCAAAGCACTTCCGGCTTCCCCCTTCTCACACCGGTTGTTGCTGTGGATGTTTTAGGGTGAGTGGGAGAAGGGGCCAGTAAATATGCCATTTACCAGCCCCTTCCCTTTCTGAATGAACATTGTGATTGGTAAAGTGTGTTTGAGCTTTGGGGTGCACACCCTAATGCCAGCGGCTACGCACACCTATGGTTCTGGATATAGTAATGAAGAGTTAAAACCGTCCAAAAAAAATATGGTTTTAACACTTACAGACTTTATAAAATAGATACTCTTTTAAATCACTCAGTAAATGGATAAATACGAAGCACAGCCTGTGAAAGAAGAAGGTATATACCTACCTACATGGCATAAGTTGTTTCTCCAAAGTCATAAATTAGATTCACACTTTCTGACTGACTGAAGAAGAGTGACTGCAGTTCTTAAAAATAATATGTTAATGCATAATTAAGCCATAAAGTATGCGACTTGTATGCGCCATGTGACTCTTGTTTTTAGCTACCAAATAGACACAGAGTTAAATGATTGTCTGAACCTACAATATATTGTAAAAAGTATTGGGACACCTGCCTTTACATGCTCATGAACTTTAATGGTTTGGATGATGATAAACACTTTGGTTAGGAGTATGTAATGTACACCACAAAGTGCAGCAGTCTAGACTATATAATGGACAACCTATTGTATGAAACACAGTCAGGGGTATGTCCCATGCAACACAGTTTACAGAGTGGTGTGATCAGGAGTATGCAACACACTTTACAGAGCACAATGGTCATTGAAGGGCTGTGGAAATTCCCATTTAGTAAAAGTCCCATGCACATTCATGGGCCATTGACAAGGAAGGGGCTTCTCATATTGTGATGGCTCCAGTGCAGAAGACATTGGGCCAGATTAACGTACATCGGCGCATTATTGGACCGGCGTAGCGCACCGCCTTTACGTTAGACTGGCGCAATGTAGCGGCGCAATCACCCTATTCTCGTCTGTTTTGCGCAGAAATTTGCGCCTGCGCAACGTTATTTCAGAGGCGCAAGGCGGAGTAATTCAAATTGGGAAGGACGTGGGCGTGTTATATTGAAATGAGCAGTAACCCCATGCAAATGAAGGGCCGGCCGGCCATGGTCAGCACCTCTGTGCGCATGCTCACAACTCAGGAACGACGCAATCAGTGAAATTGGAAGTGGACTAGGGCAAATTAGTGAACTACGCAAACAGCTTAAATAGACAGAGACAAACGCACTTTCTTTGCAAAAGTACATCCCTTTGTATCCCTCCCTATACAGCAAGGTGCTTTTGTTCTGTTGTTTATTAGCGTTTGTTTGTTTGTGACGTGTCTTTGAGATATTTGGGGACTGTTTTGCAGAGTGATTTTTGTCTTTTATGTGTTTTCTTTGTTGTTATTTTATTTAAATTATATTTTTGCTGGGCATTTTTTATTTTTGCTGGTCAATTTTTTATTTTTTTTGGTTCTGTTTGTGTATGATTTGGGAATGTGGGGGTGACATTCCTGCCGGAAAAGGGGTGTCACCCTCATTTGTGGTGGAGAAGTGATCCCCAGGTCCGTGTGAATGGTGTAAGAATGTACAGTGACATAATTGGAGCCGTGGCATGGCGTTGCAGCTCACAAGTCCTGCATGGTGGGCTTGTGCCAATCCAATGTGATGAGGATGTGATGTGTCTGTGCTAGGGACCACAGTGGTGTGCATGCATGCATTCTCATTGTGCCATGATTAATGTGTGTGTTTAACGTGCAAAGATGCCTAATGTGAGCTGTCTCCTGGCTGCTCTTCCCTCAGAAGACGGGGTAGCCTTGGTTAGGGGGGTTCCGTATAGGAGTCATGAGATGGGGTCCCAGTGCATATGCAGAGTCACCCTGAAGGGATAAGACAGGAGGATGTTAGTAGTGCATGTGCCCCTTGTGATTTCAGCATCATGGGGGGGACAGTCATGCCTGCCACCCATGTCACTCACCAACCAGCCAGCTGTCCCCATACATGTTCTGTTCGAAATCTGTGGGGATGGGGCTATGATTGTATATGTAGCTGTCATGGGTGTCATGGGTGGTGTCATGTGTTGGGCTGGTGTTGGGCTCCTGCAGGGTTGTGGTTAATTCCAGGATGGCATGAGGGGTGAATCTGAAGATGCGAGACACCTCAGAATCACTCATGCCAAAGATGTCTATGCGTGTGTGATATATCAAGTGAAGAGTGAGGGGCTTGTATCAGATTAGATTATTATATCCACCAAGGTTTTAAAGGGCTATTGAAAGATAGTGAGACCGTGTTTGAAATTTGTATGAATGTTATGTATTGATGTATATATGTATGTATATTTTTTGTAAAAATGTTTCTTAAAGCAAAGAAAAAAATGTTGTAAAAAAAAATAAAAATCCTCTCCCGTGCCCTCCTCCGTGCCCTCCTCCTTCTTTGCTCATCTAAAGTCAGTAGTATAGCTATGAGCATGGATGCCACTGGCATGTTGGCATACAGATTGTTGTACAACACGTGTGACTGCTCAGCTCCTCACTAACAGTGTTGCTTTCTCTGACATGTAGACGAATTGTCTAATTTTAGACCACCTTTTATATGGTCTAATTTTAGACAGGACGTGCAGCTGTTGCGCACAGCGCGTAGACCGGCACTGCACCAACGTTCTTTTGTGGATCCGCGTAACTCCCTCATTAGCATATTTGAATAGCAAATCAATGGTGTGTCTAGCGCAGTTTTGCGCGGACGGATGCGCCTGTCTATCGAAATTACGCTGGGCAAAAAAAAGTAGATTTCTTGCGTATCTCGTTTTGGGGATGCGGAGTATCGAAACGCATGCGCAAATTTACACTTGCGCCGCGCATCTCCTGTTACGCCGGCGTAATCGCTCTGTGAATCTGGCCCATTGTTACATCAAAACCAGAAATGTGCAGGCATCATTGCTCAGGAAATCACTCTACCCAGGAATAGGATGTAGCTGGTAGGCAGAACTGACCTAGGGCACCAAACTGGAGAACAGAGACATATGTTTCAGATTTTTAGTAATTGCAGTACATATTTAATAATTGCAGTGGGCTAAATATTAAGGCCCAGATTCACGTACATCTGCGCATTATTGGACCGGCGTAGCGCACCGCCTTTACGTTAGACTTGCGCAATTTTGCCGCGTAATCACCCTATTCTCGTAGCTTTTGCGCAGGAAATTGCGCATACTGTACGTAACGTTTTTCCAGAGGCGTAAGGAGGAGTAATACAAATTGGGAAGGACGTGGGCGTGTTACATTGAAATGAGCCGTGACCCCATGCAAATGAAGGGCCGGCCGGCTCGCGCATGCGCGCTTGAACGAGACCATGTCAGCTCCGATGTGCGCATGCTCACAACTCGGGAGCGGCGCAATCAGTGAAATTGGAAATGGACTAGGGCAACGTTGTGAACTACGCAAACAGCATAAATAGACACACACAAACGCACTTCCTTTGCAAAAGTACATCCCTTTGTCCCTTCCCATTTAACAAAGTGCTTTTGTTCTTGTTGTTCGTTCCGGTGTGTTTTTGTAGTTGTCAGATTAGTGTTCTGTGTGATCAAGTGGTTGTTAGTAGATTTTTGAAAGTGGTTTTTGATAAGTGTTTGAGAGACTGTTTGTTTGATTGATATATTTCTTTTTGTTTCTTTTTCTGCTGTATTTTTGTTTTGTTTTTTGGGGACTGTTTCTTGCTGAGTCGTTTTCTCTCTGTGTGTGTTTTTTTTTGATTGGTTGTGCTTGTTTGTGTGCGTGAATTTTGTTGACTGGGACTTTTTTTTTTGGAAGGATGAGTGAGAGAAAACGCAAGCTGAATTTTACAGTTGTGGAAAAACAGATTCTTGCCCGGGCCATTAGCGAGTATGGGCGTTACCTCCACGGCCCAGAGAGTGCCAACACCACCCCGGCCAGGAGGAGGGAGATATTGGATAGGATCACTGACCAGGTGAATTCTGCGGGGCAGGGGGAGACACGGACCAGGTCTGGGATTGACAAAAAAATCAATGACCTCCGGCGTCTGGTCAAAAAGAAGTTGGCCAGAATGCATGCCCATGCCAGGGGCACAGGAGGGGGCCCACCATGCCGTATTAGCCTGACAGCGGAGGAGCGTGCGGTGGCCCTGACCTTTCATCGGCATGAAGTTGAGGGCCTGCCCGGCTTTGACTCCAGTCCCCAGCCCGTGGTGCCAGGTAAGTTGTTTTCTTTTTTAATATCAGGTGTGTAGCATGTGTGGGGGAGGGGGTGAAAGGGAATATGTGGCAAGTGTGTGGATCCTCCAACCTGTGAATGTTTTGTGTCATCCACAGATGTGCAGGAGGGTGCAGGGCCATCTGGCCTGACCGCACCAACCCCAGGACAGCAGCCTAATGAGGCCCCCCCAACAAGGCCGGAGTCCGCGGAGGAGGTTCAAGAGGAGGAGGACAATCATGAGGAGCAGGACAATCATGAGGAGGAGGAGAATCATGAGGAGGAGTCCATGTCAGGCACTGGACGTTTGGGTTTTGAGGACTCCTTCCCTCTGGCTGCCAGCAGGCAGGTCTCCCTAAGGGGGAGCCCCCCCTCCTCCCCCAACATGGCTCCCCTCACAAGGGCCTCCCCTTCTCCCCGGCCACAAGCATCAGCTGGAGGCAGGATGTCATCCCAGACCACCAGGGGGTTGGCCGATCTCCTGCCCGCCACCCTGAGAAGGGACCAGTTCCTCCAGACCCGCCATCTGGGACAGGTCAGCCAGACATTGGTGCGGATGGAGGAGAGCCTGTCCTCCATCAAGGATACGCTGGGGAACCTGGACTCCCACTCCCGGGCTTTCACAACCTGCCTAAATGAACTGCAGATGACATCAGCAGGCGTTGGGCAGGATGTGAGGGCCCTTACCCTGGCTATCCAGGCCAACACGGCAACAGTTGGTGCTGCCCTGGACAGAATTGCCGTGGCCTTGGAGGGCAGGCCACCAGGTGGGCAGAGATCAGGGGCTGATCCTCCTTCCCCGGTTTTACCCCTTCCCCATGAGTCTCCCCTGAGAAGCCGGGGCCGTGGCCGGGGCGCCCCAGGCGTGGCTCACGCAGAGGGCAGTAATTTGTTTTTTCCCCCAAATTTTTTTTTTCCAATTTTTTTTTTTTTTTTTTTCTTTTTTTTTTTTTTTTTTTGCTGGAAATTTTTTGATTTTGCAGGTCATTTTTTTTTTTGGGTTGTGAATGCTGTGTGAATGTGGGGGTGACATTCCTGCCGGAAAAGGGGTGTCACCCTCTATTTTGGTGGAGAAGGGTTCCCCAGGACCAGGGAGAAGTGATCCCCAGGTCCGTGTGAATGGTGTATGAATGTACAGTGACATAATTGGAGCCTTGGCGTGGCATTGCTGCTTACAAGTCCTGCATGGTGGACTGGTGCCAATCCAATTTGATGTGGATGTGGGGTGTGTGTGCTAGGGACCACAGTGTTGTGCATGCATGCATTCTCATTGTGCCATGATTAATGTGTATGTTTAACGTGCAAAGATGCCCAATGTGAGCTGTCTCCTGGCTGCTCTTCCCTCAGAAGACGGGTTAACCTCGGTTAGCGGGGGATTGTCTGGTTCAGGGGTCAGGTCATCACGTAGGTCAATCTGCAGGCCCTTTCTTTCTGCAAAGTTGTGCAGCATGCAACATGCACCGATGATCTGGCACACGAAGTTTGGGGAGTACAAGAGGGTACCCCCAGACTTATCCAGGCATCGGAAACGTGACTTTAGGATGCCAAAGGTGCGCTCCACCACTGCTCGTGTTTGAGCATGTGCTTGATTGTATCTTTCCTCTCCTGGAGTTTGGGGGTTCCGGATAGGAGTCATGAGATGGGGTCCCAGTGGATATGCAGAGTCACCTGTAAGGGAAAAGACAGGAGGATGTTAGTCATGTATGTGCCCCTTGTGATGTGCATCATAGGAGGGGATAGTCATGCCTGCCACCCATGTCACTCACCAACCAGCCAGGTGTCCCCATACACGTTCTGATCGAATTCCAATAGGATGTGGCATTGATTGTATATGTAGCTGTCATGGCTGGACCCTGGGTGTTTGGCACGGACGTGCCATATGAGGCCTTGGGCATCGACTATCACCTGTACATTGATGGAATGCCAATGCTTCCGATTGCGGTACATGTGCTCTGTCTCCTGGGGGGGCTGGAGTGCCACATGTGTGCAATCAATGGCCCCCACAGTGCGTGGGAATCTGGCAATTCTGTAGAAATCTGTCATTGCCTTCAGCCGCAGGTCCTCAGTGGTGGGTTTGATGATTTGGTTAGCCATGCGTCTGAGTATTGCAGGGACAACCTGGTTCACACATCTGCTCATGGAGGACTGTGACATCCCAGCCACCACTCCACTTGTACGCTGAAAAGAGCCACTGGCAAGGAAATGGAGTGTTGCCAGGACCTTGACCAGTGGCTGCACTGCATGTGAGCGGTGTGTTGGGCTGGTGATGTCATCCTGCAGGGTTGTGGTTAATTCCAGGATGGCATGAGGGGTGAATCTGAAGATGCGATACACCTCAGAATCACTCATGCCAAACAGGTCTATGCGGGTACGGTATATCCTCTCCCGTGCTATCCTCCGTGCCATCCTCCGTGCCCTCCTCCTTCTTTGTTCATCTAAAGTCAGTAGTATAGCTATGCGCGACGATGCCCCTGGCATGTTGGCATACAGATTGTTGAGCAACACGTGTGACTGCTGAGCTGCTCACTAACAGTGTTGCTTTATCTAACAAGTAGACTTTTTTTCTTTTTTTAGACCAGCTTTTATCAGCTCTAATTTTAGACAGGACATTTTGCTGTTGCGCACACTGCGTCGCCTGCGCTGCCCCAACGTTGTTTTGTGGATCCCCGTAAGTCCCTCATTAGCATATTTGACTAGCAAATCAATGGTGTGTCTATCGCACTTTTGCGCGGACGGATGCGCCAGTCTAACGAAATTACACGGGACAAAAAAAGTAGATTTCATGCGTATATCGTTTTGAGGATGCGGCGCATCGATACGCATGTGCAAATTTAGACTTACGCCGCGCATCTCCTGTAACGCCGATTTTTTGCGTATCTCGTTCTGGGGATGCCGCGCAACGAAACGCACACGCACATTTAGACTTACGCACGCGCATCTCCTGTTGCGCAGGCGTAATTGCTCTGTGAATCTGGGCCTAACTCTTTATAGTTAAGCCTGCAGAAGTGTAGTAATTGAAGACTAAGGGCCAGATTCACATACATTGGCGCATATTTTGACCGGCGTAGCGCACCTCCTTTACATTAGACCGGCGCAATGTAGAGGCGCAATCACCATATCCTTGTAATATTTGCGCAGAAATTTGCGCCGGTGTAACGTAAATTCCGAGGCGTAAGGCGGAGTAATTCAAATTGGGAAGGACGTGGGCGTGTTTCATTGAAATGAGCCGTGACCCCATGCAAATGAAGGGCCGGCCGGATCGCGCATGCGCGCATGAAGCAGACCATGGTCAGCACCTCTGTGCGCATGCTCACAACTCGGGAACGGCGCAATCAGTGAAATTGGAAGTGGACCCGGGCAACTTAGTGAACTACGCAGAGAGCTTAAATAGACAGACACAAACGCCCTTCCTTTGCAAACGTACATCCCTTTGTATCCCTTCCTATACAGCAAGGTGCTTTTGTTCTGTTGTTTATTAGCGTTTGTTTGTTTGTGACGTGTCTTTGAGATATTTGGTGACTGTTTTGCAGAGTGATTTTTGTCTTTTCTGTGTTTTCTTTGTTGTGTTTTTTTTTTAATTATATTTTTGCTGGGCTTTTTTTTCCTGGGCTTTTTTTTTTTTTTTTTTGGTTCTGTTTGTGAATGATTTTGGAATGTGGGGGTGACATTCCTGCCAGAAAAGGGGTGTCACCTTCATTTGTGGTGGAGAAGTGATCCCCAGGTCCGTGTGAATGGTGTATGAATGTACAGTGACATAATTGGAGCCGTGGCGTGGCTTCGCTGCTCACAAGTCCTGCATGGTGGGCTTGTGCTAATCCAATTTGATGAGGATGTGGTGTGTCTGTGCTAGAGACCACAGTGGTGTGCATGCATGCATTCTTATTATGCCATGATTAATGTGTGTGTTTAACGTGCAAAGATGCCTAATGTGAGCTGTCTCCTGGCTGATCTTCCCTCAGAAGACGGGGTAGCCTCGGTTAGGGGGGGATTGTCTGGTTCAGGGGTCAGGTCATCACTTATGTCAATCTCCAGGCCCTTTCTCACTGCGAAGTTGTGCAGCATGCAACATGCACCGATGATCTGGCATACAAAGTTTGGGGAATACAACAGGGTACCATGGGGGGTTCTGGATAGGAGTCATGAGATGGGGTCCCAGGGCATATGCAGAGTCACCCTGAAGGGATAAGACAGGAGGATGTTAGTAGTGCATGTGCCCCTTGTGATTTCAGCATCATGGGGGGGACAGTCATGCCTGCCACCCATGACACTCACCAACCAGCCAGCTGTCCACATACATGTTCTGTTCAAAATCTGTGGGGATGGGGCTATGATTGTATATGTAGCTGTCATGGGTGGTGTCATGTGTTGGGCTGGTGATGTCCTCCTGCAGGGTTGTGGTTAATTCCAGGATGGCATGAGGGGTGAATCTGAAGATGCGAGACACCTCAGAATCACTCATGCCAAAGATGTCTATGCGTGTGTGATATATCAAGTGAAGAGTGAGGGGCTTTTATCAGAGAAGAATATTCTATTTTTTTAGATTCTTATATCCATCAAGGTTTTATAGGGCTATTGAAAGATAGTGAGACCGTGTTTGTAATTTGTATGTATGTTATGTATTGATGTATATATGTATGTATATATATTTTTTAATGTTTATAAAAGCAAAAAAAAAGTTTTTGGAAAAAAAAAAATCCTCTCCCGTGCCCTCCTCCGTGCCCTCCTCCGTGTTCTTTGCTCATCTAAAGTCAGTAGAATAGCTATAAGCATAGATGCCCCTGGCATGTTGGCATACAGTTTGTTGTGCAGCAAGTGTGACTGCTCAGCTCCTCACTAACAGTGTTGCTTTAGCTGACATGTAGACGGATTGTCTAATTTTATTCCACCTTTTATATGGTCTAATTTTAGACAGGACATGCAGCTGTTGCGCACAGCGTGTAGCCTGCGCTGCACCAACTTACTTTTGTGGATCTCCGTAACTCCCTCATTTGCATATTTAAATAGCAAATCAATGGTGTGTCTAGCGCAGTTTTGCGCGGACGGATACGCTGGTCTATCGAAATTACGCCGGTCCAAAAAAAGTAGATTTCATGCGTATATCGTTTTGAGGATGCGGCGCATCGATACGCATGTGCAAATTTAGACTTACGCCGCGCATCTCCTGTAACGCCGGCGTAATGGCTCTGTGAATCTGGCCCTAAATCTTCAGGACCTTGCCCAGCTACAGAAAGGCAGGCTGCAAAATTTTTATTTTATGGTAGGGGCAAAATTTAAAAATATGAAAATCTAACTGTAAAATATCATATATGATAAGTAAGGGAAAAATTAAAACAGTCAGAAAGACAAACTGTTCTGATGAATAGTGTTAGATTGTTCTAAAGGGGGAACGCAAAGGCAACAGGCTTTTAATTGTTGTAATAGTTTTTTTAAATAAAAAAATGCTATATTTACTTACTCTGTGCAATGGTTTTGCACAAAGCAGTCCCGATCCTCTTCTCAGGCCATTGGCCGGTGCTCTTGGCTCCTCCTCTTCTCAGAGAGCCCCAATAGCAAGCCACCTGCTATGGTGACACTTGTGCATGCTCACCCCTGACCCTGTTTGTGTGTCCATAAGACGGGGCTTGGTTCTCCCCCCCCCACTCCCTTCACACTGGCTGTAATTGACAGAAGCGGGAGACAATGAGGAAGCAGAGACACTGGAGAGCAGCTGCTCTTGTGCACATCACTGGATCGCAATCAGCTTGGGTAAGTATTAGGACGGAAAAAAAATCTGTACGTCTGTATGAAATTCCAATAGAGAAAAAAACACGCATGCTCGAAGACGATTCGACGCATGGTCAGAAGCATTGAACTTTATTTTTCTAGGCTCGTCTTAGTATTGTACATCACCGCATTTTTGACGGTCGGAATTTGGTGTGTCCATGTGTATGCAAGATAGCTTGAGCGGAATTCCATCTGAAAAACCCATCAGAGTTTATTGCGACGGGAAAAAAAACGGTCGTGTGTACGCGGCATTAGGGGTTGATCTACTAAATGCAAAGAGGCTGTTTAGTTTTTAAGGGAAGTTGCACTTTTAAGGGAATTTTCCCTAGAAGTGAATGTGGTAAAGGTTCACTTTTTAAAGAATACCCAATTACATGTAAGAAAAATTCATGCTTCCACATGTTTGGATGCTAGATGTCAGCAGTACTTCACTTCATTCACTAAGCTCTGGGGAAAATTGCCTTGAAAAGTGCAATGTCCGTTGTGAACAACCTTTTTGCCTTTAGTTAATCAACCCCTTGGCGTTAGGAAGTCTACAAAAAATGTTAATCCTACCATTTACATATTGTGAACACATTATCAAATTGTTAGGAAAGGGAAGTTAAAACACCATTATATGTGGAAGATAGATGTAAGTCTTTAGGCTTGTGTAAACAAGCAAATCCAGCTTGTTTTAATTCACTTTCCTAAGAAACCCCTGAGATCATTCATGTTTCATTCACATGTGAAATTAAATGACAGTTGACCTACTGTTGACCAGTATTTGACCTTCTTCTTCTAAGAAGCATTATGCTGATTTAGCAATCCCATTGACTAATGAGAAGAAAAAATCTATTCTGACTTGAAGAAAGGCCCATCAACACAAACAGGAGCTCATATGATATTTTTGATATATCGATATATGAGGTATGCTTTGAGGTATTTTTAGATGGCTGTACTCATTATGATGCTACGAGTGCTATGCATATGTTTACTCTATTTTAAAACCATTAAAAAATCTTTGTTGTTGTTATGTTAATATAATATATTTCATTTCAGACAATGAAATATATCTCACATTGTCAAATCTCTTCTGCTCGTCCTAAAGAAGCCCAACGGCGAAATGCATAGACGATGTATAGAGAATATGTCCATATACTTTATATGATTTTATTATCTTTATTGTTTTTTGTTAAATTTATAATTTTGTAATACAATTTATATTTTTTATATATTCCCGTCTTGCCTCCAAAATTTGACCATCAATTACTGTTCCCCCGAGTAATTGCTCTAATTTTTTTGTCTTCATATGGAGGAGCATAGAGAAGCATGGAGAGATGGTAATAAAAGACTGGTAAGGAATGTGAAGAAAGAATTACTAGTAGCTTTTAAGCAAAGGAATGCAATGAAATTTTATAGCTGATTGAGAGAAAGAAGAAGATGTTTCCAACCAAGAGTCTGTCTCTTCAGAAGTAAAGATTATGACCTCAGAGGAAACAAAGGACAAATATATTTTTCAGAAGATGATATATGAAAACTCCACTGAAGTCAGAGAAGATAAAAATGGTATAAAATATTGAGTAACACAGAAACTAGAGGCAGATCAAACAATTTAGGAGGAGATACAAGACTGGCGAAGAGTGTTATCTCTATTGAAATGGAGCTAAGACAATATATACAATTTACAGTGGTATAGCCTCATTAGGGAAATGGTTATACAAATTCTAGTGAAACCACCACTAAATATATGACCTCTAGCTGCTTCAGTCAGAGCAGGCAAGTAAAATAGCCAAATGTCCCAAACAGTAGAATATACTTGGGCACAGCAGTTTATAGTTTTTTTTTTTTTAGGAGACCATGTGTGATTTACAGAATAGATATTGTGAAACACGGGGGCAGAGCACTGTCACCCCATTAAGTGCTCAAAGACCCTTTATATAAATATCACCAGGTATTATTTTCATGACAGTATAAAAATTAGGCAGACAGTCAGAACCACCATAAGGACCATAACCACGAGCCACAGGGGGAATAGTAACAAATTCAAAACCAAAGTCAGTCTACAAAAATACATAGCAATCTTTATTGATACAAAAGAATAAAAAATTATGTAAATGCATATATAGGAGCCACTCACCATCACCAATAAAAAAGACAACGTTTTCTCCAAAAAAAACACATCCTGACGAAGCTGGGTTTCTAGTGAAACATGCTGATGTCATACAGGAATGCGCCAGATGTCATTATTCACTCCCGTCATACCCTCCACCTACCCGGGAAGCAGTGCAGGACTCTGACTCATCTATTTTCAGGTGCATATTCACATGGAGCACAGCGTGGCTATAATGAGCAGGGGCATGCAGAAACACTTTATCAAGCAGCATACCTGGACATCCCAAAGACCAGTCAAGCACCAAATTTGATCCAGATATGCCTTCTATGGCACTGATTCATAAGAACCGGTCTCTCTTAGCAGCATATGGGGACTGCTTTCTATCTGTTATCTGAGTTACACACTCCCTCTGCTCCCTGCATATATGTGCTTTGCTACTCTTCGGTCTGGTGCCAGGATCTGCTGTTTATCTGTTGCTGCTGCTTAGCTGTCTGCTGCCTGTCTTCTCCTGCACTTTTGCTTTGTCTGTACCTAATGGAACATTGACCATATGTGATCATCTATGGATTTACCTTCATCCAGGTAAACTTTACATGGATATTAGTTGCTGAACCCATAGGACTCTTTCACACAGGTGGACCGTTTGTCCGCTTTTTCATCCATCCATGTACGGATGAAAAGGGGACATACATTGGTCCCTATGAGATCGCTGGTGTCAGCGGATGAACATCCGCTGACACCCGCTGACACCCTATCTCACCCGGTTCTGCATTCCTCTGATTCTGCAGCAGGAGGAAAACCCTATTTTTACATTTGTCTGTGGATCGGATTGGGTGAACACGGACAGACGGTCCGTGTTCATCCCTTCCCCCTATAGAGGAGAGGGGAGAAAAGACAGCACGGTCCCTGCACTGATCCACCCCGTATAAAAGAGCCCTTAGGCTGTATTCTGAACTTATCTCCAGTTGGGAACTATTTGACAGGCTTTTGACATTCCATTGATTTAACTTACCGTAGGAGCTGCTAGCCATCTTCAGCTATTAGCGCCATGTCCCTATATCCATGGTACATTATTTAACCTGGGGACTCTACATACTGATATGGCAGTGACGACAGGTATTTATTGACCTGCACATGTCCAGGTCGATAGGATTTGTCACTGCTTTCCCTGTACCTTCAGCACCACTCTGTCGTGAGTTTCTAGGTTGAAAAATATACACAGAGACCTTATATACTTCATGATTTCATGTTTATATTAAACTATAAAAGCCTGGGCTGTGAGTATGTGAGTGTAGCATCTGACGCACTTTTTTTTTTTTTGAAGACAACATTGTCTTTTCTTATTGATGATGGTGGGTGGTTCCTATATATGCATTTACGTCATTTTTAATACTTTTTTGTATCAATAAAGATTGTTATGTATTTTTGTAGACTGACTTTGGTTTTGTCACTATACTGTACCCGGTGGCTCACGGTTATGGTCCTTATGGTGGTAGTTTGACTGTTTGCTTAATTTATATATGCATTATTTTTTTGGCCATAGAGTTCCACTTTAAATAGAGCGAGTGGGTAAGTGACTTGAGATAGTTACCTATTAGATACCTCGTATTCTGTTTAGTTCCTTCATGTCCTGTTTTTTTATATTTTCATGACAGCTAGCAATTTAAATAAACATAGGCGTTCCATGTGATATCATATATCAAGCTTCTATGCACATTTAATAGTTGTGTTTAACACTATTTTACCAAAAAAAAAAAAACATGAGAAAGAAAGAAAAATCTAGATCAGTATAATAACCAATGCCTTAGCATTACAATCCAGCTTCATAACGTTACCATTACCATTGTAAAAATATACAGTGCATTTGGAAAGTATTCACCTTTTCCACAGTTTTGTTATGTTACAGCCTTATTCCAAAATACATTAAATTCATTATTTTTTCTCAAAACTCAAAAAACAATACCCCATAATGACAATTTGAA
Organism: Rana kukunoris; assembly: GCA_029574335.1. Lineage (NCBI taxonomy): Eukaryota > Metazoa > Chordata > Amphibia > Anura > Ranidae > Rana > Rana kukunoris. The sequence continues at coordinate 548,449,313 of CM056049.1, forward strand.
AGAAGTTTGTTTGAAAATCTTTTCAAATGTATATATATATATATATATATATATATATATATATAATATAAAAAATCACAGCCTTTGCCATGGCCCTCATACCTGTCTATATAAGGACCCACAGTTAATAGTGCATGTCAGAGCACAAACCAAGCCCTAAAGTCCAAGGAATTATCTGTAAACCTCTGAGACAGGATTGAATCGAGGCACAGATATGGGGAAGGGTATAGAAATATTTCTAGAGCATTGAATGTCACAATGAGCACAGTGGCCTCCTTTATCCATTAATAGTTTGGAACTATCAGGACTCTTCCTAGAGTGGGCCACCTGGCCAAACTGAGCGATCAGGTGAAAAAGGGCTTAGTCAGGGAGGTGACCAAGAACCCGATGGTCACTATGCCTAAGCTCAGCGTTTCTCTGTGGAGAGGGGAAAACCTTCCAGAAGAACAACCATCTCTGCAACACTAAAAGGCACATGACAACCCACCTAAAGTTTGCCAGAAAGCACCTGAAGGACTCTCAGACCATGAGTAACAAAATTCTCTGGTATGATGAAGCAAAGATTGAACTCTTTAACCTTAATGGCAAGCGTCATGTCTGGAGGAAACTAGGCACCACTCATCACCTGGCCAATACCATCCCTACAGTGAAGCATGGTGGTGTGGGGATGTTTTTAAATGGCAGCAACTAGGAGACTAGTCAGGATTGAGAGAAAGACTCAGACTGGGACAAAGGTTCATCTTCCAACAGGACAACAACCTTAAGCAAACAGCCAAGATAACAAAGGAGTGGCTACAGGACAACTCTGCTAATGTGCTTGAGTGGCCAGAACCCAGACTTAAACCCAATTGAGTATCTCTGGAGAAATATGAAAATGGCTGTGCATCGACGCTCCCCATCCAAATTTGTGGAACTCCGCTTTAAGTGAATCTGGGTAATTGCTGTGGGTTCAGCTTAAGGTCAGGCCTTTATCACCTCCCTCTGGTTCTAGAGGTCCATGGAAACTTCAAGAAGCTAGTGGGTGGAGGCAAGGAGGCGGGGTCTACATATTGATGGAAGTTTTGACTAACCTTCACCTGCTCTTTCATATTTATGGGCCAGTTTAACCACCCTGCCATGAGGCCTGTTAGGGTGGTAAAACTAGCCTATAAATATGAAAGAGCATGGCCAGTTGTGGTTGTTGTCGGGTGGAAGATAGAGTGCTGAGGCTTTGGGGGGGGGGGCAAAACTGGGGGGCTCTGCCTCTAGGCTGTATCTGAGGAAGGAAAGAGAGGAAGCTGCTATTTAATATATTGCTATTTGTTCAGTATTTTAAGGTTGACCTCTGTCCCCCCTGATGAAGACACATCTTGATCAGTATGACCCTGTCTGGACATCCCTAAGCAACATATTATGTTTAAGTCAGCATATGGTTTAACGGCTGTATAGGTGTGTGTGTATATATATATATATATATATATATATATATATATATACAGTATATTGTGTGGTGAACTTAGTTCATGTGAGATATTCCTGGGGAATTGATGGATGTGAGGAACCTTAAACATCCCTGCATGTAGCAAATTCATGCCTATTTAATTTACGCTCATGATTTTATGATTATGGTTTTCATTAAATAAATTTGTATTTTTAATCATTTTTGTGCATTTTCCTGGCACCTGAAAAATCAATTTCTATGGGTTTTTTTTGTTTGTTTTTTATAGTGTGATTCAGGATGTGATACATCACTTATATATTTGTTTTCTTATGTCACCCTCAAAGTCTCATTATCCACTTAAAAGCCTTGTAGACCCTCGTGTTTTTTTTCACCCTAAAGTGGATGTAAACCCGAAAAAAAAAAATGTTGATGTCAAAATGTACAGTATACAATTTCCTATCATCTGTGCCCAGTCTTGCCACACAGAGTTAATCCAGCTCTGAGCAATCCTCTTTTATTGTTCAGTGAAATAAAACGGACTTAAAGAGAAAAACCTTAGTCCCCTTGCTGTGAGTGACAGGTTATTTACATATCTCATGTACTAGTCTGGAGACAGGCATTATTTTTTAATTCCCACCCCCACTCCTTTTCTGAAGTCATGTGGTTACTTTTCTGGATTTTGACTGGATGTTAGAGATCATAGCAGAATTTAGTGTTGTGTTTAGTGCATGTTGACAAGGGGAGTGTAGAGGAGGGCGGGGCAGTCTACTGACATCCACCCACCAAACTCCAGACAACAGATCCACCCACAGAATCTTCAGTTTTTCAGTTCTTATAATAGACAGAGGGGAAACATTTGACAGGTAAGGATACATGCAGGAGGCATCTATTTCCTTATAGATCTGCACTATGGCATTAGTTTAGAAAGGATGAGAATGGGTTTACATCCACTTTAATGCATCCTAAGCATTAAGGTGAAACAGCTTCTGGTAGTGACTGGCCCCCCAGCCCCCCCCCCCCCTTTTTACTTACCTGAGCCCCGTATTTCCCTCGGCGTGCACGTGCTGTCCCTCTCTGCACGGGGGACATTTTTCTTGGTCCAAAAATAAAGCTTTGCCTTTTTTTCTTGTATCAGTTAATTGAAAACCTACTTTCCACATTTAGGAAGTCAAAAGTCTGTCTTCATGAGCTCAGCCAAGAATTTCCACATCTCCATTGATTACACTGAAAAGACTTTCTGGGTTTTTCAAGCAGACAAAATTGCAAAGGTATTCTTAGGTACAGCAAAAACAAAAATTAATCGAGAGAAAATTATATGGTATTGATCATTCTTAAACAGGCCCCTGAGACTTCTTCAGTGATTCCTCTTCATAATCACAGCAGAGCCTTCAAACTTCTATTAGCAGTATAAGTCAAATATTATTTATAAAGATTTGTTTATAGCCTGGCCCCTATGGGCAAGAGCTGCAGATAAGATTTAGGTAGGGAAGCTGGGCCAATGGATTTTCCACATAGCAGAACACTGTATTTGGTAAACTTTGAATGTACATGATAATATGGAAACTCTACAGCTCCTTTTTTAAACAGATTAATAAAGGAATATGAATACGTATATACTCGAGTATAAGCCGAGTTTTTTAGCATTTGTTTGTGTGCTGAAAATGCCCCCCTCGGCTTATACTCGAGTCACCTTTTTGCGCCTAATCTCCCGGACTTTGGGGACCCAGTACCAAACTTGGCATATATGTAGCCCCACTCTTCCTCTACAAGTGTGCAAAGTTTGTTGTCTGGGGGACCTAGGGCTGGGGAGCACCGAGTTTTCAAAGCCGGGCCCCCCTTCTATAGACTCCCATGTTAAATGGTAATTGTTCTGGTGAATTGGGGTACCCGGTACCGTAGGTCTCCTGTTTGTAGTCTGGGAGACCTATGGCTTGGGGAGCACCGATTTTTCAAACCTCAGGTCGGCTTATACTCGAGTATATACCTTAGTTTTCTTTGGCATGGATAAGTAGTGTTTTTTTTTAAAGATATTTTTATTGAAATTTTTACAAAAACAAAACTCTTTATTTCCACCCTGCCACTGTACATGGCTGGTACAATAATGTCTTCACCACCTCTTCCATGTATGACCTTATGGCCTTTATGTAGTAGACCATCATGTTGAATGTCAGGCAGATATAACAGACGCAAATTAAATTAGATGGGTATTCCTTTATTAACCATTTAGTACTTATTTTTAAATGCAATAGATGAATTTAACTTGATAATAGCCTCTTGTAAGTTCCTGTACAGCAGCACTGGAAGAAGGAGGAACAGGATTGGAAACCAATCAGGTATGCTGCATGCAAATGTTAAATTTAGCTTTTTGCAAATAAGATTGGAGAAGAGTAAAGCCGTGTACACATGACCATTTTTAATGTCCTAGAAAAAACAATGTTTTTTTTTAACGTGATTCTTGTCAAGCCTGCCTTGCATACACACGATCGTGAAAAAAAATGCTCGAGCAAATCCCTTAGACGTACAACATGTACGACAGCACTATAAAGGGGAAGTTCCATTTGGATGGCGCCACCCTTTGGGCTGCTTTTGCTGATTTTGTGTTAGTTAAAGTTTGGTGAGAGACGATTCACGCTTTTCAGTCTTCATGCTTTTCAGTTTGTTACAGCGTGATGAATGTGCTATCTCCATTACAAATGCTAGTGTTACCAGAATGAGTGCGCCCATCTCATAATTGCTTCTGAGAATGCACGTTTTTTTCACGTCGATAAAGCCTACACACGACGATGTAAAAAAAGATAACGTGGAAAACCACAACGTGAAAAACAATGCGAAAATTTTGAGCATGTTCTAAATTTTTAATGCCCATTTTTCACGTCGAGAAAAATGCTCTGGAGCCTACACACAATTGTTTTTAATGATCATTTGATTTTTTTTTTTTTTTTTACGTCATGAAAAATGGTCATGTGTACGTGGCATTACTAGAGAAATAGCCTCATCAGTATGTGACTGATATCTCACGGGGGAGGGTATAGAGACCACAGTAGGTCACCAGAGTAGAGGGTATAACACCACAGTATCCTCCCCACTATCTACACTACATTGTCAAAAGTATAGCGCACATTAACTTTAATGGCATCCCAGTCTTAGTCCTTAGGGTTCAATATTGAGTTTGCACACCCTTTGCAGCTATAACAGCTTCTACAACTTTTCTGAAAAAAGTTGTCCAAAAGGTTTGACTAGTGATGAGGTGTGCGGTCTAATTACACATTGCTAGGCTACTAAAAGCTAACACACAATGTAAAGTGACACATAAAGATTATGTACCTGTTAAATTACATACCATGGTTCTGTTGCAAAAAATCAAAAACGCAAAACCAGATACAGTGTGTACCCAAAAAAAACATGATACAAAGGCACATATATATATATATATATATATATATATATATATATATATACAGTGTTATTTATATATCAACATAAAAGTAAATGACAAAATACAAATAACGATAAACAAGTATGGTTGGAAAATAAAACATAACAGTCCCAAAGAAGAACTACTGTATATTATTGATTGGTGAAAAACAATCTAACAGTCCCAAATGGTGTTCAGTTGGTGCTGAAAGATAACTTTCAATAACTTTAAAGTTCAGAGTGCATCACCATCAAGTGTAAAATAGCTGCTTACCAGACCCCACGGGTCAATGCCCATAGATACCAATCACAAACTCCAGACAGGAGGACTGATTACCCTATGAAACAAGGGCTTTATTTGAAAAGATACGAATAAGATTTTTTTTTATAAAACAGCAACAATTCATAATTAAAATTTAAAATAGTAAAATTAAAAACAGGGAAAAGCTGTCCACATAGTTTAGAATGTTTGACCATTTCCAGACGCGCATTTGTGAGGTCGGGCACTGATTTTGGACAAGCCCTGGCTCTCAGTCTCCGCTCTAATTCATCCTAAAGGTGTTCTATCGGGTGAAGGTCAAGCCAGTCAAGTTTTCCCACCCCAAACTTGCTCATCCATGTCTTTATGAACCATGTTTTGTGCACTGGTCCAAATCATTTGGTGGAGGGGGGATTATGGTGTGGGGTTGTTTTTCAGGGATTTAGCTTGGCCCCTTAGTTCCAGTGAAGGGAACTCATAAGGCCTCATCATACCAAGACATTTTGGACAATTTTAAACTCCTAACTTTGTGGGAACAGTTTTGGGATGGCCCACAGGACTGCGCACCAGTGCACAAAGCAAAGTCCATACAAATCTGAATTAGTAAGTTTGGGGTGCAGAAACATGATTGGCCTGCTCAGAGCCCTTACCTCAACCCGATAGGACACCTTTGGGATGAATTAGAGTGGAGACTGCGAGCCAGACCTTCTAGTCCAACATCAGCGTCTGACCTCACAAATTTGCTTCTTGAAGAATGGTCAAATATTCCATAGACAAACTTCTAAACTTTGTGGACAGCCTTCCCAGAAGAGTTGAAGCTTTTACAGCTGCAAAGGGTGGGCCAACTCAATATTGAACCCTATGGACTAAGACTGAAATGCCATTTAGGTTCATGTGTGTGTAAAAGCAGGTGTCACAATATTTTTGACAATATAGTCTGTTTGCTTGGAGTTCAACTTTAATGCGAGGGTAAGCAGCATCTACAAGCTCCTATTAGCTCCTATTAACTTTCTGAATCTCTATCCGATCTGGCAATTGCCAGAATGGCCATTTTATCAGTCTAGGCCTGTTCCCTAGCCTCCATTGTTAAGATCAGTTGCACAGCTGTTCTCCTGACTTTCACAAACCTTTCAACAAGCTTTTTAATTCATAATAGAAATGCTTATCTTTAAGACATTAGGCCAAAATCAATTGAGAGTTAAATCATGCTCTTAGAGAGTCTAAAATCATTGGTAATGTATTCCATGTTACTCTCAAGTTGCCCTCCTTATTAATTCTGGGAAAGCATTTAACTCATCACTTGCTAGAAAGACCTTCAACACAAGTGTTTCTCCTTGAGGTACTATTAATCCTCTTTATAGGTTGACTAATTGGCAGTCACTTCTTGTCTGCGTGAGAGGCATGATGGCGAGTTTGTGGAATATATTGGCTTGTTTCAGCTCCTTCCTCGTTCATCATCATGTTTATTAACATATATCTTGGCGTGTTCATTATAAAATAGTCCTGAGCAGACTGGGTAACACAAAAGACAGGACATATTCATTATACTTATTTATATAAACTGACTTTGCATCAGATAATAAAACTAATAACTTGGAATACGCAAGCAGATAACATTGTGTGCTGTTCAATGCTAACGTGAAGGGAAAAATACATCTGTAATTATATGTGCGATGTAATGATATAATTAATATCCTATCTGCAGTTTTATTTTTGTACTATACCTAATTAATTATTATTTGATCTCCAGTCAGCAACCTTGTGCTTGAAAACTATACAAAAGACCAAGAACACACAGATATTGACCTAATTCCAGACACAAAGCTTTTTTTTTTTTTCCTTCATTTTCTATATCCTGTTCTGATAGCAAAGCTGTCAAAAGCACAGAACAGAAAGACACTTCATTTAACTTTTTTCATGTCTGGTCATGCTTATTGAAATAATGAATAAACAGCATGCACACAATTTACTGCGGAAAGTTATTTCAGTTTTTAGGAGGATATTAACAACTGAAAATAAGATAAGTTGGAGAGAAACATTTTCAAAGATGTAGATCAATGTTTGGCTAGATATATTTAGTTTACTAAATGGCTGTGATGTTGGGCTGAGCGTAACAAAGTAAACACAATAAAAACAAGATTGCGGATTTGCTCATAGTCCTTTGGCTGATTCTAGGATTGATCCTGACAATCTTATGTAAGGTGTCTTTTTGTGTTTCCCCCATCCAATTGCATTGGTAGACATCCCCGTCCTTAGATATGCATGCCATAGACAAGGGATTATGAGTGTAAATACTTTCCTGGTGCCTGCACTGCTAAACATCAACCCTGGTAAAAGTAGAATGGTCCCCAAAAGTTAGACTGAAACATCCAGAAGTGTTAACCTACCGGGTCCCCCCATAGCTCTCTTTGGTTTCTTCTGATGACCTCCATGTTATTACTGAGGTAAGTTATGGGATATTCTTATAATAAGAGGTAGGTTTGGAAATATTGACAATTACAGGAGGTCAGCAGGTGAAAGCTAAAAGTATTCTGGCCAAAATGAATAGATTGTATTTAAAGAAAAGAAATTTGCGCTAAACCAAAGATAAATAACAACGTGATAAGTGAAATCACAGGAGGCAGCAATCACGTGACCTAACACAACATAGATACATTTTAAGAAAAAATTGCGCCAACTAAAAGGAACCAAATGAGTCCATAAATACATAAATCATTTGAAAGTCCAATAAAGATAAATATGACATAGGATATGGCATGGACAACACCCAGGTGTAAATGGAAAAATCGTGAACCACCACCACACGGACTGAGGCTTACCAGATATAAGCCTATTACAGGCATATAGTAATCCGGACCAGATTATTCCACGGGTATATGTCACAGCTTTACAATAGTCTTGTGTAATCCAGCTGGTCATGGGATCCACATCGGAAATGAGCACAGGATACAGCGTTGGATACTCGCCACCATCGGTATCATACAGAGCAGCGTTAGACCATAAAAAAGGAGGGAGACCGCAACATAGTGTAGTACCAGTGTACAGTTTAATAAAAAAATTAAAAAGCTACTTACACAAGGAAGTGCAAACGAGCGATAAAAGCAAAATTGTGCCGGCCGGCATCAAACAAGGAGCCCTTCCTCCTAACGCGAACGTGGCGACGTCACTGCACACCTCTAACCCAGACGCGTTTCGTCATAAGTTGAAGTTCTCAATGGGGAATCCCCATCCCCGGCACAATTTTGCTTTTATCGCTCGTTTTCACTTCCTTGTGTAAGTAGCTTTTTAATTTTTTTTCATTAAACTGTACACTGGTACTACACTGTGACGCGGTCTCCCTCCTTTTTTATGGTCTATCGCTGCTCTGTATGATACCGCTGGTGGCGAGTATCCAACGCTGTATCCTGTGCTCATTTCCGATGTGGATCTCATGACCAGCTGGATTACACAAGACTATTGATAAGCTGTGACATATACCCGTGGAATAATCTGGTCCGGATTACTATATGCCTGTGATAGGCTTATATCTGGTAAGCCTCAGTCCGTGTGGTGGTGGTTCATGATTTTTCCATTTTCACCTGGGTGCTGTCCATGCCATATCCTATGTCATATTTATCTTTATTGGACTTTCAAATGATTTATGTATTTATGGACTCATTTGGTTCCTTTTAGTTGGCACAATTTTTTCTTAAAATGTAATAGATTGTATTTGTTTGCTTTGTTCCTGTTGGGAAAATCATTCCTGCTCCTGTGACACATGAAGGTAGGGGAATCTTTCCAAGAGGAACAAGGAACGCCACAACAACCTAAAAGAGGCTTTACATTTTCCCCACTGTATTGCAGTACAGGCGGTCCCCTACTTACAAACACCTGACTTACAAATGACTCCTACTTACAAACGGAGGGAGACAACAGGAAGTGAGAGGAAATCTACCCCTAGGAAGGGAAATTCTCTCCTGTAAGAGTTATAATGGGAAAAAGTGTCTCCACTGATGCTTTATCACCAATCCTTGTTTCCCTAATAACCCAAAATTAAATAATTAAATAAACTTTTCTCTGATTGGATGGCCCTGAGTTGGGGGGCTGGATGCTAGCGGCCACGCTCTCGCTTATAGACGTAATGGTGCAGTAAGATGCCACTGCCTCAGATGTCTTTGACGAAGCGCGTTAGTCGAGCCACGCACATTACATCACTTCCGCGAAAACATTGGCTGGAACAGAGCTGGAGTGTACGCTGCGGTTTTCCAGTCTAGCTTTGAACTGTCCCATTACAATTTATGGTTGACATCTTACTGGGCAATCCAGGAGCTGGTGTTTCGTACTATAAAAACTTTTTTAACCGTGTTATTTTAATAAACAAGTATTTTTGGTACTACACCATGGGAGCCATTTTTTTCTTTCGAGGATATTGGAAACTCGCTGTTGCCTATATAAGCTGTGGTTACTGAGAGAACACCTGGACTCTGCTGTTCCTAGGAGTGTTGGAACCGATCGCTGGAAACTTACTGGATCTGATCCTATATGCTGACTACCCCTGTAGGGGTGACAGGAGCTGGTCAGTGGGGACCCATGTGGGGGGAACACCTAAAGTCACTCCAATCACCGTGGATTTAAATACAGAACTTTTTTTCACATATAAGTAATGCAAATGTATAGACTTGGATAGAGTCTGGAAATCATCCCATTGGACGTTACTTCATTTATTTATATTTTAGGTTATAACCTTGGTTGTGGACTGAAATGCACTCCTTTTTTTTGCACTTTCATATATTGTTTTTTGCACTTTTATGTATACTGTTTCTTTTTTTATCAGTTTATGCGCACAGCCATTTTAGCCATGTTGGATTGTATATATGCATAGGATGTTACATATATAGAACAATACGGCACTTAAGGAATCACTGTGTGTATAGCACAGATTACATATATTATATGACTTATTAGTGATTATTTAGTATACACAGTTACAGTGTTCACATACTATTCACATTTTGGGTATGGTACTGGCATATGATTAGTCATTTCTGGTTCTAACAAAAAAAAACCTTTGGCCCTGGAGGTCACTCTCCAGGTATGGGCAGCACCAATACCCCCATACCAATTATTTTTATCTTTAAGAGCTGCCTACAGGGTGCTGCTTTTAAGGCGGTGCTGCAGCCTTCCTCCCATTGTCTAAGCCTGGATTCTAACACTTCTTAAAAATGTATCTGTTTCAACTTACAAACAGATTCAACTTAAGAACAAGCCTACAGTCTCTATCTTGTTTGTAACCCGGGGACTGCCTGTATTAAGGCAGGTTAGCACAGCACAACAATGCTCAACTAGAGCAGCTTGATTAACTGGAGATCCATGACTGAGTCACACTGTAATGCAGCAATTGAAGTACCTCTGCATCAACAGCCAGATGGTGACAAAAACCTGCTGATAGACATGGGGTGTCTCTTTAAAACAATATGCCTGCAAACAGTACCAGGACAAGTGCCCACTCTGCCCCCCACCCCTCTCTTCCCAGGTGTAGGAGAGGATAGGCCTACCAGTGGCACGTGCAGCAAAATGTATGTAATGTATGTGGCATGTGCAAGATAAGTACCAATAGCTGTTGAAAACTGCAGTGGATTAAAGAGTTTAACTCTGGTGCACAGATATGAGGTTAACAGTCGGGGAAGAAATGTCCCTGTGGCAGTGGTGTTTGTGAAAGATAAAAGGGTCTCCGCATTAGTGGTATCACTGGAAGAAAAAAATGTCCCTGCATTGGTGGTATCCCTAGAAGAAAAATTGTCCCAGCATCGGTAGTATGCCCTGTGTCCTTGGTGTTACTGAAAGGAAAAATTGTCCCTGTTCTGGTGGTGTCACTTGAAGGAAAAAATGCTCCTGAATTTTACCAGCTGGATCAAGATTATACATTCAGATGCGATCTAAGGCCTATTGCATTTTTTCAGTATCAAATTATTTGTCCACGTTTCGTTCAGAAATGTTACAGACTGATTTTGTATTATTTAAAAATATAAATAAGGTTAAATTAAAGCGAGCAATTGTTACTAAATATTAGAGCTCAGGTAAAAAATAAAAATAGTAGAGATAGTCAAAATAGCACTAACTGTATTTTTTGATAATTTACATTTTGAAAGCTATAGGACCTTTATTAAACATTTGAAGTCTGAATAAAATGTGACTTGGACCCCTGTTTAGACATGCTCATGAACATTCATTATTCGTACAGAATTTGTGCAATATTATCTTGGTTACAGGACTGCACTGATCAAGTGGTTCAGCACTTTGCACTTACAGAACAGCTGTTGGCTCTGTAGAGCATGCAGCATCTTTTCCTGCAGGGAACCTGTTTAACATTCATGATGCCTTAGATCAACGGCATGCATATTCATTCAACCTTCAGCATCCTTACAGCACCTATTTTGTTACATATCCAGATAGCTGACTATAGGGTGCAAGTAAAGGAAGGCTTCCTCAGCAGTCTACTTGCAATCTGACAATATTGTCTTTATTTTCTCTTTGAAGTCATACGGTATGTTGTGGCTATTATCTAAAATAGACTTCACTTATGTTTAAAAAGGAGTAGTTGATAATCAATTAATATTACTTTACACTTTTCTTTGTATTGTCTATTGATTATTTGTTAGTTTTGTTATTGCATGTAAGTTGACAATTAGCATTTAGATGAAGTATGTGGGATCTGTCCTCTCCGAGGCTCTGATAAACTAGTTTTTGCTTGGTAATTCATGAATGGTGAAAGTCTGATAAGAAGTCACACACTGTCAAATGTCCTTGAAATGACCCCTCTATTATAGACTGAGATCCATCCTTGTCTGCTGCAAACACAGACTGAAGTTCAAAACCAACTCAATCTCCTTTGGCTCTGGATAATTCAGTGAACGTATACTGTATATAGGGAATGGAAATTTAACTGCTGTTCATTTTACCTTTTCTTTTTTTCATGATTTTTTTCATGTTTATAAAAGTGCCCATTTACTTACAATGTTTACATGCAGGCGCAGACCCCTTTAACTCCTTTTTCACAACACACTTGTTTCCTAGACACACCAAGTGTTTCCACACACCAGTGGAGCAGCCAAGAGTTAGGCCCTCCACTGTCAGAATCTGCATGTGCATATATAGAAAGAGCCCCAGACCAACAAATAAAAAATCCAATTAATTTACTGATATTGTGCTAAAAGACAGCCAACATATTTCAGGGGCCAAAGGAACTCCCCCTTCATTAGAGGTTTAGTTAAAAAAAAAATCCTTGAGTGGACTCAAAGTAAGGCTTGACTGTTTGAGCAGGGAAGATGATTGCTGGATTAGGATTCCTGGCCAGCATTATCTGCATCAGCAGTCAAAATGCCAGGGATCCTAATACAGCAATCATTTTCTCTGCACAGATTCAACCAGAAAAGCCTTACTTTGAGTTTCACTGAAAGTTCTCATTTTTAACTGAAGCCCTGATTGAAGGGGGAGTTCCTTTGGTCCCAGAACATTTTGGCTGTATTTTAACACAATATCAGTAAGTGGATTTGGACTCTTTTATCTTTTGGTCCATATATGCACTATTTTTCTGGTAATCTGCTGGAGTACCCACTGTAGGGTAGCCTTGTTTGTTGTAAGCAGCCTAACCTAAGCCATTGGGCTCTTCAAATGTTTTTTTTGCCTTTTCACTACCTTTTATAAACTCAAAATCCCTGCGCCTCTTGGATACCTGTATGTGGACAGCTTGGCATAAACAAAATAGCAAGCAACGTCTGGAAACAGTTACTAACACCTCTTCAATCGCCACCAGAGTGCTTCACTTCTGATGGTGTTTCACAGACCTGGGATCCCTCCGGCTATCCATCTGTGGTACCAAAGATACCCTGGAATTCACTGAGAGGGATGCTGTTTATGAGGACATGCACAATTAACTGTTTGTGCTCAGAACTCTTTTACTGAATTAGTGATTTTCAGCGAGACCCTCTGCTGCTATAAAGTTTAATACAGACCATGCTATGCAGCCACATGTTATCCTGATTGAACCACAGAGACATCTGTAAAGAGTCTATGTTTATGCAGCTTTTGTAAATGTTTTGCATTCTTCTGCAGTGTATGCATGCTCCTTGCCATAACCCTGTTTTACATTAATCATTCTAACTGTGCACCTACTTTCCATTTCAGATTTTAGTCTCATTACGGGATAAATTAATTCAATTTAAAATAACACATAGGAGTTACTATACACCGTATAAAATGTCAAAAATATCTCCATCAAATTCTCAAAATTGTTGGAGATGTACAGGTACCCCGGGACATTTTATCCATATATTCTGGACATGTCCAAAGATAAGGGTATTTTGGAGAGAGATCTTGGGGGTCAATGATAAGGTGAAAGCAGCCTCGCTCGACTCAGAGGCAGAGATCTACCTAGTGGAGGAAAATAAGGCCTCTATAAAAAGAACACAAGTGGGCCTGTTACTTTTCTATGCAAGGAAAACAATAGTATTAAACTGGAAGAGGGTTGAAGCTCCCTCGGTAATACAATGGAAAAACTTGGTAAATAGTAATTTGTTACTATATAGGGAGAAATATTGTAATAGAGGAAATGGGGAGAAATATAGGAAAGTATGGGCGAACTGGATAGAGAATGGTACGACGGCTTCAGGGTAGGGGGATATGGAAGAGAGATGAAAAAAACACACCTATGGATGAAAGGGATAAGGATGATACCAAATGTAAAAAAAAGTACAAATGTATAACTATATTGTATGTGATTGTGATGAAATGATGTTTACTAATATGATTTTATAAGAAATGTTTGAGTAATTTGAATATCTTAAGATGTAAAATGTATATATTGATATGGAATGAAAAAGGATAGAAAAGCAATAAAGAGATTTATAAAAAAAAATATGCACCTACTTGGTAAAATGCAATCGGCTGAGTGGCACAAAATTGGCACCCGGCCGGTAGTACTACTTCGGTAGTACTACTTCAAATGAATATATGCAACCTATCATCCTTACAATAATTACCCTCTGGTTTCTGAGGATGGCTCTGCATCCACATGCCTAAGATCCATTCATCTGTTTGTGTTGTCTGAGCCATCTTGACTTCATTGAGAGGGGTGCTGTTTATGAGGATAGCCACAAGTAGCTGTTTGTGTTCAGAACACATTTACTGAAGTAGTAAATCTCAGCCATACCCTCTGTTGCTATATAGTCTTATACCGACTATCCTGTGCAGCCAGCCACGTTACCCTGAATGAGACATTGCTGTGAATAGTCCATATTTGTGCAGCTTTCCTAATCTTTTTTGTTGTATGCATGACATTGGAAAAGTTGTGTGTATAAAAGATAACAGTGAAAGGCAGGCAAAGTAGCACAAAGAATGCTGGACAAATTGCATAATGCTGCTTTCCCCAGTTGCAAGTCACAGCTACATGGGAAATGTTTAGTAGCACTACTGAGCTAACAATTGCAGCCAATTAGTTGCTAAGCATAGCAATACATTTTTAACCAGGTTGAACAATTGGCCTCCTTTTGTTTAAACAATACAAACAGCAAATAAAGTTAAATCATTGACCAATGCTTTAATTGTTTGTGATTAATCAATACTTCCTGCTACTATACATTACTTGTGTAGCTTACCCCACAAGGAACAATTTGTTCCATCTATATGTTCCATCTTCATGTTTAGGGACTGAGCAATACATTCAGGCCTCGTACACACGAGCAGACAGATTTGTTCAAATCTGTCTGTCCGACAGATTTGAACAAATCTGTCTGCTGGGATTTTGGTTTGCTCGCGTGTACACACGAGCAAACCAAAATCCCCGCCAGCAGACAGCGTGCTGATGTGGCGGTGACGTTGACGCCACCACGTCACCGCACCAGGAAGTAAAACACTTCCGCGCATGCGTCGAAATCATTCGACGCGTGTGCGAGAAGACATGTCTGCTGGTTAGCATACTAACCAGCAGACATGTCGGGCGGACAGGTTCCCAGCCGACAGATTTCAAAGCATGCTTTGAAATCTGTCGGGTGGCCAAATCCGTCTGTTAGCCCGTACACACGATCGATCACTACAGTTAATGGGTAACCACTAAACATTATTGTGGGTTGATATTGCATGTTACTGTATGCTTCTTGTAAAACATATAGGGAACCATATATTTGGACTAAAATTGGTCGGTATTTTTTTATCAATCAATCTCTAGCAATATTGGTAGCTCTATCTATAGTCTTAAAGGAAAAATCTTTATAAGATGGTGAAATGCGTGTATTATCATCACACTGAACTGTTCCATGCTCCTGCCCCACGTCTTCTTTCCTGAACGAGGGCATTGGCTTGCAACCAATCAATGTGGTGACTCTGAATTTTTGTTTAATTTGTTTTCTTTAAAAAAAAGATGATCTCTTCTAACAATTTTAAGGAATCAGCACTCTTGTATTATCACTACAAAACAGGACAAAAAAATTCCATAGTGAGTAATAGCAAGGACAGCAATGTATAAAGCGGTATTAAACCCCCCCAAAAAATGTTTAAATTATATTGCAACTTATCGATCCTTATGCCGCGTACACACGATCACTTTTTGTGATGTAAAAAACGTTGTTTTATCTCATTAAAAAAAACAACGTTTTTAAAACTTCATTTTAAAAAACGATCTTGCATACACACCATCGTTTTCTGAAAATGCTCTTGCAAAGCGCGGTTACATAAGACACTTTCGACGGCACTCTGTTCCATTGAAGCTCCCATCTCATAACTTGCTTCTGAGCATGCGCGGGTTTAAAAACGTTGTTTTAAACGTAGTTTTGCCCACACACGATCATTTTTTGTGAAAAAAAAGATGACATTCTGAAAAACGACATAAAAAATGTAAGCATGTTTGAATTTTTTTTTGGTCGTTTTTTTGAAGACATAAAACGACGTTTTGCCCACACACGATCATTTTAAATGACGCTTTTTAAAACATCATTTTGTTTCATCACAAAAAACGACCGTGTGTACGCGGCATTAGATGTGGTGGCTCCATTCATATTTTTTTTAGATTATTTTTTTCCCCTTAATTTTACCTGGTGATCCAGTAATTAAAAATTCCTGTCTTAGGGTGTCTGCATTTAGGATGAAGTAGCAAAGCAGACACCATTGGACACACAGCAGCATTATTAGGCTGCATTCACACCTGAGCGTTTTGTCGCCTGAAGCGTGACGCTCTGAGGCCGCGTACACACGACTAAACAAATCCAAAGAAAACGATCGGACAGACCATTTTCATCGGATATGTCTGCTGGGCTATTTTGGTTTGATCAGTGTACACACGATCAAACCAAAATCCCCACAGACAGACAGCGCGGTGACGTGGCGGTGACGTTGACGCCGCCACGTCACCACTCCAGGAAGTAAAATACTTCCACGCATGCATCGAATCCATTTGGCGCATGCGGGAGATTTTTGTCCGCTGGTTAGGCGTACTAACCAGCAGACATGTCGGACGGACGGGTTTCCAGCAGACAAGTTTTAAAACCTGTCTGCTCGCCCGTACACACGATCGGATTTGTCTGCTGAAACGGTCCGTCGGACCGATTTCGGCAGAAAAATTTGATCGTGTGTACGCGGCCTAAGATGCTAGAGGGGAAAAATAAAATGATTCTCTATGAAGATTCACATCTCCACTGCAAAACGCTGAACGCCGAACGAACGCCTGAAGCTCAAACAAGTCCCGACCGCGCGAATCGGGCGGCTTGGGCGTTTTCCATTGGTGCCAATGACCTGTACAAAACCGCGGTAAAAAACACTGCGTTTTGTCGCGGCAAATCGTGGTAAAAACCACCGCAATTTGTGGCGGAAAAAACGCCGCAAATCGCCTACGCTTAGGTGTGAACGCAGCCTAATTTTTAAAGAGAAGGTAGTGTTAAGCCTTGTACACACGATCGGATATCTAATGGACTCCAATCCGATGGATTTTTTTGCCGGATATCCGATGAAGCTGACTTTTATCAGTCTTGCCTACACACCATCAGTCAAAAATCCGACTGTGCCAAAACGTGGTGACGTAAAACACTCCGAGCATGCGTCGACTTGATTCTGAGCATGCGTGGATTTTTGACCGATGGACTTCCACACAGACAATGTTTTTTTTTCTATCGTTTTTTTATCCATAGGAAAAATGTAAAACATGTTCTATTTTTTTTCACCGATGAAAAGCAAACCGATGGGGCCCACACACGATCGGTTTGTCCAATGAAAACAGTGCATCGGTCTGTTTTCATCAGACAAACTGATCATATGTACAGGGCTAGCAAATTTACATGGACTTGAGTAACAAGCAGAAGCTGAACTCCAGATCACATTTTTTAAGCAGATAGAGCAAACTGTTTTATTTTAATATTTTTTCAAGATATAGAAATGAATACTAGCTGACTGTTTTAAGCACCCCTACCAGTGGTAGATGGTTTGTCTCAACCCTCTAGCTGATACTTTGTCTGGGTAGCTTGGTCTGCTAAAGTAAGTTGAAAAATATTGGTGGGATCGCAGGTTGAAAATAAAATAATAAAAAAGCCTAAAAAAAGAAACAAATGCATCTAAGAATCGATGAGCTGCAATATAATATATTTTTGCTTTTTGTTTTAATACCACTTTAGGAGAGCTTTAAAAACACTCAAAAGAAGAGAAAATGGAATTGGATGCCCCAGGAATAGTGCGAGTAAAGGGAAATACCAGAATAAAGGAATTAGTAGTAAAGGTATGCAAAAAGTATACACATTTTGTTAAATATGCATATGATAAACATGGAACACATAAAAAAAAAAAAAAATTGAACACATGAGTTTAGATAAACACAGCTGCTAAATGTTGGAACACACAAATTTTATCCAGACATAAAGTCGAACACAACACATCCCAACATGTTTCGGAGAAAACGGGGGGGGGGGGCTAAATTTATAGCGTGTATTACTTCCTTCTTCAGTTAAGTGGAAGCAGGCTAATATCTTTTGGTCATGTGTCCCTTCAAAGGAATCTACAATGCATAACACTGCTAACAGGTAGATGGGACATCATGTTCTAAAGTCAGCTGAATCGCAAGGTAAGGTTTAATAGACCATGTAGAAGGAAATATATATATATGAGCCTCAGATATATTAATTGATTTCTTGTCTTGGAGCACACAACAGGTGTTGCAAGGCAATCTAAATCTGGCTGGGAGAAAAAGAAGCAGCAAAACTCTACGGGCCAGATTCACAGAGCCATTACGCCGGCGTTACAGAAGATGCATGGCGTAAGTCTAAATCTGCGCATGCGTATCGATGCGCCGCATTCCCAAAACGATATACGCATGAAATCTACTTTTTTTGGACCGGCGTAATTTCGATAGACCGGCGTATCCGTCCGAGCAAAACTGTGCTAGACACACCATTGATTTGCTATTCAAATATGCAAATGAGGGAGTTAAGGGGATCCACAAAAGTAAGTTGGTGCAGCGCAGGCTACGCGCTGTGTGCAACAGCTGCACGTCCTGTCTAAAATTAGACCATATAAAAGGTGGAATAAAATTAAACAAACCGTCTACATGTCAGCTAAAGCAACACTGTTAGTGAGGAGCTGAGCAGTCACACTTGCTGCACAACAAACTGTATGCCAACATGCCAGGGGCATCCATGCTCATAGCTACTACTGACTTTAGAGGAGCAAAGAAGGAGGAGGGCACGGAGGAGGGCACGGAGGAGGGCACGGAGGAGGGCACGGGAGAGGATTTTTTTTTTCAAAAACTTTTTATTTGCTTTTATAAACATTTAAAAAAATATATACATACATATATACATCAATACATAACATACATACAAATTACAAACACGGTCTCACTATCTTTCAATAGCCCTTTAAAACCTTGATGATATAATAATCTAATCTGATACAAGCCCCTCACTCTTCACTTGATATATCACACACGCATAGACATCTTTGGCATGAGTGATTCTGAGGTGTCTCGCATCTTCAGATTCACCCCTCATGCCATCCTGGAATTAACCACAAACCTGCAGGAGCCCAACACCAGCCCAACACATGACACCACCCATGACACCCATGACAGCTACATATACAATCATAGCCCCATCCCCACAGATTTCGAACAGAACATGTATGGGGACAGCTGGCTGGTTGGTGAGTGACATGGGTGGCAGGCATGACTGTCCCCCCCATGATGCTGAAATCACAAGGGGCACATGCACTACTAACATCCTCCTGTCTTATTCCTTCAGGGTGACTCTGCATATGCACTGGGACCCCATCTCATGACTCCTATCCGGAACCCCCCATGGTACCCTGTTGTATTCCCCAAACTTTGAATGCCAGATTATCGGTGCATGTTGCATGCTGCACAACTTCACAGTGAGAAAGGGCCTGGAGATTGACATAAATGATGACCTGACCCCTGAACCAGACAATCCCCCCCTAACCGAGGCTACCCCGTCTTCTGAGGGAAGAGCAGCCAGGATACAGCTCACATTAGGCATTTTTTCACGTTAAACACACACATTAATCATGGCACAATGAGAATGCATGCATGCACACCACTGTGGTCCCTAGCACAGACACATCACATCCTCATCACATTGGATTGGGACAACCATGCAGGACTTGTGAGCAGCAACACCACGCCACGGCATTTATGTCACTGTACATTCATACACCATTCACACGGACCTGGGGATCACTTCTCCACCACAAATGAGGGTGACACCCCTTTTCCGGCAGGAATGTCACCCCCACATTCCAAAATCATTCACAAACAGAACCAAAAAAAATAAAAAAATGCCCAGCAAAAAAAAAAAAAAAAAAAACACAACATAGAAAACACAGAAAAGACAAAAATCACTCTGCAAAACAGTCACCAAATATCTCAAAGACACGTCACAAACAAACAAACGCTAATAAACAACAGAACAAAAGCACCTTGCTGTATAGGGAGGGATACAAAGGGATGTACTTTTGCAAAGGAAGGGCGTTTGTCTCTGTCTATTTAAGCACTCTGCGTAGCTCACTAAGTTGCCCAGGTCCACTTCCAATTTCACTGATTACGCCGTTCCCGAGTTGTGAGCATGTGCACAGAGGTGCTGACAATGGTCTACTTCATGTGAGCATGTGCGATCCGGCCGGCCCTTCATTTGCATGGGGTCACGGCTCATTTCAATGAAACACGCCAACGTCCTTCCCAATTTGAATTACTCCGCCTTACGCCTCAGAATTTATGTTACACCGGCGCAAATTTCTGCGCAAATACTACGAGGATACAGTGATTGTGCCTCTACATTGCGCCGGTCTAACGTAAAGGAGGTGCGCTACGCCGGTCAATATATGCGCCAATGTACGTGAATCTGGCCCTTCATTTCTACAATTGGATTTAGAACATTTTGGGTTGTTGTGGAAACAAGGATTGGTAATAAAGCATCAGTGGAGATACCCTTTTCCCATATTAACTCTTACATGTATAAATTTCCCTTCCTAGGGGTAGATTTCCTTTCACTTCCTGTTGTTGTCCTCCGTTTGTAAGTAGGAGTCGTTTGTAAGTTGGATGTTTGTAACTAGGGGACCGCCTGTATATTATTGATCATTGGCATCATATTACAAGCAGTCCACCTCTATATGCCTGCACACCCACCAGCTTTCCTCTTTATCACCCCAGAAGCACTGAATTCATGGGGTCCTCTGATATGCAAGTTGTAATCAGTTTGTTTGGTTGACAGCCAGCAATCATATCTATCACATCATCTAAACCAGGGATCCTCAAACTACGGCCCTCCAGATGTTGTAGAACTACACATCCCATGAGGCATTGTAACACACTGACATTCACAGACATGACTAGGCATTATGGGAATTGTAGTTCCTGAACAACTGGAGGGCCGTTGTTTAAAGACCCATGATCTAAACATTCAGCAAACACAAAAAAACACAGTTTTTAGTTGCAGAAAGCCTCAAAATCTGTATAATTTAGTCCACCTTTCTAATTGATAATTCTCCAGACTGTGTTGTTTTCAAAGCAGCTCTCCCAAGTTGTGCTCTGTTTGGAAGCTGAGAATATGTTTGTATAGATGTGTCCTAACAGTGAACCAAAAAGTCACCAATAAAGAATTGATTCCAGTGTTCCTACAGCAATAACAAACATAACTTTATCGCCATGCATACCGTGCAGCAGTAAGTAATTTACACATAAAGAGCCTTATTTCGTTGGCATCATATAAATAACTGCATGGCCTAGGTTTCTAATAAAAAGCCACATAATTTTTCTCAGTCACAGAACCCCATATTCTAATTGTGAGTGATGCCAAACATAAAAAATTGTAAAAGCTTTGCAAATATAGGGAAATATTCAAAGAGAATAATGTCAGTTGGCGAAGTGGTAGCAGGAATACTGTTGAGAGTTGAGACTAATAACAGTTGTAATATTATTGTAACAGTAAAAATCGCATAACTATAGCTTATACATATGTTAGTATGAAAGCCATGCTGTTACTGTTTTAGAGGAACAATGGGATATGCAATTCATCTGGCTGTAGGCAATTTTAAATCGTGGTCCTTGAGTTGCAATTTTATTTTGTTATTCTTGGTTTGCAGTTCTTTGTTAAGAGACATGTTTTATTCAATAATGACCTGTAATTGTATTATAAAATAGTTACCGGTAATGCATAAAACTAAATTCAGTATAGGAGTAAAGCTAGGTATACACGTGCAGTTTTTCTTTTTAGTTCGATTAGCAGGTTGAATGAAACGAAAACGTAGGCCTCGTACACATGATAGGATAGCCAGAGGACAACGGTCTGATGGACCGTTTTCATCGGTCAAAACCGATCGTGTGTAGGCCCCATCAGTTAATGAACCTTTGGTTAAAAAAAAGCCAACTTGCTTTAAAATTAACCTATGGATTCCTAACCAATAGGTCAAAACCGATCGTTAGTAGGCACGACCATCGGTTAAAAATCCACGCCTGCTCAGAATCAAGTCGATGCGTGCTTGGAAGCATTGAACTTCATTTTTTTCAGCACGTCGTTGTGTTTTACGTCACATCGTTTTTTTAACTGATGGTGTGTAGGCACATCAGACCATCAGTCAGCTTCATCGGTTAACTGATGACAATGGTCCTTCAGACCGTTCCCATCGGATGGACTGATCGTGTGTACAAGGCTTAACAGATGTGTGATGCAGGGATCTCACCCGCTGCTATATTGTATTCTGATAATGCGGAATCCCCCCCCACCAAAATACACAGATCAGAGCTTGCAGCCATTGACTGTATGCGCTGATTGAATGTTGGTCTTCCAGCAGGACCATTTGGCAGAGGCCAGTTTTAGACCGACTTTTAAACAGACATCAGTACACACAGTCAGAAAATTGTCCGGTTCCTGCTGAACTGGCTGATTTTCAGTTTGTATATACCATGATGTACAGTAGCCCTTATGCCAAGTGTGAGCTGGCATATTTACTACATGTGATACCAACACAACTGGTAAACACCAGTTTATAGTAATATTTTTGAATAGCTTTTCTTTGGAAACAAAACCATATTCTTGCATAACTTATTTTTTAAGGTTAAAGTGTAACTTTGGTCAAAACTCTAGCACATTTGTTGATCCTGCTGGTCACGTCCTTTTTTTGGGGGGTGACAACACTTAGGCGCCGTACACACGGCCGAGGTTCTCGCTGAAAATCAGCGAGAACCTCGCTGGAATGCACATTCCAGCGAGGACCTCGGCCGTGTGTACGGTCTCAGCGAGCTTCCCGTCGGGAAGCCCGTCGAGCCGAAATAGAGAGCACGCTCTCTATTTCCTCGACGGCCCGCCTGGAAGAATGGCTGGTTGCCATTCCCGACGGGCGGGTCGCCGAATCCGACGGCCGGGAGAGAACCTCGACGGGCGGAACGATGTGTTCTGCCCGTCGAGGTTCTCTGCCGTGTGTACGGCGCTTCACACACTAACATTTAAATTGCCATAGGTGTTGTCTCACTTTTAGTCACAATCTTCTGCTCAATGTCAGGCATGAAAACAAACACAAACTTTCTTGGAACATCCAGTCTCTGTAGTAGGTTACATTTGGACCTACTGTATATTGCATTTAAAGATAACTATCAATCTATACAACGTGTTACTTTAATAGCAAGTGCTATATATAAACATTTGTGATTTTTGAAACTCCTAGAAATTGTCTCTCCTTCACCTACTGTTGATGGATTATCACTGTTTGCTTAAAGCGGATCTCCACCCTAAAGTGGAACTTTCGCTCTCTCGGAAACCCTCCGGTGTCACATTTGACACCTTTCAGGGGGAGGGGGGGTGCAGATACCTGTCTAAAGACAGGTATTTGCACCCACTTCCGGCCACACAGTCTGCAGGTAAGCTGAGGGAAGGACGTCAGATCCTGTCCCCCCCCCCCCACCCCGTTGTGTTCTGGGAAACGCACAGCTCCCAGAACACAGTGGGAACCAGTCAGCACATGCGCCGTAGGGAACACGGGCAGTGAAGCCGGAGTGCTTCACTTCCTGGTTTCCTCACCGAGGATGGCGGGGGGGGCAGCAGAGTGACGAGCGATCGCTCGTCCTCTGCTGCGGACGGTGCTGGAATCCAGGACAGGCAAGTGTCCTAATATTAAAAGTCAGCAGCTGCAGTATCTGTAGCTGCTGGCTTTTAATATTTAGTTTTCGGCGGACTTCCGCTTTAAGATCATCTATGTTTCTTTTTAACCAATAAGGTAAAACAAATTGTATTGATGTACCCGGTCAGAGGCCGGAGTGCTGAAAGAACTCCCCTTGCGGCTGAGTGCACAGCACCCCTGAAGGTGGTGATAACAGGAGATGCAATGCCCAGAGAAGCACGGGTTGCCAGCTAGGGAAGGGGATATCACCGCTCTAGGTGGGTCAAACAAGGGTGAAAACCTCTCCTCCAGTTTAGGAGCCCAGGTGCTGGCAATGCATGTAGCAATAAAACAGGTTCTGGACAGCCGCACTCCAAAAAAGTTTTTGCCTTTTTTTTTTTAAATGAAATAAAAATACATGCCACAGCAGAACGGACAGAAGAGCGGATGCGTTTCACACTAACAAACAGTGTTTAGTCATATCTGTGACTAAGCACTGTTTGTTAGTGTGAAACGCGCATGCCCGTGCCTTCACAATGCCACACATGCGTGTGCCAATGCGCACGGGAGCGCCCATGCCGAATTTTGACGACAGGTATTCAGGTATTCTAGACGTATACATATACCTTTCCCTTCATTCAGTTTAGCTATGGCTAAACATTTCCAGTAAATTAGGTTGAACCAACAGTTGGAACAATAGAATCATGAAGAGCATTCTGGAAATCTGACCTTTGAGCAAGCTAACCTGTAGCCATTTACCATATTTTATTTCCTTTTAGAGTATGTTAAGCAGTAGGTAACTGTAACTGAAATAGCTAGAAAGGACTTATGCCGCGTACACACGGTCGTTTTTTGCGATGAAAAAAAACGACGTTTTCTGTGAAGTAAAAAACGACGTTTTTGAAACGTCACTTTTCAAAGACATTTTTGCATACACACCATCGTTTTTTCACAAAAAGCGAGGTTACGTTCACCACTCTTTTCCATTGAAGCTCGCTTCATAACTAGCTTCTGGGCATGCGCGGGTTGAAAAACGTCGTTTTGAACGACGTTTTTGCTACACACGGTGACTTTTTGTGAAACAAAAAACGACGTTTTGAAAAACGACACAAAAAATTCAAGCATGTTGGAATTTTTTTTTGGTCGTTTTTTTGAAGACAAAAAACGACATTTTGCCCACACACGATCAATTTAAATGACGTTTTAAAAAACGTCGTTTTTTTTTCATCGCAAAAAACGACCGTGTGTATGCGGCATTAGGGGTAGTGATGAGCCCAACATGTCTGAGTTTGATTCGAGCAGGGTTTGGCTAACATTACTAACGTTCAGGTGTCATTGGTAAATGGTATGTTAAAATTCAGTTCTGGCCATTTTTTAGGCTAATAGGCAAGGGGTTGTCAAACAAATGAACACTGTCCTGGGGAACAGGTACTAAAACAAAACATTTTTTTTTTCCTAGTGCTTGAGGGATGCCCTGACCCTGCCTGTGTTTTGCTACAGCAAAACCAGCATTTACAAATGACAGCTCCAAACTGCTTTGTTCTGTTTGTAAACAGACTGGTTGAGGATTCCATCCATCTGTATCAGACCCTTATCTTAGATGAGGGTCTGATATAGATGTTAATGGGGAACCACACACAAAAGAAAATAAAATGGCAAAAAATATGGCACAGGGCTCCTCCTAAATTATATGAGGACCTTTAGGTCTGGTATGAATTTTAAAAATTACTCCATGAAAAAAACAATAAAGAAACAGTTGGGAAGTTCACCCCAAATTTTATTCCAGACCCTGTATAAAGTCAGTAATGTCACCTGGGGGACCCCACCGCTTTTTTCAAATGATGAGACCAGGCATGTGTCAGAGGACGACAAGTGAAGTGGATCTGCACAACTGGATGATGTAGTTGATGATAGATGGATGATGATAGATGTATATTATGGGATTTTTCAGTTTCTTTTTTTTTCAGTTTAATGACTTGTCAAATACCATCTTTGTTTTTATCCACGCATTTTTTTTAGGAATGAGTAGGGATAATATGCCCACTTACTTATTGATATAGGAGGAGAAGGTAATCTGAGTGCCCCCTTATTGTTAAAGGGGATTTTCAGAATCCTGCCCTCAGACTTCCACAACTATGAAGCCAGGGTTGTGGGGAAGATCAATTGTCTGCATCAACATGTGGACAAGTTACTCCCTATGTTATGGGGCATATGGCATATGGTTCAGGAGGTGAGTGGTACACACTCATTCCCATATTCTGGCCTGTCAGGCTGCATGCAGGGTCTGAAGTGGATTTTTGGGAAAACCTCACAATTTTGTTCCTTAATTTTTGTGTGGAGCTCCCCCTTAAAACCCATACCAGACTCAAAGGGACTAGTATAGAATTTGAGGAAGACCTTACACTACACGGTTTTTAAGGGTTCCTCCTAAAATTTATAAACTTTGCACCATGCCTTTTTTTTTTCCTTGACACCTTTTCTAAAAAAAAACAAACACCTGCTGTAATTCTAGGTGACTGTCTAACATCCCTTTCATTGTAAACATCACAGCTATCTCTCAACCCCTCATATTAACCATTCATAGGAAAACAAGGAGACTGTCATTGCTGACTTTGCCTTTTACTAGGTGCTTGGCTGCCATGCTGACATGCTAGCAAGTACAATCAGGCTGTTCAGAAGTGGCAGCTTAATAAATGTAGTTAAGTTTCACTTTGCAAAGAACATCCAATCATCACACCACGGGGTGTCCTGGGTGTGCCTGGGCACATCCTAATGCCCAGGCACACCCAACACACCCCAGGGCTTTTTTGCTGGCAAAATGTGTGAGATTTATTTTTCTCTCACCTCTGGTAGCTGAAAGTGGGATTATTTGTCATGGAGGATGAGTAACTCCTGTGGGAACTGCAGCCACTGGCTGCGGAGTAATCAGCCTGTCAGCCGCATTTTCCGACGCTGACTCTGTAGGGAGGGGGCATTTTTTCCAGGGCACAGTGGCAGCATTTTTTCCAGGGCACAGTGGCTACAATTGCTGGGCACAGTGGTGACAATTGATGGGCACAGTGGTAACAGTTGATGGCACAGTGGCCGCGTTTGATGGCATGGCACAGTGGCTGCGTTTGGCATGGCACAGTGGTGACAATTGATGGGCACAGTGGTGACAATTGATGGCACAGTGGCTGTGTTTGGCATGGCACAGTGGTGACAATTGATGGGCACAGTGGTGACAATTGATGGGCACAGTGGCTGCGTTTGGCATGGCACAGTGGCTGCGTTTGGCATGGCACAGTGGCGACAATTGATGGGCACAGTGGCGACAATTGATGGGCACAGTAGCTGCGTTTGATGGCATGGCACATTGGCTGCGTTTGGCGTGGCAAAGTGGCGACAATTGCTGGGCA
The DNA here is from genome assembly GCA_029574335.1 of Rana kukunoris. NCBI lineage: Eukaryota > Metazoa > Chordata > Amphibia > Anura > Ranidae > Rana > Rana kukunoris. Next base: position 548,476,419 of record CM056049.1, read on the forward strand.
CAGTGGCGACAATTGATGGGCACAGTGGCGACAAGGGGCCCATGGTGACAATTGATGGCACAGTGGCTGCGTTTGATGGCATGGCACAGTGGTTGCGTTTGATGGCATGGCACAGTGGCTGCATTTGATGGGCACAGTGGCTGCAATTGATGGGCACAGTGAGGCTGCAATTGTTTTTTTTCCGTTTGTTTGTGCCCCCCCAAAACATTTTGAGCACCAGCTGCCACTGCAGTGGTGACAATTGATGGCACAGTGGCTGCGTTTGATGGCATGGCACAGTGGCTGCGTTTGATCGCATGGCACAGTGGCTGCGTTTGATGGCACAGTGGCAACAATTGATGGGCACAGTGGTTGCAATTGATGGGCACAGTGAGGCTGCATTTGTTTTTGTTTTTTTTTCCATTTGTTTGCGCCCCCCCAAAAATTTTGAGCACCAGCCGCCACTGACCTAAAATATGCATCAACTGCAACCTGCATAGGTGTGAACCAGGCCAAAGGATGAGTTCACCTTTTAGAACATGTTGCATGTTACACCCGTTACAGGGTTTAACATGTTTTAGTTGCCCCCTCCCCTCCTCTGCACTCACATAGCCTCATCATTAAGGCTGGATTCACACCTATGGCATTGTTAGTGGTTTTTGCATGTTGCAGATTTTTACTACAGAACATATTCCATAGGAAACCATGTTAAATGAACTGTAGGGCAAATCTTCAAAATGCAAAAAATGCATAGGTGTGAATGCAGCCTTATGCCGCGTACACACGGTCGTTTTTTGCGATGAAAAAAAAACGACGTTTTCTGTGAAGTAAAAAACTACGTTTTTGAAACGTCACTTTTCAAAGACAATTTTGCATACACACCATCGTTTTTTCACAAAAAGCGAGGTTACGTTCACCACTCTTTTCCATTGAAGCTCGCTTCATAACTAGCTTCTGGGCATGCGCGGGTTGAAAAACGTCGTTTTGAACGACGTTTTTGCTACACACGGTGACTTTTTGTGAAACAAAAAACGACGTTTTGAAAAACGACACAAAAAATTCAAGCATGTTGAAATTTTTTTTTGCGTTTTTTTGAAGACCACGTTTTGCCCACACGATTAATTTAAATGACGTTTTAAAAAACGTCGTTTTTTTTCATCGCAAAAAACGACCGTGTGTACGCGGCATTAGTCATAGGAATCTGTGAATGTATAAACTACACTTTCAATCCAACACGGCAGCCGTCACACTGATCAGCACACCTGCCTACAGCTCTGCAGTGAGCTGTAGGCAGCCATACAGTTCTATGGGCAATAGAACTGTAGGCATTATCTGTAGGAGCCTGACACTTTACCCGCACTCTGCTGATTGTGGGCACAATACTTTGCAGTCTTCAGTTTAAAATAAATAAATGCCCTAGCAAAAATCTATGCATTTATTTTTATTTTTTAAAAAGGTGAGCAAAGGCACTTGGGTCAGGCAGGCACATAAATGGGTGGTTTTATGTACATATATGTGAGTGTTTGTGTATATACAGTGTGTGTGTGTATATGTGTGTATATATATATATATATATACAAGCATTTGTGTGTTTGAGTTTTGGGGTGCACACCCTAATGCAATAGGCTGTGCACGCCTATGCATCCAATCATGTGCAAGTTAAAAAAAAAAAGTTTTGCTTGCACATGGTTGGATGGCAGAAGTTAGAAATCATCACATCATTTGCTGAGCTCTGTGGAAAAATCCCTTGCAATGTGAAACTTCCCTTGCAAAGTGAACAATTTATTTGCCTTTAATAAATCAACCACACTGACTTGGACCAAACATGTAGACCAGAATTTTTAGCCTAATTTATTCTTGATTGATCCAGGTATTTAGGTCAGTGACTCATAAAGCATTGAAGCAAGGGCGACTTAGTGAGATTAACAATGGTGTTCTGTAATTAACTCAACATACATTATATTACCAAAATTAGGACACCTGCCTTTACACACACGTGGACTTTAATGGCATCCCAGTCTTAGTCTGTAGGGTTCAATATTGAATTGGCCCACCCTTTGCATCTTTAAGGCCCCATACACACGAGGAGATATATCAGATGAAAACGGTCCAACGGACCGTTTTCATCGGACATGTCTCCTGGGTGATTTTAGTTTGATCTGTGTACACACGATCAAACCAAAATCCCCGCGGACAGACAGTGCGGTGACGTGGCGGTGATGTTGATGCCGCCATGTCACTGAACCAGGAAGTAAAATACTTCCACGCATGCGTCGAATACATTCGACGCATGCGGGAGATTTCGGTCCGCTGGTTAGGCGTACTAACCAGCGGACATATCCGACAGACGGCTTTCCAGCAGACAAGTTTTAAAGCATGCTTTAAAACTTTTGTCTGCTGGAAACCTGTCTGCTAGCCCGTACACATGATCGAATCTGTCCGCTGAAACTGGTCTGTGGACCAGTTTCAGCAGATATATTCAATAGTGTGTACGCGGCCTAACAGCTTCAACACTTCTGGGAAGGCTGTCCACAAGGTTTATAAGTGTGTCTATCGGAATGTTTGACCATTCTTCCAAAAGAGCATTTGTGAGGTTAGACACTGATGTGGATGAGAAGGCCTGGCCCGCATTTTGCGCTCCAATTTTTCCAAAAGGTGTCCTATTGTGTTGAGGTCAGGACTCTGTGTCCAGTCAAGTTCCTCCACCCCAAACTCGCTCATCCATGTCTTTACGGACCTTGCTTTATTCACTGGTCCAACTCATTTCGTGGAGGGGGGATTATGGCGTGGGGTTGTTTTTCAGGGGTTGGGCTTGGCCCCTTAATTCCAGTGAAGGGAACTTCTAAGGAGTCAGCATACCAAGACATTTTAGATAATTTCATGCTTCCAATATTGTGGGAACAGTTTGGGGATGGCCCCTTCCTGTTCCAACATGACTTTGCACCAGTGTACAAAAAAAGGTCCATAAAGACATGGATGAGCAAGTTTGGTGTGGAGGAACCTGACTGGCCTTCACAGAGTCCTGACCTCAACCCAATAGAATACCTTTGGGATGAGATAGAATGGAGACTGTGAGCCAGGCCTTCTTGTCTACATTAGTGCCTGACCTCACAAATGCGCTTCTGGAAGAATGGTCAAAGATTCCCATAGACACACTCCTAAACCTTGTGGACATCTTTCCCAAAAGAGATGAAGCTGTTATAGCTGCAAAGGCTGGGCCAACTCAATATTGAACTCTACAGACTAGACTGGAATGCCATCAAAGCTCATGTGTGTGTAAAGGCAGGTGTCCCAATACAGGGGCCTCGTTAAAAAGCAGCACATAAAGTACACACACAAATGTACTCTGCGCTCCACTGGCTTTTGGACTCTGCAGCTTTCAGACCCCAACAGAGGTAAATGAAAGTTATGTGTAAATAAATAAAATAAAAAAATAACAACAGTAAGAGACCCTGGTCATGTGACCTAAAAGTCACGTGACCAGATTTCCTCCAATTATGGAACTTTCTGTTCTGTTATGAAGACAGATCTCTGTGGGGCTCCACTGGCTACGTACCATGGCAGATTTTTATGAATGGCATAAACTGCCATAAACTGCTATTAACCTCCCTGGTGGTATTCCCGAGTCTGACTCGGGGTTAGATTTTCATGCTGCGATCGGTAACCCCGAGTAAGACTCGGGCTCGCCTCGCTGAATCCACAGGCATGGTTTACTTACCTTGTTCCTGGATCCAGCGATGCCTCTCCACTGTGTGAGTGAGCGGGTGCTCGCTCGATTCACACAGTGTCCTTGTGTGCCGCCGAGCTCCGTTCCCTGCGACGTTACGACGCACGGGGGCGGAGAATGGCGCCATATTCAAAAAAGTAAACAAACACATTACATACAGTATACTGTAATATTATAGATTACAGTACTGTATGTAAAAAAATACACACACCCCCTTGTCCCTAGCGGTCTGCCCAGTGCCCTACATGTCCTTTTATTTAATAAAAACTGTTCTTTCTGCCTGTAAACTGTAGATTGCCCATAGTAACCAAAAGTGTCCCTTTATGTCAAAAATGGTTTTAGATCAGCTAGAAAACAGTGATAATAAATTATAATCACTTGCAGAATTTAGCGATAGCGATTTGTGAGGGAAATTCGTCATAAAAAAATAATAATAATGACAGCGACAATTCTGCAACTGAGCACATTTCAGTGATTTTGATTTGATTACATTATTAAATAATTTTTACTATAATTATATTATTATTTGTTATAATTATTTATAATTATTTATTATATTATAATTTTTTTTTTTTTTAAATGTCATACCCGGGATGCCTATTAGACTTTTGTTTGGTCAGATTTAAGTGAGTTATTCCTAAGAATTACAGGCCTGCAGTATAAAACACCACATTTCCTTGCAAATAATGGTACCGCTTTCAGCACCTAAAATCTGAAAAAATCATACCGCCAGGGAGGTTAAATGGATAATGGATTGTAATATCTGCTATTTGTTATAAACAGGCCTTTTTTCAGCAGGAACTAGGGGGAACTCAGTTCCACCACCTCTGGCTCAGGTCTTCTGCTCCCTGCTCTCCACTAACACTTGGTAACACAGAAGCCCAGCTTCTGCGTTTACAAGTGATAACATATCTCCAAGTATCTCCCAGTATCTCTCACAGGTCAGATCTCCTGAGTAGATCTCACTGAGTGCAGGACAGGGACAAGGGAGTACAGAATAGGTGCCCAGGGTTCAGTGCAGTCATGGGCGGGAGAGGGCGTATGGAAGGCTGCACCCTCTGTGGTCTCAATTTTTCCCCGGTAACTAGTTGTTGAGGCTCCTACTGCATGATCTCCCTTGTAAGTGACTGAAGTATAGTATAGTATGTTGGGAGGTACTACAGCCGGATGGGTGCTTCAGCTTAATATTGCAACAAAGGTAAGACACGTGGCAGATGGTAGATCTTTTAAAAATGGGGAAGAATATGACGGCAGTGGAGAGAGGGATTGTATGTAGAGGGAAGAGCTACTATTTGATGCCATTTGGCATGTATGTGTGTGTGGCGGGCATGGTTGAGTTCCTGCACCTATTCTCTGAGAAAAAAAAGCCCTGGTCTGTGTCTGTTCAAATCGGTCGGACCGACCGATTTGAACAGATCTGTCTGCTGGCATTTTGGTTTGCTCGCGTGTACACACGAGCAAACCAAAATCCCCGCCAGCAGACAGCGCGCTGATGTGGCGGTGACGTTGACGCCGCCACGCCACCGCACCAGGAAGTAAAACACTTCCGCGCATGCGTCGAAACCATTCGGCGCATGTGCGAGAAGACATGTCTGCTGGTTAGCGTACTAACCAGCAGACATGTCGGGCGGACGGGTTCCCAGCCGACAGATTTCAAAGCATGCTTTGAAATCTGTCGGGTGGCCAAATCCGTCTGTTTGCCCGTACACACGATCAAATCTGTCTGCTGAAATGGTCTAGCAGACCGTTTCCAGGAGACAGATTTGATCGTGTGTACGCGGCCTTAGTGGTTAAAAACCGTACTTGGCAAACAGAGGGAATTAAAAGGTCTAGGGACCTAAAAATGTAAGTACGTAAACGCATGCAAAACTTCACATCTTTACATTCTTGTGGCTTTTATTAAAAAAAAGAACCTTCCAGTAGTTATGAAACTTATAAATGAAAATGTATTGCTAAAACAAACTGACAGGCCTTCAGTCAAACTGAAGGACAAACACAAATGGCAGTCGGGTAATGATGTAATCAAAGACGAAAACAGTGAGGAACACCAAAGGGAATAGTCAATAATGATAAGTCAGGTAATGATCTAATAACATCTCAGTTGAAAACAGCCAAGACAGATGCAATCCATAACCACACAATGAAAAGTATTGTGCGTGCACATGTGAGGTGTAAGACATTTCTGTGATGAATGGTCTGCACAGAATTTGAAATAAACTGCTTGAAAAAGAATGATGTATAACAATTTCCTAATTTCATTTGAACATTTAAAGGAGAAATCTAGTTCTGGACAATTTCATTTCTTTTCTGACAAATTGGGTGTATCTATTTTGAGTGGCATTTTATGTAAAGCTAAGAACTGTCCTGTGGCATGTGCACACAGTATAAATGTTATACATAGTCTTTCTGAAAAGCTAAAGATACAGTAAGCATCCAACTGCCGCACACTTAAAAGGAATGTATAATTGCAATGATTTTTTAGGTATATGTAAAAAGAGATCAGATTGATGTAAATTAACTTTTCAATATGATTCAATTAATAAAAAATAAAAATAAAACATTGTTTTTATGTATAGTTTGAAATACAGTAAAATCTTGAATAATTTGTTCCAGAAACATGCTTGTAATCCAAAGCACTTGTATACCAAAGCAAATTTCCCCATACGAAATAATTAAAACTCAAATGATTTGTTCCACAATTATTTTTTCATAGGTCCTTCAGTTTACAGTCCATATAAAAAGATTATAGCAATGTGACCAGGTTGTGTAACCATACAATTTCCATCCACAAATTGAAGCCTCCACAAGGTGATTAGAAGCAAAATCCAGCGGGAGCTACAGAGTATAAAAGAGAAGAGAGGCGCCTCCTAAGTGTAGCAAAATGTTGATAAATGTAACCATATTGCTACACTGAGGCCGCGTACACACACACAAGACCAGTTTCAGCGGACAGATTCGATCGTCTGTACAGGCTAGCAGACAGGTTTCCAGCAGACAAAAGTTTTAAAGCATGCTTTAAAACTTGTCTGCTGGAAAGCCGTCTGTCTGTCAGATATGTCCGCTGGTTATTATTGCCTAACCAGCTGACTGAAATCTCCTGCATGCGCCGAATGGATTCGACGCATGCGTTGAAGTATTTTACTTCCTGGTTTGGTGACGTGGCGGCATCAACGTCACCACCACGTCACGGCGCTGTCTGTCCGCGGGGAATTTGGTTTGATCGTGTGTACACACATCAGACCAAAATCTGCCAGGAGACATATCCGATGAAAACGGTCCGCCGGAACGTTTTCATCGGATATATCTCATTGTGTGTACACGGCCTTAGAGGCGCCTCTCTTCTCTTTTACACACAGTTGTGACATGATGCTACTTGTATATCAAGATATTGCTTGTATATCAAGTCAAAATGTATGTAAAAATGTTGCCTGTCTTGCAAAACGCTCTCAAGCCAAGTTACTCTCAAACCATGGTTTTAATGTACAATATTTAAGATGGGGACAGCCATATTTGCTCATTACAAATGCATGATCTCTTTACTGCTTTGAAGCAAAACACAATGGGCCAGATTCAGGTAGAGTTACTCTGGAGTATCAGTGATACTCCAGCCTAACTCTCACTTTGAGCCGGCGTTTCTGTTTTCAGTAAGCAGAAAACAAGAAACGCCGGGTTGGAGTTCCTATACGAGCGGCGTAATTGTATTTCGCCGTCGTATCGGAACTGCAATTTTAAAAATGACACTGGGGGCGTTCCAGCTGATTAATGCCGAGAATATGTTAATCAGCGAGAATCGGCAATTCACGATCGTATTCGGGCCTGACGCAGTGACTTTCCGACGTTTCCGTAAGAGATACGTGGCGTAAAGATAAACCAGCCCCCTAGTGGAGTATCCTATGTTAAGTATGGCCGTCGTCATCGCATCGAAAAAACGCATGCGCATGCGCAGTACGTTCGCCGCGGGATCGCGCCTAGTTTAAATAATACACGCCCCCTACCTGCCCAATTTGAAATTCGCCGGCTCATTTTCGCTACGCCGTCGCAACTTTAGGAGCAAGTGCTGTGTGAATACAGTACTTGCTCCTAAAGTTTCGGCGGAGTAACGTAAATGAGAAAAGTTACTCCAAAATAAAGATTCGCCCATCTACCTGAATCTGGCCCAATGGTTTTAATTTACTGATCCTTCTAAAAACAAATCTTTAAAGCTTAACTCCATGTTTTATTGAACCTTAGTTCATTTAGACCAAGCTGATCCAAATAATTATGTATGAACTGTATGTAGCCTCAACTAAGAAACATCATTACACTCCTGGAACAAAAATCAAGTCAGACTGAGTGCTGCTCAGCCATTCACAGGAATCTTTGTAACTTATGAATGAATACAAAGCCTCCTCTGATTGGCTGAGGTGGAGATCATGACGTCATCCACCAGGATGTCCTCCTTAGTCAGTCAGAGGGGGCTTTGTATTCATTCAGAAAACAAGTTCCATTTTATGTTGGCCAGCTCACTAAAAACAATGCACTGCAAAAGTGGCCAAATTTGTAGCTATTGGGATTTGAGCACAGGTATATCTTTTCTCTGTTGTAACACAAGTCAGTGACCAGACTTGAACCTAGTAGCCCTCCCCCACCTTGTGTAAGTATGCCCCATGTTGGCATTGTGTCCACTGTAGCATTTGCAGTTGAAAATCAGTGTAGAACTTGCCATAAGAGGGATTGCCTTGATGCAATTGACCAGCTTAAGCATGTATTGCAATATGTGTGAACTAAAAATCCCTGTTTTTTATTGCATAGTTTTCTTGATAGAGTATACTGTATAGCAGTGTGCAGAGAGTTCATCCAAAATGTGCTTCTCATACAAGAAACAATAGCAATCAGACCACAATTTGCTATCACTATATACAAGTATCCATACAGTATACAGCTCACAGATGTTAAATTGTCATCTGATCCAACTGAAAACAGCCTAATGGGCAGATTTTCATCTAAAGTCAATGCGGGTCATAACTATTTTCTATAGATATTAGATAACTGTTGTCCAAGTTATGTAATTTTATCAGTATAACAGAAAGATAGGCTGTCATCTAAGCTGTCGTGGTTGGGGCGACGGAATGGATATCGTAAACGGTGGTGACCGTAACATTACATATAATAAAATGTAGTGCATACAATAATTATAATAATTGTAAAAAAAATTGTTGTGGTATAATTGATAATCCAATAAAAAAAAAAAACAACAATGATGCCACTGAGGAATCTATGATGGAAAAGTTTAACATCAGATCCTGAGTCACCAAGACGCACTTTTTTTCCCCACCTGATTTTTTTTCGGCGGTGACCGTGTTGAAGGTGCGGCAGGGCTATCTTGGTGACTCAGGATCTGATGTTAACCTTTTCCATTTTTTACAATTATTATAATCATTGTATGCACTACATTTTATTATATGTAATACCAATGTTATTTTTAAGACTATAACATTTTATGCCTTTTTCCATTGAGCGCTGCTTTTTTGTTATTGTACATATACTGTAGCAGCCATCTGAGAATTTGTCATTTTGCGGTAGGAGTGCGACAGGTCATCCTGTCAGGCAGGTCAGCATTGTTGAGCTCTGGGCCATCACGGCTTTGGGTCATTCTGATTAACAAAGGTCTACATTGCGGATGATTTGGGGATTATTTCCTTAGAGGGGGGGGGGGGGGACACTTTGGCATTGGATAGCTCTTTTTGTTTTGGCTTCTTTGGAATTCATATTTAGATAAATTAAGTACATAATAGGCGACCAGTGGTCTTTGAGATCTGTCTCCTGGGTGTTTCTAGTTCTATTCATGCAGGTATTGAATGTATACATGTTCATTATTCCTACAATAATACACCATTTATATCTATATACTATGAGGGGTTTCCCTGTACTATTATCTTATTATGTGATAGTTCTTTTTTCAGCAACCATATTCAAACATACCCTATGAACTTTTCAAGAAGCCTTAAAGGATAAGTTCACTTTTGTTACATCTGTATTACTTCCTTACAGACTGTAGGTTATGACACAGGAAGGAGTTGACCAGCTGACCTCATTAGCACACACCCTGCATCATCTACCCACCCATTCCCAGCTGCATATTTTTTATATGAAATGCAATCACTCAGTGATCACTCTTTTTACTAAATACATAATATACAATCAGATTGCAGTGTACAGAAACACTGGCAAGCCCCATTCACATCTCTGCATAGCAGGAACTCGCATTTCCACATACATTTGTATTCATTTTTTAGGGAGGTGTTTTTAAGCATTTTCACTCATTACAAATAAGGCAGCGCATCCACCTGAATGGGCTGCCCTACACACAGAAATTGCCCAAATGAAGCTTCAGAACCTTATTTAGAGTGGAGCATGGCTTTTTTTTTACTGCGATTTTTGGTGCAGTGAATTTATGAAATTATTTTGAAGTATGTAAATAAGAAAGGACAAACATTGCCATCCACGCTGTTTCCTGTGTCTTTTGTGTGATAATTGGTAATGCCACTACGAATCACTGCTGTTATAATAAGGATCGTAAACACTCTCTTTGTACCAATATGAGCTGCCATTATTTGTCGCAAAGATTGCTGCATCAAGCAACATCATATCCTTTATGTTAATTTTGAAAGTCACTGACCTTGTGTGGTCATCTATACACTGACAAGCCTATTTCAAATATCTTATTGACATTAAATTACGTTTTGTGCCATAGAGAGATGCTCTGTGTGCATTGTGCTATTATTTTAATAAAACATAATTAAAACATAATTTAATGAAAAAAAGATTAAGCAACTAATCAGTATCTAGCTTTAATTTTAAAGTGTAACTGAACAGGTTCTCTAGATTCTGTCTGCTCCACTTTTGGAAAATTATCATCATTGTGTTATGAGGCCACACTGGATTTAGAATTAGAGAATTTGTGCGAATCACAAGAGAGAAGTGTGCCAGCGGGGAGATGCCATGCACAGTGTCTCCCCGCAGGGATGTAGTCCCAAGGGAGGGGGTGAGAACGCTGACTAACCCCCAGTCAGAACGGCTCAGATGATGGGGGCAAGCCTACTGAGGGGAAACAGGAATTGAGCAATTCAGATAAAGAAACAAACATTTAGAAGGGAAATCGAAGGAAAAGGTAAGTGAACCAACAATGCCCTAGCTTAAAGGAACCTATTTAGAAAATAAAAAACAAACCTTTACTATCCCTTTAAGCAAAGGAAGTGTAAGCAGAAAGGATACACATTTGTGAGGATCACACGCAATTTTATTTATGATTGGCCGCCCTTCTGCCTTACTGCAGACACTCTAAGGCCTTGTACACACGAGGCAATCTATCTGTTCAAATCGGTCGGACCGACCGATTTGAACAGATCTGTCTGCTTGGATTTTGGTTTGCTCGCGTGTACACACAAGCAAACCAAAATCCCCGCCAGCGGACAGCGCGCTGACGTGTCGGTGACGTGGAGGTGACGTTGACGCCGCCACGTCACCGCACCAGGAAGTAAAACACTTCCGCGCATGCGTCGAAACCATTCGGCGCCGGTGCGAGAAGACATGTCTGCTGGTTAGCGTACTAACCAGCAGACATGTCGGGCGGACGGGTTCCCACCCGATGGATTGGTAAGCATGCTTTCCAATCTGTCGGGTGCCCAAATCCGTCGGCTCGCCCGCACACACGATCGAATCTGTCTGCTGGGACGGTCTAGCAGACCATTTCCAGCAGACAGATTTGATCGTGTGTACGAGGCCTAAGATACATATTTTGGTTCTGTGCTGTACTTAGCATATCCATAAATAGTGGTTTCATATTACTATAGTGGTTGATTTCTAGAAGACATACTGTACTGTATAGACTCTGAATCGGTATTCTCAAAGCAAAACCAATTTTTCTATTTTCTTATTGCCATTGATTGACAACTCCAAAGAGTATCTCATAGCTATTTAACCATTTTAATTTGCCACTGTAAACAAAAGCCCTAGGGTGTGTTTACTATTGCTCTGCAAATTTTAAATGATTACCGTATAATGTTTTTTCCAATTGCAGTACTGATCTAGATGTGTTTGCTTCATCTGTAGTTTACTCTGTGATTATTTGATAAACAGATTAGTAAATTAAAATTATCATAGCAGAATCATTTAGCAGAATGCAAAATGTGCACAAACTCTATATGCAAATGAACCTTGTCCACATACAGTATATCTATGGTACAATAAACCATTACAAAACAAAATGACTTTTTAAAAAATAAATATATTATCAAGGAAGCATAAATCCATTTGATTTATTTTGGACAATTTCATTTGTCTGGTACAAGATAGTATATTTTTAGAATTATACTAATAGAAGTAGTCTGGGTGACTCTAGAATAGCGCCCACCTCATCCCGATTAATGGAAATAGTGAGAAAAGGAGAACCTGGGATTATGGCGGTGCTTGAAATAATTGATACATAAATGCTTTATGTAAAAAAAAAGATTATTTTATTGATATACAAAAATGAACAAAGGGTTCAATAAAAACAATTTACATAGCATATTTATAAATATAAGATAAAGTGGGTTGCTGGTGTCTCAATGGACAAAAAGGTGGTCAGAATTGGATGTTGTATCCCAACATGTTTCGCCAGTAATGGCTTCCTCAGGGGACTGTTTGAGACCATCAAACGGCATGTAGATCAGCTCTAGCACAAAATACAAAAATGGCGATAAATTATACAAATAGCAAAAACTTTATGAAAATCAAGAAACACAATACAACACTTGTCAAGGCTTCACCAGGAGATGTACAAATTGGTGCCCCCCCCCCACCATATACACAGAGGAGGAGGGGGGCCAACAATTAGTTCATCTCCTGGTCTGGGACTGGCGGAGGTAGGTATTGGGTCTCTCTGAAGCCTTGACAAGTGTTGTATTGTGTTTCTTGATTTTCATAATGTTTTCATATGTTTGCTATTTGTATAAATATTTGCATTTTTATCCAATATATATATATATATATATATATATATATATATATATATATATGCTCTGTAAATTGTTTTTATTGAACCCTTTGTTAATTTTTGTACAGTGGAACCTCGGATTGCGACGTTCGGAAATGGCTGGAAAGGCAAACCTTGGAAAGGCTTGTAAGCAGAGTCTTTCCAAGGTATGCTGAGGTCAACCTAACTGTCTTCGGGCCTTTCCGGCAGTTTCTGAGGCTCTCTGGCTCCCCCCGCATCTGGTCGCATACGGTATTGCATGCCATTGAAGTCAATGCGGAACAAATTGTTTTCATTTCCATTGACTTCAATGGGGAAACTCGCTTTGATATGTGAGTACTTTGGATTACAAGCATTCTCTTTGAACGGATTATGCTCGTAATCCAAGGTTCTACTGTATATCAATAAAATAATATTTTTTTTTACATATTTATGTATCAATTATTTCAAGCACTGTCAAAATCCCAGGTTCTCATTTTCTCGATATGTTTAGAATTATATTTCATTTTTGGAATTCCTGATTTCCATTTGATCAGTAAGGCTGAATTTAGTTTGGCATTAAGTAATTTTTCTTTGTTTTAAATTTTTTACCCAAAATCTTTTAATCCCCTCCTAGCTATAAGCTATCCTTTTTGCTATGATATACTTCCATATACAAAAACTTGTGGAGACCAAATTTAATGTGCACAAGGCATGTGTAATATCTATTCCAATGAAAGCTGTGATGTTCCCCGCATGCTGATTAACAATGCGGTGGCGGCATCTAGGTATGGGGGGACATGGCTGGATATATGGGGGACATGGCTGGATATATGGGGGACATGGCTGGATATATGGGGGACATGGCTGGATATATGGGTGACATGGCTGCATATATGGGGACATGGCTGCATATGTGGGGGGATATGGCTTCATATCTGGGGGGACATGGCTGCATATGTGGAGGACATGGCTGCATATGTGGGGGGACATGGCTGCATATATGAGGGGACATGGCTGCATATATGGGGGACATGGCTGCATATGTGGGGGGACATGGCTGCATATATGAGGGGACATGGCTGCATATATGGGGGACATGGCTGCATATGTGGGGGGACATGGCTGCATATATGAGGGGACATGGCTGCATATGTGGGGGGACATGGCTGCATATGTGGGGGACATGGCTGCATATGTGGGGGGACATGGCTGCATTTGTGGGGGGACATGGCTGCATTTGGGGACACATTTAAAAAAAAAGTATCGGTATTCGGTATCGGCAAGTACTTGAAAAAAAGTATCGGTACTTGTGCTCGGTCCTAAAAAAGTGGTATCAGGACAACCCTAGTTACCAGTGATAGTAAAGGATGATATTAAGAATAATATTGTTTCTGTTTCCTAGTCCTGTTCTTTAGAAAATATATTTTAAATATCAATGCTCACAATATCGTCATTTCCCTGAAATATTCTTTAAAAAAAAAAAAAAATCCTGTTATAATCAAATTTCAGGTCAGGGCAATAATGTTCAAGATATAGAGATTAGATCAATGCATACAACACTTATCAGTGACAATCCATCCACGCCAAACAGACTTTAAGATGATGTATCGTATTGGCATCCTCCCAGACTTCTTGGCAAGAGTCTGTAAAGGTTATTGAAGTGATTTATGTTAGAGCAGTGAGGACACCTTCCATCAAATCAGGTGACTATGCCCTCAGCACAATTGTTTTAGAAGAAGGCACATCATTTACTTCTAATAATAATTGCAGGCTGTGCAATTTATTTTTATATTTTTGCTCTCTCATATTCTTATTATTTATAAATAAATAAAAGCAAAACGCTCATCCAAGAAATTAAAGGGGTTGTAAAGGTTTGTTTTTTATTTTCTAAATAGGTTCCTTTAAGCTAGTGCATTGTTGGTTCACTTACCTTTTCCTTCGATTTTTCCTTCTAAATGTTTTTTTCTTTGTCTGAATTTTTGTCTGAATTTCTCACTTCTTGTTTGTTCACAGTAAGCTTGCCCCCATCATCCGAGCCGTTCTGGCTGGAGGTTAGTCAGCCAGAACAGCTTACTAAAGAGGAACAGGAAGTGAGAAATTCAGACAAAGAAAAAAAAAACATTTAGAAGGGAAATTGAAGGAAAAGGTAAGTGAACCAACAATGCACTAGCTTAAAGGAACCTATTTAGAAAATAAAAAACAAACCTTTACAACCCCTTTAAACTGTATTGCATTATTTTCACCACTAATGTATAAAACTTGAAATACTGCTTGGACTTCTGTGCATTTGTGCCCAGTAGTTCTATAACTACATGTTTACCAGCCTGTATCACCCTTTCATTGCCAGGCCATTATTCAGTTTCCAGTGCTGTGATATATGACTGACAATTGTTCTGTTATGCAACACTATACCTAAATGAATTTTACATTTCTTTTGGACAAAAAAGTGTATTTAGTGAAATTTATACTTTTATGTTTTACTATACATAGAAGAAGAAAAAAAGAAGCTTATGGGAAAAAAAAATGTTTTCCTTACTTCTGTTAAAATAAAACTGCAGGTGCAGAACACCACCAAAATGATATAAGTTGATACCCCAAGATAATCTCACTTTGTTGGGGCAATTGTTAAACATACTATATAGCAGTGATTTAAACATGGAGTTTGGCAATGATGCAGTAAATACAGCGCATAAAGGTCATATGTAGAGGTGGGCAAGGGATTAATGCACAGGTCACATACAGTGTGAGTATGGAGGAAGTTACTGTAATATGCTTAAGGAAAGGTGAAGTGTATTAATACTGATCGTGGACAAGGAAGTATAGCACTCAGATGAACGGTGGTGGTGGTGGTGGTGGGGGGGGGGGGGGGTGAGAGGGTTAAAATGCCTACAGTGATACAGTGATTGGGAACTAATGAATGAGTCATTAATTGATTCAGTTGATAATTCAGTTGAAAAAAATGCTCACCGCGATCCCAAGGTAGAGAGCCACTCAGATCAACTCTGTATACAGTGTTTATGACCCAAGATATCCTCAGACACAGGGGCGGACTGATCATTGTGGAACTCGGGCACTGCCCGAGGGCCCCATGCCACTAGGGGGCTCCATCAGGGTTGCCAGGCTCATTAAAACCAAGCACAGTATGTAAAAATCTGTGTTTTTTTTTACATCTGTCCCTCTTATGGCCAAAACCTACATGCTTTTGATGTGAAAATCACAAGATTTTAGCTGCCCCGCCTCTGTACTGCCTCCTGGCTTGGTGGCCATCTGTAAGCCCAGGGGCCCCATAATCTTCTATTGCCCGGGGGCCCCAAGAGTTGTCAGTCCGCCCCTGCTCAGACAGCTCAGTTTATGTCATTATTGGGCCCCGTTTGTTTATTTCTGCAGTAGAAATTATAAATAGGGATGCAGACATAAGAGCCCTCAACTGTACTAATGTAAAAAGAAAAACACTCAAAACTATTCACTAGTAATATGGGCTGTCAGACTACCTAACAGTAACAAATGCATTCAATGTAAGTATCTGACTTCGACGTGGCTTTTAACTCTTAGGCCACGTACACACGATCGGTTCAAACCGATGAGAATGTTCCGACGGACTGTTTTCATCGGTTTACCACTGAATTGGCCTGATGGTCTTATGTGCGTACACACCATCAGTCCAAAATCCGATCGGGTCAGAACGCGGTGACGTAGAACACAACGACGTGCTGAAAAAATTAAGTTCAATGCTTCCAAGCATGCGTCAACTTGATTCTGAGCATGCGCAGGTTTTTGGACCGATGCTTTTGCGTACTAACCATCGGTTTGGACCGATGGTCAGGTGTCTATCGGTCAGATTTTAAAGCAAGTTTTAAAAATTTGGTCCGACGGACCAATGGGCCATACACACGGTCGGTTTGGACCGATGAAACTGGACTTAAGTCCATTCTCATCGGTTTGAACCGATCGTGTGTACGCGGCCTAAAACTCCCCTGTATAGCAGCAATTAGACTGAGAGAGCAGATATAACAGCACATACAGTATGCTGCATGTAATTGTGCTGTCAAGAAATATGGCAGGAGGAGGAAGCAGAATGTGCAGAGAGATGATCTTATCAGTCTTCCACTGCTCTTTAATGCCGCGTACACACGATCATTTTTTGTGATGAAAAAAAACGAAGTTTTCTGTGAAGTAAAAAACGACGTTTTTGAAACGTCACTTTTCAAAGACGATGTTGCATACGCACCATCGTTTTTTTCACAAAAAGCGAGGTTACGTTCACCACTCTTTTCCATTGAAGCTCGCTTCATAACTAGCTTCTGGGCATGCGCGGGTTGAAAAACGTCGTTTTAAACTACGTTTTTGCTACACACGGTGACTTTTTGTGAAACAAAAAACGATGTTTTGAAAAACGACACAAAAAATTCAAGCATGTTGGAATTTTTTTGGGTCGTTTTTTTTAAGACAAAAAACGACGTTTTGCCCACACACGATCAATTTAAATGACGTTTTAAAAAACAACGTTTTTTTTCATCGCAAAAAACGACCATGTGTACGCGGCATTACTGTCCAGTTAGTAGGCTGGAGGAAGGAAGGGAGATACCACTGTGATAACCCCAACCAAGAAAGAGGGGGCATCCTTATTACAGAGCTGTATAAATCTCATCTGTGTATACAGTGTATATAAAAATATATATATATATATACATATATATATAATTTATTTATTCATTTATTAAAATGCTTATTGGGAGCGCAGTCATTACCCAAAGGCCTCGATGCGCTCATTGTAAAGTTCAGGCCCCTCGCATCTCTCCTGCAGCTCCTGAAGACAGAGCTCCAGCCCTCCTCTGGTCCTCCTCTAGACTATGTACTTTCTGCTTTCAAGCAATGCATCCTGCTTCTTCCCAGAAGCAACATAAGGTAGGGGGGGGGGTGCGCTGTGATGTAAGGGAGAGTGGGGGAATCAACTTCTGATGGTGGGGTGGCTCTTGACATCCAATGTAAGAGGAGGGGATGCACTGGACATCTAATCTTACAGAAACAACCGGCCCTTTTGAGGGCAATGATAATGCTGGTGCAGCTCACGGTGAAAGTTTTGAGTTTTGGTAGGTTCTGACCACTGCAGAATAGGAATATCCCACAAAAGTTTCAGTTTTGGAGATACATTATCATCACAAGTGGACTCTATCTACTAAATAGACGACTTCTGAAGACAATGGCCCAGATTCACGTACATCGGCGCATTATCGGTCCGGCGTAGCGCACCGCCATTACGTTAGACTTGCGCCATCTAGCCGCGTAATCCTCCGATTCACGTAGCTTTTGCGCAGGAAATTGCGCAAGCATAAGGTTTTTTCCAGAGGCGTAAGGAGGAGTAATACAAATTGGGAGGGACGTGGGCGTGTTACATTGAAATGAGCCGTGACCCCATGCAAATGAAGGGCCGGCCGGCTCGCGCATGCGCGCTTGAACGAGACCATGTCAGCTCCGTTGTGCGCATGCTCACAACTCGGGAGCGGCGCAATCAGTGAAATTGGAAATGGACTAGGGCAACGTTGTGAACTACGCAGACAGCATAAATAGACACACACAAACGCACTTGCATTGCAAAAGTACATCCCTTTGTGTCCCTTCCCATTTAACCAAGTGCTTTTGTTCCTGTTGTTCGTTGCAGTGTGTCTTGTAGTTGTCAGATTAGTGTTCTGTGTGATCAAGTGCTTGTTGGTATATTTGTGAAAGTGTTTTTTGATAAGTGTTTGAGAGACTGTTTGTTTGATTGATATATTTTTGTTTGTTTGTTTTCTTGCTTTATTTTTTCTTTTATTTTTTTTTGTGACTGTTTCTTGCTGAGTGCTAGTGTGATTTGTGGGTGTTCGTTTTCTCTTTGTGTGTGTTCTTGCCTGATTGGTTGTGCTTGTATTTGTGACTGATTTTTGGTGACTGGTAGTGAGTTTGTTTGGAAGTATGACTGAGAGAAAAAGAAAGCTCAATTTTACTGTGGGGGAAAAAAGAATTCTTGCCCGGGCCATTAGCGAGTATGGGCGTTTTCTCCACGGCCCGCAGAGTGCCACCACCACCCCGGCCAGGAGGAGGGAGATATTGGATAGGATCACGGAGCAGGTGAATTCATCGGGGGAGGGGGAGACACGGACCCGGTCTGGGATCGACAAAAAAATAAATGATCTCCGGCGTCTGGTGAAAAAAAAACTGGCCGCAATGCATGCCCATGCCAGGGGCACAGGAGGGGGCCCACCATGCCGTATTAGGCTTACAGCGACGGAGCATGTGGTGGCCCTGACCTTTCACCGGCATGAAGTGGAGGGCCTGCCAGGCTTTGACACAAGTCCGGTCCCCGCGGTGCCAGGTAAGGTTTTTTTTTCTATCAGGTGTGTAGCATGTGTGGGGGAGGGGGTGAAAGGGAATATGTGGCAAGTGTGTGGATCCTCCAACCTGTGAATGGTTTGTGTCATCCACAGATGTGCAGGAGGGTGCAGGGCCATCTGGCCTGACCGCTCCAACACCAGGACAGCAGCCTAATGAGGCCCCCCCAACAAGGCCGGAGTCCGCGGAGGAGGTTCGAGAGGAGGAGGACGATCATGAGGAGGAGGACGATCATGAGGAGGAGGACGATCAGGAGGAGGACGATCATGAGGAGGAGGAGTCAGGCACTGGACGAGTGGTTTGTGCGGACTCTTCCCCTCTGGCTGGCAGAAGCCTGCCCTCCCTAAGGGGGAGCCCCCCCCTCCTCCCCCAACATGGCTCCCCTCACAAGGGCCTCCCCTTCTCCCCGCCCACAACCATCAGCTGGAGGCAGGATGTCATCCCAGAGCACCAGGGGGGCGCCCAATCTCCTGCCCGCCAGTCTCCGAAGGGACCAGGCCCTCCAGACCCGCCATCTGGGACAGCTCTGCCAGACTTTTGGGCGGGTGGAGGAGAGCCTGTCCTCCATGAAGGATACGCTGGGTAACCTGGACTCCCACTCCCGGGCTTTCACAACCTGCCTAAATGAACTGCAGGCTACAGCAGCAGGCGTTGGGCAGGATGTGAGGGCCCTTACCCAGGCTATCCAGGCCAACACGGCAACACTTGGTGCTTCCCTGGACAGAATTGCCGTGGCCTTGGAGGGCAGGCCGCCAGGTGGGCAGATATCAGGGGCTGCTCCTCCTTCCCCGGGTATGCCCCTCCCCATGAGTCTCCCCTGAGGGGCCGGGGCCGTGGCCGGGGGCGCCCCAGGCGTGGCTCACGCAGAGGGCACTAATTTTTTTTTCCCCCTTTTTTTTTTTGCTGACATTTTTTTAAAATTTTGGGTTGTGCATGCTGTTTGAATGTGGGGGTGACATTCCTGCTGGAAAAGGGGTGTCATCCTCAATTTTGGTGGAGAAGGGTTCCCCAGGACCAGGGAGAAGTGATTCCCATGTCCGTGTGAATGGTGTATGAATGTACAGTGACATAATTGGAGCCTTGGCGTGGCGTTGCTGCTCACAAGTCCTGCATGGTGGACTGGTGCCAATCCAATTTGATGAGGATGTGGGGTGTGTGTGCTAGGGACCATAGTGGTGTGCATGCATGCATTCTCATTGTGCCATGATTAATGTGTGTGTTTAACGTGCAAAGATGCCCAATATGAGCTGCCTCCTGACTGCTCTTCCCTCAGAAGACGGGGTATCCTCGGTTAGGGGTTGATTGTCTGGTTGGGGGGTCAGGTCATCACGTAGCTCAACCTGCAGGCCCTTCCTCACTGCGAGATTGTGCAGCATGCAACATGCAACGATGATATGGCACACGAAGTTTGGGGAATACAACCGTGTACCCCCAGACTTATCCAGGCATCGGAAACGTGACTTCAGGAGGCCAAAGGTGCGCTCCACCACTGCTCGGGTTTTGATGTGTGCTTGATTGTATCTTTCCTCCCCTGGGGTTTGGGGGTTCCGGATAGGAGTCATGAGATGGGGTCCCAGTGCATATGCAGAGTCACCTGGAAGGGAAAAGACAGGAGAATGTTAGTCATGCATGTGCCACTTGTGAGGTGTGCATCACGGGAGGGGATAGTCATGCTTGACTCCCATGTCACTCACCAACCAGCCAGGTGTTCCCATACACGTTCTGATCGAATTCCATTTGGATGTGGCATTGATTGTAGATGTAGCTGTCATGGGTGGATCCGGGGTGTTTGGCACGGACGTGCCATATGAGGCCTTGGGCATCGACTATCACCTGTACGTTGATGGAATGCCAATGCTTCCGATTGCGGTACATGTGCTCTGTCTCATGGGGGGGCTGGAGTGCCACATGTGTGCAATCAATGGCCCCGATGGTGCGTGGGAATCTGGCAATTCTGTAGAAATCTGTCATTGCCTTCAGCCGCAGGTCCTCAGTGGTGGGTTTGATGATTTGGTTGGCCAAGCGTGTGAGGATTGCTGGGACAACCTGGTGCACACATCTGCACATGGAGGATTGTGACATCCCAGCCACCACTCCACTTGTACGCTGAAAAGAGCCACTGGCAAGGACATGGAGTGTTGCCAGGACCTTCACCAGTGGCTGCACTGCTTGTGAGCGTTGTGTTGGGCTAGTGATGTCCTCCTGCAGGGTTGTGGTTAATTCCAGGATGGCATGAGGGGAGAATCTGAAGATGCGATACACCTCAGAATCACTCATGCCAAAGAGGTCTATGCGTGTGCGGTATATCCTCTCCCGTGCCATCCTCTGTGCCATCCTCTGTGCCCTCCTCCTTCTTTGGTCATCTAAATTCACTAGTGCAGCTATGAGCGACGATGCCCCTGGCATGTTGGCAGTCAAATTGTAGTGCAACACGTGTGTGTGGTCTGCTCCTCAGTAACGGTGTTGCTTTCTGTGAGATGTAGACGTTTTTTCAAAATTTAGACCAGCTTTTAGGTGCTCTAACTTTAGACAGGACATTTTGCTGTTGCGCACATCGCGTAGCCTGCGCAGCAACTGCGTTTTTTTGTGGATCCCCGCAACTCCCTCATTAGCATATTTGACTAGCAAATCAATGGTGTGTCTAGCGCATTTTTGCGCGGACGGATGCGTCTGTCTAACGAAATTACGCCGGACAAAAAAAAGTAGATTTCTGGCGTAAATCGTTTTCTGAATCGCGCGCATCTAAACGCACGCGCACATTTAGACTTACGCACGCGCAACACCAGTTGCGCAGGCGTAATCGCTCTGTGAATCTGGGCCAATTGGTTCAACTAGATTTTAGTTAGGGGGTATCAGAGTAAAGGGGGCTGAATACGAATGCACGCCACACTTTTTAGATATTTATTTGTAAAAAAAAATGGAAATTCATTTATCATTATATGGTTGGTTGGAGGTCAACTTTCAGTTTGTTCTATACTGCAGTAACTGATATGTCATATTCCTGACATGTGTTTGCTGTACTAGGTACTTGTATGAAAAAGTATCCTGTTGTCTTTGTATTTCTTCCTTCGTTTGAAATCCATGGTGTTCCTGCCAGCCCCTCTGCTTTCTTGTTAAAAACTGACCACACTAAGGGCTCATGTACACCATAGCTTCTATACTTGAATTTAGGAGTTTTTGGCATTTTTTTTTGCCAAAGTACACATAGGCTTTTACTAGATTTAAGAAGCTACCTTCCTCTCCTTTTCCCACGCCCGGCAAGCAATATAGTCTGTGTGCACATGAGCCCTAAGCAGGACAGCTTACCGTGGTCAGTTCCTTAAGACTGCTTTCACACTGAGGCGCTTTGCAGGTGCTATAGTGCATGCAAATAGTGCATGCAAAGCGCCTTGAAAGAGCCTTTTCTTTCACTCCAATGGGAAAGCCTGAGGGCTTTCACACTGGAGCGGTGCACTGGCAGGATGGTAAAAGGGTATTGCTAGCCACATCTTTGAGGAGCTCTGTCCCTGGGACAAGGCCCATCACCGATCTTGGTAAAGAGCCGATGACAAGGCTTTTTACCCATGTGATCAGCTGTGTCCAATCATGTTAACACACATGTAAACAAGCAAATGCCGGTTATCAGCAGTCCTTTCCTCACACTGAGAGTGTGTGAGGAGAGGCAAGCTGATCAGCTGCATTTCCTCACAGAGGAGATCTGCACAGATAATCAGGGCATTGATTATCAGTACCCTGATTATCAGTGCAGCCCCAACACTGCCCATCAGTGATGCCAATCAGTGCCTATCAGTGATGCCAGTCAGTGCCCATCAGTGATGCCAATTAGTGCCCATCACTAATGCCAGTCAGGGCTGCCTTTTAGTGCCCATCAGTGCCTGCTCATCAGTCCTACCCATCAGTGCTGCCCATGAGTGCTGCCAAACAGCGCCCATCAGTGCCGCCTATCAGTGCTTATCAATGCCACCTATCAGTGCTCATCAGTACTGCATATCAGTGCCCAGCAGTGCTGCATATTAGTGCCTCCTCGTCAGTGCCATCTCATCAGTGCCCATCAGTGCCATCTCAATAGTACCCATTGGTGCCACCTAGTCAGTGCCCATCAGTGTAGCCTATTAGTGCCCACTGGTAAAGCCTCATCAGCGCACATCGGTGAAGGAGGAAAACTACTTATTTACAAAAAATAAAATGTCTGCCTTTTTACATTTTTTAGCAAAAAAAATTAAACCAAGCAGTGATTAAATACCACTAAAAGACAGCTTTATCTGTCTCAAAAAAATAATAAAATAAATTTGGGTACAGCGTTGCATGATCATGCGATTGTCATTAAAAGTGTGACAACGCTGATAGCTGAAACTTGGCCTTCCATCCACCCACAGTTAGAACACACCGGGAGGGAACACATTTAAACCCTTGATCGTCCCCTCATGTTAACCCCTTCCCTGTCAGTTAAAAAGGGAGGGGGTGGTGTCTGCGCTGAAATAGTGAAAGGGGGGAGGGGGGAATGGGTGAATATGTGTGGGAATGTGGCAGGTGACTGGTGGGGTGGATGGTGAATGAAGGTGAATTTATTTTTTAATTTATGCAATGTGAAACCAAAAGAACTTTGAATAAAACACAATACTAAATCCAAACAGACTATGAGGCGCCGTACACACGGCAGAGAACCTCGACGGGCAGAACACATCGTTCCGCCCGTCGAGGTTCTCTCCCGGCCGTCGAATTTGGCGACCCGCCCGTCGGGAATGGCAACCAGCCATTCTTCCAGGCGGGCCGTCGAGGAAATAGAGAGCGTGCTCTCTATTTCGGCTCGACGGGCTTCCCGACGGGAAGCTCGCCGAGACCGTACACACGGCCGAGGTCCTCGCTGGAATGTGCATTCCAGCGAGGTTCTCGCTGATTTTCAGCGAGAACCTCGGCCGTGTGTACGGCGCCTAAGACCAGAGAAAAATCCATGGGGGAATGCCTCTGGATACACAAAATAATGAATGAATAAATAAATGAATAAATAAAGTCTCTGGTGAAAAAATCAAAATGTCCAGGAAAGTCCAGAGTGAAATAGTGGTGCCAGGAAAGGGTGACAACAGAAAACACCTTCGGTGGTCCCCAGCTCCTCACCTCAAGGCTATTGCACGGATAGCCTACAACAGCACCTCCCGGTGGAGGACAGTGATCCCTCAGCAGGGCAAGCAGCAGAAGCACTCCTCAGCAGTAAAAAAAATTAAGCAGGTAGAAGCGGGTAAGTGACAATACAAAAACTTCTATGTGGACAGCTTGTGTCACTCATGCATCCACTCACCACAGGGTGATGGATGATGGGCCTATCTCCCACGAACAGCGAGTTTGTTCTTGATCAAGTAGCAGGTACCCTCTTCTAAGATGGCCAAATAGTCACTCAAAGCAATAGACCTCTCAGGTAGCATACATGATGAAAAAGAAACAGACCCTAGCGCAATCCCGCAAGGTAAAAAACACATTTAATAAAAAATAACACTCACATTTAAAACGATCCAATGGGCATAAAACAAACAGACGTCAGGTGGAACACTCTGCGTCAGGTGTCTGGACTCTGTGGCTCCTCGATCCCTACGCGTCTCATCACACCACGTGACTTCCTTAGGGGATGATGATGGTGAGACTTCCTAATCTTATATACACTGCCCAAATATCCGCTTTACTGGGCACATGGCGGCCATTTTCCTGTAGCCCGCACTCGTGATTGGGTGATAAAGGTATACTATGATGATCGCCATCTTGCCTGTGACACTTCCTATTTACAAGTAGGAGAGGCTCCAGGGATGGGCGTAGAGTGATAGGGTGTAGAGCGGACTGGGCGGATCAGTGTCTGGTGTAATAACACCTGAGTAACATGGGCATATAAATACACTGTCCGGATGTCTGCTGTGCTGGGCGCATGGCGGCCATTTTCCTGTAGCCATGCGCCCAGTAAAGTGGACATTCAGGCAGTGTTTAAAGATTAGGAAGTTTCACCATATTCCCATCACTAGTATGTCCCTTTCAGCAGTCACTCCTACCTAAACAGGAAGTGTCTCAGGCAAAATGGCGACCACTATAGGATGATAATTCCACACTCTATCATCAGTGAAGGCTATGGGAAAATGGCCGCCATGCGTCCAGCACAGCAGACATCCGGACAGTGTATTTATATGCCCATGTTACTCAGGTGTTATTACACCAGACACTGATCCGCCCAGTCCGCTCTACACCCTATCACTCTACGCCCATCCCTGGAGCCACTCCTACTTGTAAATAGGAAGTGTCACAGGCAAGATGGCGATCATCATAGTATACCTTTATCACCCAATCACGAGTGCGGGCTACAGGAAAATGGCCGCCATGTACCCAGTAAACCCCACCAGTCACCTGCCACATTCCCACACATATTCACCCATTCCCCCCTCCCCCTTTCACTATTTCAGCGCAGACGCCACCCCCTCCCTTTTTATATGCCAATTTCTCTCTGCCCAGGACAGAGTGTTAGGGGTCTGCTGCAGTATCTCCAGTCCACCTCCCAGCTCCACTTCACCCCAACCCATCCCCCTTGGTAGCGCAGGAGCCTTTCCATATACCCCTTCCCTGTCAGTGATATTTATATAGTATTCAGTAAATTTTTATAGCACTGATTGCTGCATGGTCCCAAAAATGTGTCAAAAGTGTCCAATCTGTCCACCGCAATGTCGCAGTCTCAATAAAAATCACAGATCGCTGCCATTACTAGTAAAAAAAAAGAAAATAATAAAAATTCCATAAATCTATCCCCTATAACATTTGCGTAAACCAATCAATATACACGTATTGCAAGAAAATATATCGGCCTACACTGATGAAGAAATAATGGCTTGGTCAGGAAGGGGGTAAATCCTTCTGGGGCTGAAGTGGTTAAAATCACTGCTCCTTTTAAAAAGCAATCTTTAAAAAAAAATATTTTGCATTAATACATGTTCCTCAGGGCAGTGCCCGGGCCCCCATACCCTTTTTATGGCCAATAACTGGCATATAAGCAAAATGGAGACTTTTGATTTTTCAAGTTCGGGTCCCATAGACTTTATTAGGTTTTGCGGTTTTGGGTCTGACCCTTTTCCATGTTTGGGAGTTCTGTTTCGAACTGAACCAGGGGGTGTTCAGCCCATTACTAATAAGAAGGTGCTTCTCCATTGGCCAGCAATGTCCTTTAACATTTCTTTGAGCACCAATCAAAAAAGTCCCTTCTTCTCTGACCATCAGTGTAAGAAGACACATCAATGATCACCAATGTAAGTGGGCATTTTTTCACTGACCATCAAAGGAAGTGTGCAGTTCTTCAATTAATTCCATGTAAGGGAATATTACATTTTTTCAGTTTGCATTTATTTTATGACTATTATTATTATAATTACTATTACTTGATTTATGTTATTATTATTATTACTGAAAATACATTTGTGGTGCAGTGCAGATATACGTCAGATTTCTTATTTTTTTATTAATTCTTATATATACAGTTTACTGTTTATGTTAAGCTGTAAATAAATACAACTTATTAACAGGGGTCTCTTGAGACCTATAATTAATTTCAAGGGTTCCTCTGAGTTAAAAAGGTTGATAGAGAGTGCTATAAAGAGTTAGGCCGCGTACACACGATCGAACATGTCTGCTGAAACTCGTCCGCAGACCAGTTTCCGCGGACGGGTTCGATCGTGTGTACAGCCTAGCAGACAGGTTTCCAGTGGACAAAAGTTTCTAAGCATGCTTAGAAACTTGTCTGCTGGAAACCTGTTCATCGGACATGTACGCTGGTTAGTACACCTAACCAGTGGACCGAAATCCCCCGCATGCGTCAAAATGATTTGACGCATGCGTGGAAGCATTGTACTTCCTTGTTTGCGCACGTCGCAGCGTCACCGTCACGTTACCGCCACGTCACCGCGTTCTCTGTCCGCTGGGATTTTGGTCTGATGGTGTGTACACACATCAGACCAAATTATCCCAGGAGACATGTCCGATGAAAATGGTCCGCCGACCGTTTTCATCGGACATGTCTCCTCGTGTGTACGCGGCCTAAGTAGAAATAGCGTAGAGTTGCAGGTTATCTGCATTGCTTCTTGTATCTGCTGTATGAAAGTGATAAATGCCATTACTACTCACTGCAGTTCCAATAAGCATATTAAGAATTCTTTCCAAGGTACAGTATGACCTGTAATTTCTGCCAACCATGCTGACGTGAGCATGCAACTCTGAAGCCTGGATATTAGCTCTTGAAAGGCTTAAAATGACAGCACCTAAGATTACATTCTGCATCAGAAAGGGAATCATCTTGACCTAGTATGGACATCTGTACAATTATTTTGATACATAAAAATCCCATCTTATTATTTTTATTATTATTAATATGGATTTATACAGCACCAACAATTTGCACAGCACTTTACACCACACGGGCAAACAGTACAGTCACAATACAATTCAATACAGAAGGAATCAGAGGGCCCTGCTCTTGGGAGTTTACAATCTAAAAGTGTGGGCGGAAAGGAGAGGGTTCAAGTGAAACAAGAGGTAATAACTGTGGGGGGTGAGCTAAATGAGAAAATAGAAGTACAGTTGTTAGGTGGAGGCAGGATAGGCTTCTCTAAAGAGAATGTTTTTCAGGGATCACCTAAAAGTGGACAGAGTAGGAGATAGTCAATTTAGTATAATGTTATTTCCTTAATAATATTAACCACTTTAAACCCGCATGCCGTCAAATGACGTCCAAAAAGGGGATCTGTTATCCAGGGTGGACGTCATATGACATCCCGTACTTTGTGCAGGGATATCTGAATGATGCCTGCACCTGGAGGCATCATTCAGATATAATTTTCTTCCGGCGGCGATCTTGCGCACGTAGGAACGATCATATCGGCGGTTCCGCCGCTTGATCATTCTTACAGGCGGTGGGAGGGGACACCCCCCCTCCCGCGGCCATCCGGTGCTTGTCTGGGTCTCCCGTCCCATCGGGAGCCCGGAGAGATGATCGCCGTCTGCCGGATGTGCAGCATAGAGATGACTGTCGGAAGGCCCAGGCACAATGTGATGACGTCACGCCCAGGTACCCGTAAGTAAACAAACCGCAATTGCGGCTAGTAAGAATGAGATCTGTGAATTTTTTTTTCACGATCTCATTCTTTCCAGCCTGTAGGATAGATGTGGGGTCTTATTGACCCCTCATCTCTTCTGAACCACTTCCCTACGGCTGTACGACTATATGCGGCCGCAGGGTGGCTCTAATTCTCCGGGCCGCCGTGTTTTCAATTGGGCTATTTTTTATAGCAACAAGTAAAAAATATTGTATTTTTTTTCAAAATGTTCATACTTTTTTGTTTATAGCGCAAAAAATAAAAACCGCAGAGGTGACCAAATACCACCAAAAGAAAGCTCCATTTGTGGGGAAAAAAGGACGCCAATTTTGTTTGGGAGCCATATCGCACGACCGCGCAATTGTCAGTTAAAGAGCGACGCAGTGCCGCAAGCTGAAATTTCACCTGGTCAGGAAGGGGGTATACATGCCCAGTAAGGAAGTGGTTAAAGATGACTTGTTACCCACTATTCCTTTTACAAGGGATGTTTACATTCCTTGTAATAGGAATAAAAGCGATAAAAAAAAAAAATGTAAAAAAAAATGTAAAAAATAAATACATAAGTAAAAAAAAAAAAATTAAAACGCCCCTGTCCCCGGTAGCTCGCGCTCAGAAGCGAACACACACGTAAGTCCCACCCACGTATGTAAACGTAGTTCAAACCACACATGTGAGGTGTCGGTGCGTGCATTAGAGCGTGTGCAACAATTCTAGCACTAGACCTCCTCTGTAACTCTAAACTGGTAACCTGTAAAAAATTTAAAGCGTCGCCTATGGAGATTTTTAAGTAACGAAGTTTGACGCCATTCAATGAGTGTGCGCAATTTTAAAGCATAACATGTTAGGTATCTATTTACTCGGCGTAACATCATCTTTTCATATTTTACAAACGAATTGGGCTAACTTTACTGTTTTGTTATTTATTAATTCATGAAACCATTTTTTTTACAAAAGAAAAGGCGTTTGAAAAATTATTGCGCAAATACTGTGCAAGATAAAAAGTGGCAATGACCGCCATTTTATTCCCTAGGGTGTCTGCTAAAAAAAACATATATAATGTTTGGGATGTTCTGAGTAATTTTCTAGCAAAATAGTGATGATTTGTACATGTAGGAGAGAAGTGCCAGAATAGGCCCGGTATGGAGGTGGGTTTTAAAAGCCGGTATTGAAGTGGTTAAAGAAATAATAATATTAAAACTGCAATGTGTCATGATGTTAGATTTTAAGGCTCGACTACAAGGGGGTAACTAGGGCTCAAGACCATAAGCACAAGTATAAAATAAACTTTCTCTATTTTTATAGAAGTGTGCTCACGTTATATTCTGTACAACATAAAGCAGCATCTTTTCTTCACATTTCTTCACATTTCATTTTCCTTTTTATTATCAACTGCCTTCCTTCATTAGTTCTTTTTACACATATGGTAAAAAAATAAATTATTGGATCTTTCATTTTAAAAATATAAATAAATACAAGTAATACATGGACTGAACCATGATTTGTTATGTGAGACAGGAAGGAGCCTTGCAGCTTTTGGTTCCATTTCCCTACTTTAAAAAGCAACTTAAACTTCATTTGACCTATTCTTCCTTCAAAAACGTTTTGCAGAATTTATATTACTAGTTTAACATGCAGAACATTCTATAAAATATATTTTACATTTAGGGAGGAAAAAAAAAGAATGAAAGTGACTATATAGCATTAAAAAGCTGAATCTATATATTCTAAATCTAAGCATGACGATGGGTAGTATAGGTGATATGGGCAACATGAGTCATATGGAGAGTAGAGAAGTGGTAAAAGGTTATGACAGTGGGCAGTGAATGCAGGAGATAAGTATGGAAGGTTAAAACAGTAGGCAGTGTGTGCAGGAGGAGTGCAAAGGGTGCAACAGCAATAAGTATGTTCACTAGAGGAGTGTAAGGCCGCACACACACGATTGGGTTGGGTTGGTCCTTAAGGCCAGTTTCATCGGACCAAGCCGATCGTGTGTACGGCCTATCGGACCGTTGTCCATCGGACCAAAGTTTTAAAACTTGCTTTAAAATCGGTCCGATGGACGCCTTACCATCGGACCAAAACGATGGTTAGTACGCAAAAGCATCGGACCAAAAACCTGTGCATGCTCAGAATCAAGTCGACGCATGCTTGGAAGCATTGAACTTTGTTTTTTCAGCACGTCATTGTGTTCTACGTCACCGCGTTCTGACCCGATCTGATTTTGGACTGATGGTGTGTACGCACATCAGACCATCAGGCCACTTCAGCGCTGACCCGATGAAAATGGTCCGTCGGACCATTCTTATCGGGTTGGTCCGATCATGTGTACGCGGCCTAAAGGACACAACAGCAGGTGGTATGTGCAGGAGAGGATTGTGAAGGATACAGTAACAGTTAATATTTACAGAAGAAGTGCGTTGAAGACATGATAGCTGGCAGTTTGTACAGGAGAGGAGTGTGGAGGTTATGATGGCTGCCAGTTTGTGCAGGAGAGGAGTGCAGAGAGAGGAAATGATAGCTGGCGTTATATGCAGGAAAGAAGTGAAGAGGGTATGATGGGGGATGTTGTATGTACAGGACTGCAAAGGATATGGCGATGAGTAGTATGTTCAAGACAGGAGTGATGCACATAAGACACCAAGCAGTATGTTCAGGAGAGGAGTGCTAAAAATATAACAGCATCCAGTATATGAAGGAGAGTAGCGCTGAGCATATAACAGCAGATATTATGTGCAGTAGAGGAGTGTAGTTGGTATGACATTGGTCAGTATGTGCAGGAAAATAATGTATATAGTATGTGTAGGACAGAAGTATTGAGTGTATGACGGTTGGTGGCATGGCAGGAAAGTAGAATAGAAGCACAAAGAAAGGGGGTTGCGGTGGGCAAGGATGGATGTCTGTCAGTGGGGAGGGAGTTGAGGTGGGTGAGTTAGGATGTAGGTTAGCAAGAGAAAGATGGAAATTAATATGTGTCAGTTGGGAAATAAGGAGACCAAGGAGGGATGTGTGTATGCATGTGTCTAGAGGTGAGGCAGCTGGAAGGAGATATCTGTCAATGGAAGGATGAGGTGGATGGGAAGGGATGTCTGTTTTTATAAGGGGAGGTGCCAACACAGGGATGCCTGTCAGTGGAGGTGTCATAGATATGCAGTAATGTCTGTATTAACCAGTGCACTGCAGGTCTGCCTTGCTGATCAACGTTGTTTGTTAAGCATTGTGTTCCTGCTTGCCGTGTGCTACGTTTATCTCTGTGTACCAATCTTGGCTTGTCCCCGACTATTCCTGTTTGCTTGTGCCCCTGACCTTTGGCCTGTCCTTTGTTTATCCTTGTCTGCTTGTCACCCTGACCTTGGCTTACCCCTCACTATCTCTTGTATCCTCAGTGGCTGCTTCCCCTCTCTCATCTATGGCCTACGGAGCGTGACCTGGGGGACTCTGGGGGCTGCGACCTGGTTTTAGTTGCAGCCAAGGCCATCCTCACCACTAGAGGCTCTGGTGAATACCAGCTGAATCTTAGACTCCGCGCCCTGGGGAATCTTGGGATCAAGCTTCCTGTGGGATCCCTGTTTGTGCTGTTTGTGCTCCAGTGGACCTGCCTTCCATATCCACTCTGTGTTCCATCTGCAGCAGTCTGCCATAGGGTTCACTACCTTGTGGTGCACTTTTGACTCCAATGGGGTGCATCTGTCATCTGGCCACAGGTTACCTGACAGGAGGTTTGAAGTGAAAAGGGAGGAATGTCTGTCAGTGGGGAGGCAGTTGGAGAGGGATTTTTATCAGAGAGGTGAGGTGGACGGGGAGAGATGTCTGTCATTGGGTGGTGATGACTAGGGAGGGGTGTTTGTCAGCTGGGGAGGCACCCAATGTCAGATGTCTGTTAGTGTAGAAGGTGACTAAGGAAAAATACCTGTCAGTGGGGCATTTAAAATGGTTGGGAAAAAAACTAGTGGCAAGCAGTACGGTTTAGGCTAGAATGTAATGTCCTGTTAGTTGGGGTGTTTGTTCTAAAAGGAGTGGTTTATCAGGGTTGGGAGTGATGCACTGTATGTAGAAGTGGGGGACATTCTAATGGTGGATGGGTGTTTTCTCTGCTTGGAGGGAAGTGGGAACCACTGTGAGTTGGCCCAAGATGAATATGTGGTCTGTGTATAAGGAGGAAGGGTGCACTTTTAGTGGAGGGAGGAGAGGCATTATGTAAATTGGGATGTGGTGGCTGTGGAGGAATGTAAGTGGGAGTGAGGGCACAATGTGGGCATGCAAAGTGGGTTGTAAAATGTGAGCTGTGAGCAGACGAAGGGAGATTTAGTGATGGGTGAGTTGGAATGGGGGTGATAAATGAGAACTGAAATTAATATTGTGTAGAACTACAGATCACATATACTTGCAATACATATGACAGACAGACAGGAAGTTCCGGGTGAGAGGTGAGTCGGGAGGAAGTAGTGAGGAGACGTCGCTGGAAGAGGCAGCAGAGGAGGCTTATACGAATATCGGATAATCTCCTGGATAAACCATGACCGCTGGGAAAACACTTTCTGACAAAGCGCTGCATGACTTCTTTTTTAAATAAAAGAGTCCAAGTGTGTCGGTAAGGAGCCATTTTGTCTGATCACTTCGGGTGCAAATAATTATTTCCTAGGTGGTGGCCTTATATCTACAACCTATACCATTCACAACAATTGATGTTTGAATACCTGTTGGGAGCATTACATCCAGCATCCACTGTTGGAATTTGTCTTGCATTGTTTGCACTCTATTGCATGGACTTTTCTCAGTGTAACTGAGTATCACATACACATCCTATGTTGGAATTTCACTTATTCACAATTTTTAGATATATAATTCACTATTAATGATCATTCATATGTATTGCAAGTATATGTGATCTGTAGTTCTACACAATATTAATTTCAGTTCTCATTCAGCGCCCCCTATCACCCCCAATCCAATATACATATTTGATTGCACATTTGGATACTAGCCCATTGTCTGGAGCCTGTTACCATTTGTCTTCCCGTGGCGCGAATTGTACACACATTTTTTACCTAGATGGGTGAGTTGGTTAGGAAGGAATGTGCTATGTGTAGGAGAGATGGGGTGATCAAACTGGATTTCTTTTGGCTGTCTTTCAACAATGGCTTTCTTCTTGCCACTCTTCCATAAAGGCCAGATTTGTGGAGTGCATGACTAATAGTTGTCCTGTGGACAGATTGATTATCCCACCTGAGCTGCGGATCTCTGCAGCTCCTCCAGAGTTACCATGGGTCTCTTGGTTGCTTCTCTGATTAACCACTTTAGCCCCGGCCCATATTGCTGTCCAATGACCAGAGCACTTTTTGTGATTCGGCACTGCGTCGTCTTTAACTGACAATTGCGCTGTCGTGCGACGTGGCTCCCAAACAAAATTGGCGTCCTTTTTTTTTCCCACAAATAGAGCTTTCTTTTGGTGGTATTGGTGGCACTATAAACAAAAATAGAGCGACAATTTTGAAAAAAATTCAATATTTTTTACTTTTTGCTATAATAAATATCCCCCAAAAATATATAAAAAAACGTTTTTTTCTCCTCAGTTTAGGCCGATACGTATTCTTCTTCATATTTTTCATTAAAAAAAATTGCAATAAGCGTTTATTGATTGGTTTGCGCAAAAGTTATAGCGTTTACAAAATAGGGGGTCGTTTTATGGCATTTTTATTAATATTTTTTTTTTTACTAGTAATGGCGGCGATCAGCATTTTTTTCAGTACTGCGACATTATGGCGGGCACTTCGGACACTTTTGACACATTTTTGGGGCAATTGGCATTTTTATAGCGATCAGTGCTATAAAAATGCATTGTATTACTATAAAAATGCCATTGGCAGTGAAGGGGTTAACACTAGGGGGCAGGGAAGGGGTTAAGTGTGTTACTGGGTGTGTTCTAACTGTATGGGGGGGTGGCCTCACTAGGGGAAATCACTGATCTTCTGTTCATACATTGTATGAACAGGAGATCAGCGTTTCCCCTGCTGACAGGACCGAGAGCTTTGTGTTTACACACATAGCTCCCGGTCCCCGCTCTGTAACGAACTGGGCACGCACGCGGGACTCGGGGGCGAGCGGTGACGCACGCGCCGCCTCTGGTGGCGCCCACGCGCCCCCTAGCGGCTGCTAAAGAGCGTACGTATAGCTACGGGCTCTCGCCCAGCAGAGCCACCGTCCCGCAGTAATATGACGGCGGGCGGTCACCATCCAGTTAATGCTCTCCTTGCCTGAACTGTCAGTTTAGGTGGATGGCCATGTCTTGGTAGGTTTGCAGTTGTGCCATACTCTTTCCATTTTTGGATGATGGACTGAACAGTGCTCCGTGATATGTTCAAAGCTTGGGATATTTTTTTATAACTTAACCTGCTTTAAACCCACTCCACAACTTTATCCCTGACCTGTCTGGTGTGTTATTTGGCCTTTATAATGCTGTTTGTGCACTAAGGTTGTCTAGCAAACCCCCGTTTTCCTCCCAGAACAGCTGTATTTATACTGAAACTTAAATTACACACAGGCAGACTATATTTACTAATTAGGGTGACTTCTGAAGGCAATTGGTTCCTCTAGATTTTAGTTAGGGGTATCAGAGTAAAGGAGGCTGAATCCAAATGCACGTCACATTCTTCACATATTTATTTGTAAAGCAATTGAAAAACATTTATTTAATTTTTCTTCCATGTCAGAATTATGTGTTACTTTGTGTTGGTCTGTCACATAAAATCCCAATAAAATACATTTACATTTTTGGTTGTAACATGACAAATGTGGAAAATTTCAAGGGGTGTGAATACTTTTTCAAGGTACTATATACTCTGCACTGTATTATATATACTATCCTGACTTCTCTATATACTATGAACTGTATTATATATTCTACACAGACTGCACTATATACACTGAACTGTATTATATATACTACACTGACTGCACTATATACTCTCCACTTTATTATATATACTACACTGACTTCACTGTATACTCTGAACTGTATTATATATACTACACTGACTGCACTATATACTCTGTACTGTATTATATATACTACACTGACTGCGCTATATACACTGAATTGTATTATATATACTACACTGACTGCACTATATACTCTCCACTGTATTATATATACTACACTGACTGCACTATACACTAACTACCTGCCTTATCCCTATTCATTCACTATATACGGCTGCAGTGTAAACAGCAGGCTTATATAGTGTGGGGAGTGGACTTAGCCCCTGAGCCATGATTGGCCAATCATGGCTCTCACAGCACATAGCGCTGTGATTTGCCAAAGCATGCAGGTCAGGTGCATGCTTTGGCCAGTGAGCAGTCGTCAATTCACTGGGATCTCATAGAGCATTATGGATCTCATGCAGCAGGCGAACTTGCCGCGAGCGCCCCATATGTTTGTTTGTTCTTCGTTCTTTAGTTCGACTCGAACATCGAGCCCATCTCTACTAGCTTCTATAGCCAATAGCAGTTTGTCTATTGGCTAAGGATGCACCCATTGCCTGCTGCTAATCACAAGGGGAACCTGTGTCTAAACTTCCCAATCAGGCTGCACCCACCCAGCAACAAAGCTCCTCAGTGTTGTTGAGCTGCTTTTCTGACTGCTGCAGTGGTGGGGAGAGAGCTCAATTTTACAGTAGTGCCTGCATGAACAATTGAGCCTTATTGCACCTCCTCACATGGTGGTTGCACCTAATTCATGTACTTAAATCTTCATGTACTTAATGTACATCAATTGTTTGCCTGCACTGAAATCTGTCACACAGATAAACAATGGAAAGTGGAACTCAGCTTTTATACTATTAAGAGTGCAATAAAATAACTCCAATACATAAATAGACTGCTAATCATGTTTCCCACCTTGGCACAGTGATTCTTCATAGGTTACTAAAGTGTAGCAGCATGACCCATGGTATTCAGTACCTCAAATTATGTTAGGGTTAGACTAGACCAGTGTTTCTCAACCTTTTTTCAATCAAGGCACCCTTTAAAATTGTGCACAATCTTGAGGCACCCCATTCTAAAATGTATAAACTATATATAACGCAGTGACATCTACACTTGTAGGACACCCAATGTTTAGTGATTTATTCTTCTAAAGCAAATACATCTTTGCACACTGATACTGACAAGTATTCCAACCTTTCTCTTCTCCCTCACTTTCCCCCTCACTCAGCTAATGTGACCCCGATGCTGGTGGAGACAGGCAAGCAAGGATGCTGTTCAGACACCTGATGTCTTCCTTATCAACCGATGACATCATTGGTTTATAGGACGCCGGTGGCTAGAAGGTTGTAATGGTGCACAATGAAAACCTGTGGCTTTGTGTAACCAAAAGGCTGGTTAGTATACAATTTTGGGATCATTTTTGCCAAGTCACCCCTAAAGAAACCTGAAGGCACCACAAGGTGCGTGGGCACCATGGTAGAAAAGGCCTGGACTAAATATACCTCCTTAAAACACACCAGCTAGTATTTTTCTTGACCTCTACCTGATTGTATATGTGCTCATTTTTGAATAGGCAGTTTTGAATGGCTTTAAGCTCTTCTCAATCTGCATTTTAAAAAGCCTGCCAGCTGGTACAGTACATGCTGCAATGGCAAAATCTTTAAGCTCTGTAAGCTTAGAGTTATTAAGGTGTTCATAAACACTAAATGTATGCAGATCTATATATCAAAACACCTCAGACAACAGAGGTGGAAATAGGAACAGAAGGACTTGTATAGATAGTAAAGACTTGTCCACCTAAAATAGGGAAAGCTGGGGAATAAACCAAATGTATCATTTAGACAGAAGTGTCCTGATGCCAAAGTTGTCATGCAGACAAAAAGGTCTTGATGCCAGAGATGGCATTCAAACAGAAATATCCTGTTGTGGGAGGTTTTATGTAGAAAGAAGTGTCCTAATCTCAGAGGTATCATGCAGAGAAAGATATCAAATAATATAAAATATAACCCAGAAGGACTGGGATTCTAGAAGTAACAAAATACTATTAAATTAGAAAGCTGCACAAGGGAATATAAAGAGAGAAATATAAAGCCATATATTTTTGGTAGCTTCACTTTAATTTCTTCTTTTTTTTTTTTGACTTTTGTTGATTGATGCTAATTTTTTTGTTGCTTGTCATATGAGGTTCACATATCTTCTGAAGCTTGATGTTGGCTGACCAGATTTAAAACTGTAACTCTTGATCTTTCCCAGAAAGCCTGCATGATGAGATATCCGTATGTTTTAGGCTTGTCTCCTCCTAGTTGCTGTTACAACTTTCATCTCATTTTTTTTCCCATCTAAACTCATATGTTCTTTCTGCAGCCATCTGGTATACCTTTGAAATATTCATTTGAAATCTTCTACCTGTCTTGCGCGTGTATTTTCATTTGCCTTTCAAGGTGCTTCACACAGAAAACACTGATACCATTCAGCAGTGGGATAGCAGAAGGAATGCTAATGTTGCATTCATCCAATCCCTCAGCAGAAAGCTGTCATATCCTAAAGAAGGCTTTGAATCACATAGTTGCTGTGCTTTTGTAATTTCTTTATAAATGACTGTGTCACTTTTGGGGATCTGGCCAAAGACAGGGCAAGACAGGTGGAAGCAATCTGGATTTAATCATCAGGTCACCAACTAATAAAACAGACCGACGACTCAGAGCACCATGCCTGTATTGCAAAAGTGTCAGAAGTAAACAACTGAGGAACTTTTCAAGATCAAACATTTAATAAAAGTCTGATGTTTAAGAACTAAAGAATGTTTCTAAAATTGACAGGTGAAAGTAGAACACTTATCGTATTTGCTCTTTATTGCTCAGTCATCCTTTTGTTGTACAGTACATTCCGTTTAATGGCTGGAATGAGCATAAATCCTGTTATGTGGGATTAGTCCTAAAGTCTCTTAAAACGTGTGATCTTTTGGACCTTCTCTCAGTACTGCTTGTAAAAATACCTAATAGCTCTACATTTTCTTTTCAAGGTCAGTGGGAATGTTCTGAATTTGACAGGAAAGGGTAACTGCCTAAACGTTAAATGTTATAATGTTTTATAAA
This sequence comes from Rana kukunoris, assembly GCA_029574335.1. Lineage (NCBI taxonomy): Eukaryota > Metazoa > Chordata > Amphibia > Anura > Ranidae > Rana > Rana kukunoris. The sequence goes on from CM056049.1 coordinate 548,514,654, forward strand.
TGCTCCTTCAACTAGGATTATGTAAAGAAATTCTGTAAATTCATAGATGATTTACCTTTTTTTTACCTGATTAGTCTTTAGTATCCCAGACAGCTTTTGGAAAACAGAAATCATTTATTAATAATAATGAACATATTGTGTTTTTTTTTTAGAGCTAAATACACAATTGAAGTATGTGTATGAAAGCTATTTTACCTTCCAAAGGATTTGTAGATGTGCTCAAGGAGTTTTGTGATCTAGGCAAAACAACATAACCAGGTCTGTGACCTCACTTTTCTCTATTGCAGTAAAGCAATATATCTTGGTCACCAACCAGTTCCCAGTCTATAAATTGACAATAAGGGAAAAATAGAACTCTGATTGCTCTCTCCGCCTGCTTAAACTGTCAAAGCGGAACTAAAATTCACAAACTGCGAGCAGCCAGACTCTTTATTGCAGAAGAGACATGCAATGTCTCATCTGCAATAAAATACACCTTCCTGCCTGCTTGCAGAATTCCCTGGCATGTAAATTGAGCTGCATATGCGTGACGTCATGCCATGCTGGGCAATGAAGATGGCAGAAGACCGGCACCCAGAAGGAAGATGTTGGAGACGGTAAGGGATGGGGACTTTTGGAAAGATAAGTTTAGCTCCACTCTAAAATGACAATACTATGCACACCCTCTAAGCATAAATGCTGCTAATCAGAAGGTAACAAGAGGCCGATGTTACAGCAGATGAGCTAACCCAGATTTTTGTTAGCAAATGTATTAATTGTTTAATAGGGATTAACATCCAACTTACCTGCAGCTCAAGAGACTCTCACAACAGCATTGATTACTAAAGAAAAATAGATAATACTAAGAGATTGTGCACTTAAAAAAGTGATTTGTTCTCTTTCAAAGTGAATGTTTATTTTTGATAAAGAGGGTTCACTGAGCTTAGTAAATAAAATTAAGTTGGGGTCCAATAAAATCAGCTATTTATTTGCTACCAGAAATCTATTTTGTTTAACCTCTTCCCGCCCACACGGTGGGTTTTTACGGCCACAATGCAGCTCTTAATTGCCTCCAGGCCACTGGGGGGCACGCGAGTGGCGCGCGCACGCGCGCCCGCCCGCCGCGTCAGTCAGGTGCCGATACGTGTGCCTCTACTTGTGGGAAAAAAAGGACGTAAATTTTGATTAAGAAACAGGTGACACGATCACGCAATTTTCATTCAAAGCGTGACAGTGCTGAAAGCTGAAATTACACCTGGGCACCTGGGCAGGAAAAGGGGTATATGTGCCCAGTAAGTACGTGGTTAAGATTTCCCATGTACACCATTGGGTATTCAAAGTGAAGCAGGTTCATCTTTTTGTTACTATGATTCCCTTTACAAAATGAGCATACACTTAAAAATAATGGAACCATTCAAAGCAAAACTGCTGCATGAGATTCATAATAGTAATGATCACAACAATCTGGAACATTTACACTGTCCTCTTTTTTCACCATTATTTTTAATTTGTTTACTCACTGAGTGGAAAAAAATGATGCTACTCAAGAGAAAGAGATTTGCTTTATAACTTTCTAAAACTGCATTCAACGGCCCGCCTGGAAGAATGGCTGGTTGCTATTCCCGACGGGCGGGGCGCCGATTTCGACGGCCGGCAGGGAACCTCGACGGGCGGAACGATGTGTTCTGCCCGTCGAGGTTCCCTGCCGTGTGTACACGGCCTAATGATTGAAATCACAGGAGTTGTCTGGGCGAATCACTGGCATAATGGAGTTGTAGTTATTTATCCATCCCACCTTACTCCATAGCTTCCATTTCTGAAGCAGGTGACCTACAAATACAGTATATAAAAATAATGCCTTTAAAATATCCTGATTTTTACCAAAAATTGAATTTCAAAGCTGAATATGCAAAAAATGCAGTCCACTTTGTCTTGTGGCTTTAAGCTGGCCATAGATAGGTAGAATTTAGAAATGAAAATTGTTAGGAAAAAAAGGTTTTATGAAAGTTTGTTTGTTTTTCTAATCATTGGTGGATTAAGTCAACATTTGTTTTCTACCACTGTGAAGAAAAGAGCAGGATGGAAACATTTTCTCAAGCAAATTAATTACTAAAGCCACGTACACACGACCATTTTTAATGTCCTAGAAAAAACAAAGTTTTTCTCAACGTAATTCTTGTCAAGCCTGCCTTGCATACACACGATCGTGAAAAAAATGCTTGAGCAAAGCGCTGTCACAATATGTACAATGGCACTATAAAGGGGAAGTTCCATTCAGATGGCACCACAGCTTGGGCAGCTTTTGCTGATTTAGTGTTAGTAAAAGTTTGGTGAGAGACGATTCAGTCTTTGCGCTTTTCAGTCTTCGCGCTTTTCAGTCTGTTACAGCGTGACGAATGTGCTATCTCCATTACAAACGCTAGTTTTACCAGAGCGAGTGCTTCCGTCTCATAATTTGCTTCTGAGCATGCGCGTTTTTTTTCCCCGTTGTTAAAACCTACACACGACGAGAAAATTTAGAGCATGCCGGGCACACGTGATCGCTCGTTACAGAGCGGGGAACGGGAGCTATGTGTGTAAACACATAGCTCTCGTTCCTGTCAGCGGGGGAAATGCTGATTTTCTGTTCATACAATGTATGAACAGAAGATCAGTGATTTCCCTCAGTCAGTCCACCCCCCCATACAGTTAGAACACACCCAGGAACACACTTAACCCCTTCCCTGCCCCCTAGTGTTAACCCCTTCACTGCCAATGGCATTTTTATAGTAATCCAATGCATTTTTATAGCATTGATTGCTAAAAAAATGCCAATGGTCCCAAAAATTTGTCAAAAGTGTCCGAAGTGTCCGCCATAAGGTTGCAGTACTGAAAAAAAATGCTGATCGCCACCATTACTAGTAAAAAATAAATAAAAAAAATGCCATAAAACTACCCCCTATTTTGTAAACGCCATAACTTTTGCGCAAAAAAAATCAATACACGCTAATTGAGTTTTTTTTTACGAAAAATATGTAGAAGAATACGTATCGGCCTAAACTGAGAAAAAAACTTTTTTTTATATATTTTTGGGGGATATTTATTACAGAAAAAAGTAAAAAATATTGAATTTTTTTCAAAATAGTCGCTCTATTTTTGTTTATAGCGCAAAAAATAAAAATCGCAGATTTGATCAAATACCACCAAAAGAAAGCTCTATTTGTGTGAAAAAAAGGACACCAATTTTGTTTGGGAGCCACGTCACACTTGTCAGTTAAAGCGACGCACTGCTGAATCACAAAAAGTGCTCTGGTCATTGGGCAGCAATATGGTCCGGGGCTAAAGTGGTTAAGCATCTCTTCTCCAGAGAGAAAAAAGTTTAGTGCTTGTAATCTTTCCTCATAACTAATGTCCTCCAGTCCATTTATTAGCTTTGTTGCCCTTCTCTGGACTCTCTCCATTTCCAGCACATCCTTCCTGAGGACCAGAGTCTTGTAGAGTGGAAGAATTATCGTTTTATCTTTGGAGTTAATACCCTTTTTAATGCATGCCAATATTCTGTTGGCTTTGCTTGCAGCAGCTTGGCATTACATGACATTACTGACTGAGCCTGTCATCTACTAGGACCCCTAGGTCCTGTCACTAGCTGACTTCCGTGACGTGATGGCCATCGGCCGCTGCCGTGCTTCTGGAAACTGTAGTCCGTGACTTTCTCGGAGTGAAGCGGCTCACTCGAAATTAAGCCACAAGAAAAATGTAAGCGGGAGGGTGGCGGTGGTTCCTGGCACTCCTGCCGCCGCTCCTAATGCTACTGTGCTCGTATTTTGGCTCGCAATAACAACGCTTTGGCACAGGTCAAGGAGAGGAGGAGGGAGGGAGGGTTATCACTCTGACACTTCGGCGCCTCCCCACTCTGGGCGCCTGGGTGCCAGGCACCCCGAGCACCCGCCCAGGAACGGCCCTGGGGAACTGTATCCAATGCCTTAGCAAAATCCAGATACACCGGGCCAGATTCAGAGAGCAATTACGCCGGCGTTACAGGAGATGCGCGGCGTAAGTCTAAATCTGCGCATGCGTATCGATGCGCCGCATCCCCAAAACAATATACGCATGAAATCTAATTTTTTTCGACCGGCATAATTTCGATAGACCGGCGCATCCGTGCATGCAAGACTGCGCTAGACACACCATTGATTTACTATTTAAATATGCAAATGAGGGAGTTACGGGGATCCACAAAAGTAAGTTGGTGCAGCGCAGGCTACGCGCTGTGCGCAACAGCTGCACGTCCTGTCTAAAATTAGTCCATATAAAAGGTGGAATAAAATTAGACAATCCGTCTACATGTCACCTAAAGCAACACTGTTAGTGAGGAGCTGAGCAGTCACACTTGCTGGACAATAAACTTTATGCCAACATGCCAGGGGCATCCTTGCTCATAGCTATACTACTGACTTTATAGGAGAAAAGAAGGAGGAGGGCACGGAGGAGGGCACGGAGGAGGGCACAGGAGAGGATATACCGCACACGCATAGACATCTTTGGCATGAGTGATTCTGAAGTGTATCGCATCTTCAGATTCACCCCTGCTGCCATCATGGAATTAACCACAACCCTGCAGGAGGACATCACCAGCCCAACACACCGCTCACATGCAGTGCAGCCACTGGTCAAGGTCCTGGCAACACTCCATTTCCTTGCCAGTGGCGCTTTTCAAAGAACAAGTGGAGTGGTGGCTGGGATCTCACAATTCTCCATGAGCAGATGTGTGCATCAGGTTATCCCTGCAATCCTCAGATGCATGGCCAACCAAATCATCAAACCAACCACTGAGGACCTGCGGCTGAAGGCAATGACAGATTTCTACAGAATTGCCAGATTCCCACGCACCGCGGGGGCCATTGATTGCACACATGTGGCACTCCAGCCCCCCATGAGACAGAGCACATATACCGCAATGGGAAGCATTGGCATTCCATCAACGTACAGGTGATAGTCGATGCCCAAGGCCTCATATGGCACGTCCGTGCCAAACACCCCGGATCCAGCCATGACAGCTACATATACAATCATAGCCCCATCCCAATGGAATTCGAACAGAACGTGTATGGGGACAGCTGGCTGGTTGGTGAGTGACATGGGTGGCAGCAGTGCCGGCCCAAGACATTGTGCTGCCTGGGACCAAGAATGAAATGCTGCCCCCCCCCCCCAAAAAAAAAAAAATCACGCCAAACAAAAGGCCCCCACATTCATTATTTTATGTACATGTATATAGGAGTATAAAGAGGACCTGTCATGGCTCTATACATGTATAAATGAGTATAACGAGGGCCTGTCATGGCTCTATACATGTATAAAGAGAACCTGTTATGACTCTATACAAAACCCATACAAAAAAAGCTCTATAAAAAAAAAAAAAACATTAATTGCAGTCTCACTCCCATCAAACGCAGCCACTGTGCCCATCAAACGCAGCCACTGTGCCCATCAAACGCAGCCATTGTGCCTATCAAACGCAGCCACTGTGCCCATCAAACGCAGCCACTGTGCCCATCAAATGCAGTCATTGTGCCTATCAAACGCAGCCACTGTGCCCATCAAACGCAGCCACTGTGCCATCAAATGCAGCCACTGTGCCATCAAATGCAGCCACTTTCCCCATCAAAGCAGCCACTGTGCCCATCAAATACAGCCACTGTGCCTATCAAACGCACCCATTAAATACTGCCACTGTGCCTATCAAATGCAGACACTTTGTGCATCAAACGCAGCCACTTTGCCCATTAAATGCAGCCACTGTGTCCATCAAACGCAGCCACTGTGCCCATCAAGTACAGCCACTGTGCCCATCAAGCACAGCCACTGTGCCAAATACAGCCACTGTGCCCATCAAGCACAGCCACTTTGCCAAATGTAGCCACTGTGCCATCAAATACAACCACTGTGCCCATCAAACGCAGCCATTGTGCCATCAAATACAGCCACTGTGCTCATCAGACGCAGTCATTGTGCCATCAAATACAGCCACTGTGTTCATCAAATGCAGCCACTGTGCCCATCAAACACAGCCTCACAGCATGATGAGAGTTCAGCATCACCCCTTACTGTTTAAAAAAGACCACTGACACGACCAAAGCATGCTCTCATCATGCTGTGTGTAAAACATCATTTTTTTCAGACAGGCAGGCTGGCATCACTTACTTTTTAGTAGTCTTCTCCAGGCCCTAGTATCTTTGGCTGCAAATTCACCTGTCAGACACGAGGCAGATGGCATTCCTCCAGGCAGCTCCTCCCCCTTCATGGTCATCTGACCCCTTCATGTCCTTCCCCCGCCATGAATGCGGCCTGCTCAATCACTGACTGCTCCTCACCCCCGCAACCCCCAGCCCCGCCTTCAGTGTTCTGCCCGCCCGCTCCTGTCACAGCTAACAGCAGCGGCGCCGGGCTCCTCACCACGCCGCTCACTCGCTGACTGCACCCCCCTGCGAGTGTCCTCTCAGGCAGCCCGGCGGCGCGCTCCTCACAGGCAGCGGAACGGGCAGAACGGGTGTATGCCGCCCCCTAAAGGTGCCGCCTGGTACCCATGGTACCACCCGGTCCCATCATAGGGCCGGCCCTGGGTGGCAGGCATGACTGTCCCCCCATGATGCACACATCACAAGGGGCACATGCACTACTAACATCCTCCTGTCTTTTCCCTTCCAGGTGACTCTGCATATGCACTTGTACCTCATCTCATGACTCCTATCCGGAACCCCCAAACCCCAGGAGAGGAAAGATACAATGAAGCCCACGCTCAAACCTGTGCAGTGGTGGAGCGCATCTTTGGCCTCCTGAAGTCACGTTTCCGATGCCTGGAAAAGTCTGGGGGTACCCTGTTGTATTCCCCAAACTTTGTGTGCCAGATCATCGGTGCATGTTGCATGCTGCACAACTTCGCAGTGAGAAATGGCCTGCAGATTGACATACGTGATGACCTGACCCCTGAACCAGACAATCCTCCCCTAACCGAGGCTACCCCGTCTTCTGAGGTAAGAGCAGCCAGGAGACAGCTCACATTAGGCATCTTTGCACGTTAAGCACACACATTAATCATGGCACAATGAGAATACATGCATGCACACCACTGTGGTCCCTAGCACACACACACCACATCCTCATCAAATTGGATTAGCACAAGCCCACCATGCAGGACTTGTGAGCAGCAACGCCACGCCAGGGCTCCAATTATGTCACTGTACATTCATACACCATTTACACGGACCTGGGGATCACTTCTACTTGGTCCTGGGGAACCCTTCTCCACCACAAATGAGGGTGACACCCCTTTTCCGGCAGGAATGTCACCCCCACGTTCCAAAATCATTCACAACCCAAAAAAAAAATTGTCCAGCAAAAAACAAAATGGTGCAGTCAGGCCAGATGGCCCAGCACCCTCCTGCACATCTGTGCATGACACAAAACATTCACAGGTTGGAGGATCCACACACTTGCCACATATTCCCTTCCCTCCCCCCCCCACACAGGCTACACACCAGATAGGAAAAAAAACCTTACCTGTCATCACGGCCTCCTCAATGGAGTCATAGCCAGGCAGGCCCTCCACTTGCTGCCTATTAAAGGTCTGGGCCCCTGGCATGTGATGCCATCTGCCCCAGCTTCTTACGGACCAGACGCCGGAGATCATTGATCTTCTTGACGATCCCCACGCGTGTCCTGGTTGGGGGGCCCCCAATGAATTTACCTGGTCGGTAATGTTCTGCAAGATCTCCATCTTCCTGGCCGGGGGGGTGTTAGCACTCTCCGGGCAGTGCAGGAAACGCCCATATTGGGTAAGGGCCTGGGCAATAATTTGTTTCTCCCCCAAAGTAAAATTGGTCTTGCGCTTCCTTTTATATTCATACAACAACTCTCTCCCAAACAATCAACAAAAATCACTCACAAAAACATGCAGGAAAAATCAAGCAACAAAACAAACAAACAAAATCTATTAACCAAAAAGTCGCACAACCAGTCACCAAAAAATACTATCACATATATTATACAAAACACTAGCTCAAACAGTCAACAAATATCACAAAGACAAGTCACAAAGCAACAAACGCGAACACACAACAGAACAAAAGCACCTTGCTGTATAGGAAGGGATACAAAGGGATGTACTTTTGCAAAGGAAGGACGTTTGTGTCTGTCTATTTAAGCTCTCTGCGTAGCTCACTAAGTTGCCCGGGTCCACTTTCAATTTCACTGATTGCGCCGTTCCCGAGTTGTGAGCATGCGCAGAGAGGTGCTGACCATGGTCTGCTTCATGTGCGCATGCGCGATCCGGCCGGCCCTTCATTTGCATGAGGTCACAGCTCATGTAACACGCCCACGTCCTTCCCAATTTAAATTACTCTGCCTTACGCCTTGGGAATTACGTTGCACCGGCGCAAATTTCTGCGCAAATACTACGAGGATACGGTGATTGCGCCTCTACATTGCGCTGGTCTAACGTAAAGGAGGTGCGCTACGCCGGACAATATATGCACCAATGTACCTGAATCTGGCCCTTCATGTCTACGGGCCTTCCTTTATCTAGATGGCAGCTCATCTCCTCATAGAAGGTAATAGATTGGTTTGGCAAGAATGATTCTTCATGTATCAATGCTGACTGCAACTAATGATAATGTTTTCATTACTAAAATCTTGTATATAATCCCTTATCATCCCCTCCAAGAGCTAACAAACTATTGACGTTAAGCTAACTGGTCTGTAGTTAACAGGTATATATCTTGGTCCTTTTTTGAATATTGGTACTACATTGGCTTTTCTCCAAACAGCTGGTACCATTCCAGTCAGTAGACTGTTCGTAAAAATTAGGAACTATGGTCTGGCAATTCCTATTTAATTCGCTATAACTTTTGCGCAAACCAATCAATAAACGCTTATTGCAAAAGAAAATTATGAATAAAATGTTTTTTTATATATTTTTGGGGGATATTTATTACAACAAAAAGTAAAAAAATATTATTATTTTTTCAAAATTGTCGCTTTATTTTTGTTTATAGTGCACAAACTAAAACCTGCAGAGGTAATCAAATACCACCAAAAGAAAGCTCTATTTTTGGGGAAAAAAGGATTCCAATTTTGTTTGGAAGCCATGTTGCACGACCACACAATTGTCAGTTAAAGCGACACAGTGCAGAATCGCAAAAAGTGCCCTGGTCTTTGACCAGAAATATGGTCCAGGGCTGAAGTGGTTAATGTTACGTTTTTTAAGTCTATTCATAATTCTATCTTCTGTTAGCCATGACGGTGCTTCCTGTAATGTGTCAAGAGGATAAACCTTGCAGTTTTGGTTACTAAAGACCCCGATTCCCTCGTGAAGACTGAGGAGAAAAAAAAATTCAATACCTTTGCCATCTCTCCATCCTTTGTAACCAGATTCCCCTCATCATACTTTATGGGCCAATATGGTCTGACCTTCCTGTTTTATTATTTATATACCTAAATAATTTCTCCTCTCCGCTATGTGCCTGTCATGATCCCTATCGTGCCAAGCAGACTGCGAGGCGTGGTCGTGCTCCAAGTGGCTCTGGGTGGGCTTGAACCCAGGACCTCACCCTTGCTATTTCAATACCTTGCTTCTGAGCCACTTCTCAGTTTGGGATTTCTGCTTGCTTACCAGCTAAGGTGGTGCTGAATGTGCTGATCACCTTAGTTGGATCTCATTGCAATCTGCACCTGACTATCCTGGTCCAGCTAAGGCAGCTTACCCAATTATCCAGGGTATAAAGCCCTGCCTCACTCTGACAGCCTTGTCAGTTCATTGTTATCCGATCTCCCTGTCTGAGCCAACGGTTCCTGTATTGATCTTCAGCTCCAAGACTGACCCCTGGCTTCTGACCTTTTTGCTTTGTATCTCGGATTGCTGCTGTCTCCTGTCCTTTGACCCCGGCCTGTACCTTCGGACTTCCTCTACCGTCTCCAGCCCTTGACCCACGGCTTGTGCTCCGGACTTGTCTTTGGTTCCTGTTTGTCGAACACCTGCCGTTACCTTGATAGCTGCTGATCCTTTCTATACAGGAATAGCTTGCATCACCTTGCGACTTCCGGACATCTCCTACATCACTTTGGTACTACTACACTCAGCAGAACTGCAAGTATCAAACACTAGTTGATATACCTTTATTATGTGTTAAGTACATTGGCATTAATACCTTGCATGTTTAAGCTAAACAGTCACATCCATCCAATCTTGTCTATATCAGAGAGACTTACCTGTTCCCCCTCAATTAGTTGCTTATGAAGGAATAAGTATCTACAGTCTTCCAATTGGTTGTCCATTAGAGGTTGTGATGAATTAACCCCAAACTTTCTGTTTATTCTGAGAGAGAACTGGTGGTTGTACCTGAGGGGCCTCTGTAGCTTAAATCCAATTGCACTACTGTAATGACATAGCAGGGATGTTACAGTGCCTTTCATGTTATATCTTAACCGACCTGATTTCACCCTTACATTGCATACTTTGTAAAGTTGGAATGCTGATGATGACCCCTTAGCCTTGTATTTTTTGAAGGCCTTCTCCTTTGCTTTTATATGCATCTTTATGTTGGAATTAAGCCACGCATGACTTTTATTAGCTTGTTTAAATGTATTTCTCATTGGGATGCACTGGCTAATACCCTAATGTTATATGCTCTTAAAGCATACCCACTTTTCCTCTGTGTTCTTTGTTCCTAAATCCGTATCCATGTGGGAAAGTGAACCTAAAGAGAGTGGTTTCAAAATTATTAATCAGCGGCTGCACCTACAGGGCTCCAATAAAGAAAGTTGCAGGGTCTGTATCCCTTTTTGATGTGATTTCCTGTTGGGAGTATCTCACCAAAAATTTAATTTTTGTTGTAGGGGATGCCTAAAATCTGATTTGTATCTTAGTGCAGACTTCTGGGAAAATCAGTTAGCCAATAACACAAGCAAAAAATGATGTTTCTGGGGGGCGTTCTCTACATATTTTGTGTACAGGATACCTCCAGGTAGCCATTTGCATTGCATTTTACAGAAAATTGCAGCGCTGCAGATTGAAAAGGAAAGCTCATTTTAAATAACATTCAAATACAATATGACTTGTGTTGCAATTGTAAATGCGATATTATTATTTTTTTATTTGCAATTTTTTCCAATGAAAGTGGAGTTGGCCGTCAAGAGATGCCAAATGAAGGCACAGCTAGTACTGACTGGTGAGGGTACTGAGTGGTGAAATTTGGCAAGGAACAATGTCAAAACAGGTAGCTGCCTTTGCAAACAAAAGGTGGAGGTGCCTAAACAAGTAAATGCACACTTGTGCAAAAACGAGTGCCATATGAGGTCTAAACAGTTTTTTTCAACAGGACAACTTGTGCCTGTTATTGCCTTTTAAAAGCATACGCAACAGTCTAAGGTAATAAAGCCAAATGTTGGCCTTTTTTGCTGTTTGAAAGCTTTATTTACTAAAAACCATGTATGTTAATGAGCCAAGCTGTAGAAACAACTTTTCCACCATATACTTTTTCTGTAGTAAAATTATGGATACAACGACTCCATCTTGCAATGATTTAATTGCCATAATTATCTGTTTACAAACAAAATTCTAACTGTATTTCAAGTTAGGCTTCCTCTCGAGAAGCACACCTATCTCTAAAATAATAAAAAAAGAAAGTTGATATAACACAAGACATTAGGCTACATTACATGCAATTACCTTAATGTAGCAAGCACACTTTCAAAGTCTTGCTCTCACACTGTTTTCTAATGTCTTTTGAATGGTTATATTTGCATTGGGAAATAATATGCACAGTTGTAACTGCTCTAAAAATAAAATAATTAACAGAGTAATTTCCAGGTCCCCATACAGCTCCTATTCTTCATTTTCAAGGTCTATAATTCTGCGGGTCTGGCCTTTCTGTTATTGCAATTTTACCTCTGCCATTAAGAAAGGCTGAATCATTCAGATGCACATTGCTGAACTCATTCAGAGGTACACAGGGTTGTGTAGGCAGGGTCAGCATAATCGATATGAGACTGCAGGCCCATAATGAGGCATCTCGTAGCTCGCTATTCCATGCAGTATTACCCTTGTTGCCTGGTCTCCTCTTACCAATTTAGCAACACAATTGCTTCCTAATCCTAGACTAGTCTGCTGTGGAAAAAATGTCCCTGAAGCTTAGGTATTTACATTTGTGTGGGTCGGATACGATGACAGATTCTGCAGATTTCTTACTGTGAAACAAGAAATTTGACTGCAAGACAGGTTTTCTGTGACCTTGGGCATGTCACCTCATCTCCCTGCACTACAGGTGGCAAATTAAATTCTAAAATCTCGGCAGCGGTGATTTATGCTGCCTGTGGGATTCTATTTTACACAAACCTATGCACATTAACAACACTATTTACAAAATCGCATTAGGAAATGACACTGTGTTTTTATGCAATCACAGGAACAGTAGTCAAGACCCACACAATCTGGTCAGACGTGCATTTTTCAAGTCACATCATGCTAGCCAGCCATATGATACCTATGTTACCATAGCACCAAAAGTAAGAAGCATCACTATTATTCAATACACTTTTCTTCACAGTTGACATTTATTCTTTGCTTTCTTCAGAAATGTATTGCAATATACTGTACTGCCTATTAAACAATCTGGGTTCCACATTTTAACTATTACATTGTTTCATATCTTTGCTATGATTTGACAGATATATACTGTGGCACTATGCATGTAGCCACACTTTGGGTAAGATCTAAAGCAGCCTTTCTGACCAAACACATATTGTTATTTTTTTTCATTATGCAGTTGTTATACTGTAATCACTATTCTTTTTTTCTGTAGAAATACTGTACATTTTTTGTCTAAAAACGCTTGAGGAAGCAGACCCTCTCCATAAAACATGTCAAGAAGAACCTGTTATTGTCCAGTTATAGGATAGCATTTGAGTAGCTCTTTTGTGGCACAGTTTGTTTTTTATACGTGCTTTTAAAATTGTTCTTATAAACATTAATATTTACAGGTGAAAATTTAAATATCATGCAAAAGTTCATTTATTTCACTAATGCAACTTAAAGGGGTTGTAAAGGATTGTTCCCCCCTAAATAGCTTCCTTTACCTTAGTGCAGTCCTCTTTTCATTTCCTCATTGTTTGTTTTTGCTCAGAAGTTGCTGTATTTCTTGTCTGTTCTGTTCACTTCCTGGTTGTCTGTTTGTAACTCACCACAGTGAAGGGAGACTTTACTGCTGTGTTCAGTGACCGTGCTCGCCGTCTCCTGGGATCTACATCTGTGTGGCAGGACGCTCTCTACGTGTTACAGACTTCAAGGAGGTATGAATTACTGGGCGTGTCTATAATACCACAGCACCTCCTTCCTTGGATTCGTTTTGTTTAGGAAAACTTCACTGCCCTGCCTGGACCCCTCCCCCTTGCTTCTGGCTTCTGAAGTGTGTATAGCTATGTGGGTGTGTTTAGAAGCCTTGAATATCCATCGTTGGGCGGTATGGTGGGAGGTATATTGATGAAAGAAAGTGATAAGAAAGAAAGAAAGTCTACTAAAATAAAGAGAGGCAAAGGACCTACGGGGCTGGCTGGGTGGGCTAGGCCCCCTCACTCCCTCATAGGGGGAGTCCCTCTGCCCTGTTGGGGTCCCGTTGGGCCCCAGTTGGGCTCCCAAGTGGAGCAGGTAGGGCGGGGTGAGTGGGAGGCCCCCCTCACACCCGCCATTGCCACCGGGGGCATGGAGAAGGATGGCGATTGCCTCCGGGGTGAGGGTCTGCCTACTCCCAACTCCTGCAGTCCGGCTCCTCTCTCTCGAGTTTACGCACAAAAATACACTTAAAAAAAAAAAAGAAAGAAAGTGATAAGCGCTAACACTTAAATAGGGTGTGACCTTGGGAGGGAAATATAAACGAGTGCCCTAAGTGGGTACTGGTAGTGATGACTACAATGTAACACGATATGGCACAAAAATAGTGCAATGACATAAAAACACCAAGTGGATAAACATGTAAATATGTAAATGATCACCACATAGGAGATATGACAGTGACCAATAAGTCACAGAGACGGTGAAGGAAAATAGCACAGACAAAATTGAAGAAGTCACGTGCCCCGTGATGTAACGCCGTAGAGACTGTTTGGCATCCGAGTGTCCAGCATCACCGGAGATCCTCAGTTAGACGTAAGGCGGCGTTTTCAAACGCCGAGTTCTGACTTGTTTATGCGCCTGTTTTTATTGATCACATGTAAGAGTCCATTTTGCTTTTTAATAAACTGTTCACTGTCTTTACGTACTTCACCATTGGGGCACTCCTTTTGTTTTCTTCTCTCCCTGTGATTATGAGCATTTTCAACAGCTCTCCCCATTCATCATTGGGTGTACTGATCTGCAGTAAGGGGGATTGTGTAAGGCGAGAAGGCAGAGTCCAGGATTTGCAGAGTCCAGGATTTACAGCTATCTGAGATATATGCATTCCCTTCACCAGGTTAAGGTGAGAGTTCTGGGAGATCATTAGTGGATTCACTTTTTCACGATTTTGGCATTCACTTATTATCACTTGTTGAAGACTTGTGTACAACACTTTGGACTTTTTTCCTTTTTCATATTATATATTTTTATTTATATTCATGATTTAGTATTATGATTTATTAATATCAAATTTTTCTGTGCTATTTTCCTTCATCCTCTCTGTGATTTATTGGTCACAGTCACATCTCCTATGTGGTGATCATTTACATATTTACATGTTTATCCACTTGGTGTTTTTATGTCATTGCACTATTTTTGTGCCACACCCTATTTAAGTGTTAGTGCTTATCACTTTCTTTCATCAATATACATGTGTGCTTCCAGTGAACACTTCTAGATATAGCAGCTTTCACGCTCCCATTGGGCCCGCTCCTCACCCTCTCACACTTCATTACTCCCAGTAGCGCATTAGACCCCCCATTACATTATCTGGTGGGAGGTATAGTGGGCGTTTTATTCAAATTGTGCCTGAGAGCTCTCGTGCCCGTTTTGGTAAACTGTGCATGGGCCATGTGCAGTGCATACTGGGAAATGTAGTTCTTACAGTACGGCGATGTCGCTTCCATTAACGAGCACTGAAAACCAGGAAGTGAATCACAGAACAGAAACTAGAACGCCAGAGGTAATATATATGAATGGATTTAATAGGTTTTTAGTCTTTTTTAAAAAAAAATCATTAAACTATTCTGTCTGTCTACCTTGCAGACAGACATTTTAGTCCAAAAATGTTTTTTCTTTACAACTCCTTTAAACGGTGAAACTAATATACGAGATAGACTCATTACATGCAAAGCAAGATAGTTCAAGTCGTGATTTGTCATAATTGTGATGATTATGGCGTACAGCTCAGGAAACCCCCAAATCCACAATCTCAGAAAATTCGAATATTACATGCAATCAAAAAAACAAGGATTGGCCCTCTGAAAATATAAGCCTGCATATGTAAACAGTACTTGTTTTGGGCCCCTTTTGTAGAAATGACTGTCTCAATGCGGCGTGGCATGGAAGCTATCAGTCTGTGGCACTGTTGAGGTGTTATGGAAGACCAGGATGCTTTAATAGCAGCCTTTAGCTCTTCTGCATTGTTCGGTCTCATGTCTCTCATCTTTCTCTTGGCAATGCCCCATAGATTCTCTACGGGGTTCAGGTCAGGCGAGTTTGCTGGCCAATCAAGCACAGTAATCCCATGGTCATTGAACCAGGTTTTGGTGCGTGGGAGGGTGCCAAGTCCTGCTGGAAAATGAAGTTAGCATCCCCATAGAGCTCATCTTCGGAAGGAAGCATGAAGTGCTCCAAAATCTCCTAGTAGATGGCTGCGGTGACCCCCGGACTTAATGAAGCACAGGGGACCAACACCAGCAGATGACATGGCTCCCCAAATCAACACAGACTGTGGAAACTTCACACTGGACTTCAAGCATCTTGCAGTGTGTGCATCTCCATTCTTCCTCCATACTCCGGCTCCTTGGTTTCCAAATGAGATGCACAATTTGCTCTCATCAGAAAATAGGACTTTGGACCACTGAGCAACAGACCAGGTCTGTTTTTCTTTAGACCAGGTAAGATGCTTCTGAAATTGTTTGTTGTTCAGGAGTGGCTTGAAAAATGGAATACAACATTTGAAGCCTATGTCCAGGATCCGTCTGTGTGTGGTGGCTCTTAACCACTTAAGACCCGGACCAATACGCTGGTAAATGACCCAAGGTGTTTTTGCGATTCGGCACTGCGTCGCTTTAACAGACAATTGCACGGTCGTGCGACGTGGCTCCCAAACAAAATTTGCGTCCTTTTCTTCCCACAAATAGAGCTTTCTTTTGGTGGTATTTGATCACCTCTGCGATTTTTATTTTTTGCGCTATATACAAAAATAGGGCGACATTTTTGAAAAAAAAACACTATTTTTTACTTTTTGTTAAAAAAAAATCAAATAAACTAAATTTTAGTCAAACATTTAGGCCAAAATTTATTTAGCCACATGTCTTTAGTAAAAAAAAAAATCGCAATAAAAAAAAAATAGCTACCTAGCGGGAACAGCGACACTAATACAGCGATCAGAAAAATGATCGCTTAGTGACGCTGGGAGTGAAAGTGTTAACTAGGCGGTGATCAGGGGGTTAAAACTTTATTAGGGGGGGTGGGGGGGCTATCCTGAACCTAACACTAACTGATTTTACACTGCCTGTCACACTGACACTAAATGCAGTGATTAGATCACTGCATTCAGTGACACTGTGACAGGGGGGTGGGGGGGGCGATCACAAGGGGTTAATGTGCCTATGTGAGTGTGTGTCAGTGTTGTGTTGGTGCACACTTACTTGTGATGTCTTCTCTCATCAGCAGCGGTGGGAAACACCGCTGCGATGAGAGGTGACATCATTTCCTCCTTCCTGTGTAAACACAGGAGGAGGAAGTTACACGAAGGGGGAGCGCTCCCATTGGCTGGGAGCGATCGCGGGGGGGCGGGTAAACGCCGACATCCGCCCGCTCGTCCCGGATCGCTCCCGGAGCCAGGGGGACCCCCGCACGCCGCGGAGGGGGTCCCGATGGGACCCCCGAACCGCACTTAGGCGGGGACGTAAATTTACGCCCTTGTGCCTGTACGAGCCATTCTGTGGCCGTATATGTGCGTGCGGGGGTCCTTAAGTGGTTAAAGCACTGACTCCAGCCTCAGTCCACTTCTTGTGAAAGTCCCCAACACTTTTGAATAGCCTTTTCCTGAGAATCCTCTCCAGGATGCGGTCACTCCTGCTGCTTGTGCACCTTTTTCTTCTACACTTTTCCCTTCCACATAACTTTCTATTAATGTGCTTTGATACAGCACTTTGGAAACATCCAACTTCTTTGGCAATTACCTTTTGAGGCTTTCCCTCCTTATGGAGGGTGTCAGTGATGGTTTTCCGCACAACTGTCAGATCAGCATTCTTTCCAATGATTGTGATTCCTACTGAACCAGACTGAGAGGCCATTTAAAAGCTCAGGAACACTTTGCAAGTGTTATGGTTTAATTAGCTAATTAGAGTGGGACACTTTGAGCCTAGAATATTGCACCTTTTCACAATATTCTAATTTTCTAAGATTGTGGATTTGGGGTTTTCATGAGCTGTAAGCCAAAAGCATCACAATTAGGACAAATCACGGTTTGAACTATCTTTCTTTGCATGTAATGAGTCTGTCTCTTATATTAGTTTCACCTTTCAAGTTGCATTAGTGAAATAAATTAACTTTTGCACCATATTAAAAATTTTCGAGTTTTACCTGTATATATCTACTCATGTGTTGAAGTCCTTATACAGTACTATTAACTACTTGCCGACCGAACTGTAGCCAAATGATGGCTACAGCGTAGTCGGCTAATTCTGAGGGAGAGCGTACAATGACACCCTCCCATACTCGCCCTTCCCACGCGCCCCTGGGATGCACACGGAAGTGTCCACGCTCGCAAGGTTTACTGGCCCTGGTGCATCATGCCTCATTCATGCCTAACTGTGCCTCATTCATGCCAATATGTGCCTTTATTCATGCCCAACTGTGCCTCATTCATGCTCATATGTGCCTTATTCATGGTGCCTCATTCATAATCATATATTCCTCATTCATGCGTCATCTGTGCCTCATTCAAGCCTCATTCATGCCCATATGTGCCTCATTTTTGCCCGTATGTGCCTCATTCTAGCCCATCTGTGGCTCATTCATGCCCATATGTGCCTCATTCATACCCATATGTGCCTCATTCATACCTCATTCATGCCTCATCTGTGCCTCATTCATGCCCATCTGTACCTTAATCATGCCCATATGTGCCTCAATTATGCCCATATGTGCCTCATCCGTGCCTCATTAATGCCTCATCCATGCCACATTAGTGCTCATCTGTGCCTCATCCATGCCACATCCATGCCTCATCCATGCTCATGCGTGCCACATCAGTGCTCATCCATCAGTTCACGGTGTGATCAATTTTCAGTGATTGCCACCATAGCGTGTATAATTTTCACAAAGACAAAATATATACGTATTTGTAATATTTTTACCAAAGATATGTAGCAGTATAACTTTTGGCCAAAATGTATAAAGAATAATTACTAATTTGCAAAATGTTATAACCAAAACAAAGGAAAATATTTTTTTTTTACCAGATTTTCTGTCTTTTTGAATTTAAAGCGCAATTTTTTTTTAAAAACTGTGGTGATTAAAGCGGAGTTCCGCCAATTTTTTTTTTTTAACCACTTGCTTACTGGGCACATAAACCCCCTTCGTGCCCAGGCGAAATTTCAGCTTCCGGCACTGCTTCGCTTTAACTGACATTTGCGCGGTCGTGTGACGTGGCTCCCAAACAAAATTGGCGTCCTTTTTTCCCCACAAATAGAGCTTTCATTTGGTGGTATTTGATCGCTCGTGTGGTTTTTATTTTTTGCGCAATAAACAAAAAAAGAGCGACAATTTAAAAAAATTTATATATTTTTTACTTGTTGCTATAATAAATATCCCAATTTTTTTTTTAATACATTTTTTCTCAGTTAAGGTCGATACGTATTCTTCTACGTAAGTGACTGCTTTGCGCAAAAGTTATAGCGCCTACAAAATAGGGGACAGAATTATGATTTTTTTTTACTATTTTTATTTTTATTGGGACTGCAACATTACGGTGGACACATCGGACACTTTTGACACATTTTTGGGACCATTCACATTTATACAGCGACCAGTGCTATAAATATGCACTAATTACTGTATAAATGTGACATTGAATTGAAGGGGTTAACACTAGGGTGAGGAAGGGGTTAAATGTATTCCCTGGGTGTGTTCTAACTGTGTGGGGGAGGGGACTAATTGGAGGGGGTGACCGATGCTGTGTCCCTATGTACAAGGGAAACAGCATCTGTCTCCTCTTCCTGACAGGACGTGGAGCTCTGGGTTTACGCACAGAGCTCCACATCCCTGCTCTGTCACCGCCGATCGCGTGTACCTGACGGACACCGCGGTCGCCGGGTACACGCATCGATTCCCCAGCAATCCGACGGCACTGTTTTTCCCCGCGGGGAATTACAATAACATGACGTCCAAAGACGTGATCCCGGGACTTCAGGTCTGCGCTGTTGACGTCTTTTGTCTATAGCGCGGATCTAAAGTGGTTAAAGTCAGCAGCTACAAATACTGCAGCTGATGACTTTTAAAATATGGACAATTACCTGTCCAGTGTGCCCGCGATGTCGGCACCCGAAGCCGATTTGTCCCTCGGCTCTCGGGTGCTGCTGCCGCCGCCATCTTTGGTAAGAGAATCAGGAAGTGAAGCCTTGCAGCTTCACTCCCTGGGCCCCTACTGTGCATACGTGACTCGTGCTGAGCAAGTTGAATAGTCCCTGCTGTCTTCTGGGACCTGTGTGTCTCCAGAAGACAGCGGGGGAAGGAAGAGGAGCCAGATATGGCATAGATAGCCGCGGATACTCCGGCTATCTATGCCCAGAAGTGAAAGCAAACACCTGCATTATACAGGTATCTGCACCCCCCTACTCCCTGAAAGGTGGCAAATGTGACACCACATGGGGGGAGGATTCTGAAAAGTGGAAGTTCCATTTTAGGGTGGAACTCTGCTTTAAATACCACCAAAAGAAACCTCTATTTGTGTTTAAAAAAATCATATGGGTACAGTGTTGCATGACTGAGTAATTGTCATTCAAAATGTGAGAGTGCTGAAAATTGGCCTGGTTATGAAGGGGGTAAGTGGTTAAAGTCCATGACAACCTAAAAAAAATTACAAAATAATGTTCAGAGAGTATCTGTACATTTTGTGCAAGTAAGTATATTCTATTCCAATATCAGCTGTTAAAGAGGAAATAAACCCTCCTCAAAAAAATGTAAATAAAATATAGCACCCTGCAAGACAAAGGAATTATGACCTAGTATGCATAGCAGAATAGAACTTACCCCAGATTAAAGCCCAACGTCTCCCCCTTAGGCTGCCGTGCAGGTTTAGGAGATATCCCGGGTAGCTACAGGTAAGCCTTAATATAGGCTTACCTGTAGCATAATGTTAAAAAAAGGGGTTTACAACCACTTTAACTATTTATAATACAACAGTTTAGGTGGAGGGGTGGAGACTTGACACAACACATTTTCCAGAACTGAATTCTTCAGGAGTATGAACAAGGCCAAATAATGTGTTTTCAGTTTGTACTAAGCTTTATTGCTAAAAACATTCCCTGGTGGGCACAGGGATATTGACAAGGGAAAAAAGTGGGGACCCCAACATTGAGCAGAGGCTGAAATTTCTAATAATCGTATAGCTATCTAAAAAAGAGCTTGGAATAATTTAATTGTTATTATTATTATGATTCTACAGTTTGGCTTGTCAATCCTTTACATTTTGATCTAAACCTTTTTGATTAACTCCTTTACCCCTGCATTCTATAGATTAGTGCGCTAAGCCATGCTTTTTCATGTGCTTAAAAAAGATTAACCCACACTCCATATGAAAACTAAAAGCACACACCTAAATGAGGACCTCGTTCTGAGGTTGTACTGACAGCTGCAGATCTTGTGCTAAAGCTGGCCATAGACTGAATGAAATTTGCCCCGTTCAGTAGAGATTGGATTTTTAACGATCCATGTGTGGCCACTCTCACTTGACAAAAGTCTATCTAACGATCTGACGAATGCGAATGTTGTAAATATTTTCACAATTAGCAGCTGCAGCGACTGGTCTGTTACTCGGCTTGAGTGCCCCCCATAGCAAACTGCTTGCTGTGGGGTCACGCAACAGGTAGGAGGAGCCAGGAGAACAGACGTAGCACCTGGGAAGAGGAGGATCAGGGCTGCTCTGTTCAAAACCATTACAGGAGGTAAGTATAACATGTTTGTTATTTTTATAGAAAAAAAAAACGAGACTTTACAATCACTTTAAAGTATGTTGATGGGGGGGGGGGGGGGGGTTGTGGGTCATGGAAGGCAAAATATAAGCAGAGTAAACTTTACCTTTAAAATTTTTTAAAAATGATTAAGGTTGGGAAATTGGTCATATAGATTATGTCATGGATACTGGTCTCAATTATTGTTGCAAATTTTTTCTAGGCGTCTTGGCTTCAAATTCCTTTGGTCATAATGGGTTTATCATATTAAAGCTTGTTGTAAGGGTTAAATTAATTTAGATTAAAGCTCAACAATGATCACAATAATTTCATTAGCTGAAGATGTGTTAAGAGCCGTACCCTTGGGCCAAATATTAGGCGGCATTAGTCGATTCACGGTCTCAGCTGATCAGTCTGGATCTTTTCAGAGTCTGGATCAGCTCTGTGACGTCAGCCCGCTGTCGGTTGATCACAGGAGTGAAGAACAAACTGCATTCCTGCGATCCATAGGAGAACTAAAGCCAAAATAGTGATTGGCTATACTTCTCCTTTAGGTATATGTTTCAAAACTGCTAGTATTGTTAACTAAAGCTTCCTAACCAAGCTTCCTCTACTAGGCTTTAGTATATAATGGTATTATAATAATATAATAATAAAAGTCTTTTAGCTATGAAATTGATGCACAATGCAATTATATATATAAAATGAATTGATAAATGTAGTGCAAATACAAAATATGTTTACAAGCGACATTAATATGAGCAAAGTAAAACTTGCTTCATAAACTTAATTTTACCTGTTGGAAAACAAAAAGTGTTTTGTAGTATTAAATAAACACCACTATTATCTGTTCACAACACTGAAGTATTTATTATAAGTAACACAATAAACTGTACATACTATGGGCCAGATTCAGCAACACTTGCGCTGGAGTATTTCGATATGCGCCGCGTAACTGTGAAGATGCGCCGTCGTTTCTATGTGCCCGTACCCACCAAACTAGATGCGCCCAATAACGGGTCATTTGCGACCGGCGGAACGTTCCGACGCCAGAGTATCGCCAGCGCTTAATTTCACTGGGCGCATCAGTCGATTTCCCCTGCAAATATGCAAATGAGGGATTTTTCCCAATTCACAAACGGATTAGCACCATACGCTGGCTACATGCGCCGCGCGTATCTCGTCCGTCCGGCGCAAAGTTATTTTTACAAAAGGCTGCTTTCGGCCAGATTCAGGTAGATGAGAGCATCTTTGCTCCAGAGTAACGCTTCTCATTTACGTTACTCTGACGACCCTTTCAGCGCAAGTACTGTTATTCACATAGCAGTTGCGCGTAAACTTGCGCCAGAGTAACGATAATGCGCTGGCGTAACCCGACGCAAGGGGAAGTGGGTGTGATCATATGTAAATGATGGGCGGAGCCCAGCGCAGAGGCTTACGTTCAGCGCATCAACCACGGAGCATGCGCAGTGAGTGAGGCTCCACTCGCCCCCTTTGTGCGCATGCTCACAACTTCCGTCGGCACCACTTCACGGGAAACGTCAGCGCAATGCCTTCCGTTGGGCGTTTAAATGCGCCCGTAGAAGCGCCATTCCGGCACTAAAGTATATCCTGCTCCCCCTCCCCGCAGTGATGTTACTTTTGTTCTGAGATGGCTGCTCCCGTTCCCCGCAAACACACAGGAGAAAGCTGAACTTTAATGGCCAGGAGCTGTCAGCCGTCATCTCGGCTATGGAGACCTATGATGTCTTCCTCCATGGCTGTAAAATTTGACAGACAAGCATGGACAGAGGTGTTGTCCTGCAAGTGGGGGTGCTCAGCTAGCTCTTATCGTCGGTAACGCTGCTGTAGCTGCTCTCCTGCTGACCGTCTGGAGTAAAGATAAAGCAGCCTTTTGTAGAAATAACTTTGCGCCGGACGGACGAGATACGCGCGGCGCATGTAGCCAGCGTATGGTGCTAATCCGTTCGTGAATTGGGAAAAATCCCTCATTTGCATATTTGCAGGGGAAATCAATAGGCGCGACTGATGCGCCCAGCGAAATTAAGCGCTGACGATACTCTGGCGTCGGAACGTTCCGCCGGTCGCAAATGACCCGTTATTGGGCGCATCTAGTTTGGTGGGTACGGGCACATAGAAACGACGGCGCATCTTCACAGTTACGCGGCGCATATCGAAATACTCCAGCTCAAGTGTTGCTGAATCTGGCCCTTTATCTTTACTCCAGACGGTCAGAGGTCAGCAGGAGAGCAGCTACAGCAGCGTTACCGACGATAGGAGCTAGCTGAGCACCCCCACTTGCAGGACAACACCTCTGTCCATGCTTGTCTGTCAATTTTTACAGCCATGGAGGAAGACATCATAGGTCTCCATAGCCGAGATGACGGCTGACAGCTCCTGGCCTTTAGAGTTCAGCTTTCTCCTGTGTGTTTGCGGGGAACGGGAGCAGCCATCTCAGAACAAAAGTAACATCACTGCGGGGAGGGGGAGCAGGATATACTTTAGTGCCGGAATGGCGCTTCTACGGGCGCATTTAAATGCCCAACGGAAGGCATTGCGCTGACGTTTCCCGTGAAGTGGTGCCGACGGAAGTTGTGAGCATGCGCACAAAGGGGGCGAGTGGAGCCTCACTCACTGCGCATGCTCCGTGGTTGATGCGCTGAACGTAAGCCTCTGCGCTGGGCTCCGCCCATCATTTACATATGATCACACCCACTTCCCCTTGCGTCGGGTTACGCCAGCGCATTATCGTTACTCTGGCGCAAGTTTACGCGCAACTGCTATGTGAATAACAATACTTGCGCTGAAAGGGTCGTCAGAGTAACGTAAATGAGAAGCGTTACTCTGGAGCAAAGATGCTCTGATCTACCTGAATCTGGCCCTATGTATAAAGTATAAAGTAGTTTGATTCTGCCTCCTAGCTTAGTGGCCATTTAACTAGTTATGAATTAAATATCCTTCAATCCTACCTTCGTTTTATAATATACAAACGTGTTAAACAATAGTCAGTACCAGATCATATCTAATGCCCCGTACACACGATAGGTTTTCCCGGCAGTAAAAAGATGGGAAAACCTAGGGGAAAGCCGAGAACCTGCTCGGCAGCTTTTTCCCCCTACACACAGCCAGTTTTCCTGGCAGGAAAACTACCATGAGAACTTTGGCTTGGAATCCCGGCCGTGTGTATGCTCCACCGCAGTGTTTCCCATGGGAAAACTGCAGGGAAAAAGACCGCAAGGGAATCCTGGCAGGAAAAAATAAAACATGTTCTCATTTTTCCCAGCGGTTTGGGGCATACACACTGCCAGTTTTCCCAGCCAAAAGCTGTCATGGAAGTTTTCCCGATGGTAAAACTGGTCGTGTGTACGAGGCATTAGTTAAATTCTTCTAAAACTTGTTCTAAACAAGAAATAACTATTAGTACACTTCTTCAAAGATTTAAAAAGAAAATACAAATATGATACAATAAAATATAAGAAATTATATAACTAAGTTTGTTAGACTAAAATGAATATCTAAAAAGTAAACATATACTGTATACTGTAATGGTTGGACTGGTGGATGTTCAGGGCACCACATTTCTACATGATTACAATAACTTCAAACTTTAGTATGACAAAATCAACTGAACTAGACAATGTTTATATGTAAAATGTATTTTTCTTTATTATAAAAAGAACATGGTCATGGTCTTCTAAAAAGAACATGATGTATTTCCCTGTATGTGTCCTCCTTATTCTCTGGTGTGTGTGTACAACACTCTAATGCCGTGTACACAAAATCGAAAAATCCGACAAGAAAACAGTGGATTTTTTTCGACAGAATTGTTGCTTAAACTTGTGTTGCATATACTGTACATGGTCACACAAAATTCCGACTGTCAAGAACTTCAATGCTTCCGAGCATGCATAGAATTGATTTCATGCACACATCAATTGTGTTGCCAAGACACATACATAAAAGGTTTTAAAGCTCATAGGTTGGAAACATCTCTTTACGTGAGTAAAAATGTTATTAAAAAAGAACCATTAACACATCTTTCAATTCATAAAGGTTGGTTTTATCAGTAATATCTGCTCAGAGTTAAAGTAGAAGGGAGATGGGAGGAGCAAAGAAATTGTGTGCCGCCCATCTATGGGATGTATGATAAAAAGTCAGTTAGGACAGTTGACAGTTTAAATATATTTAATTTATTTTATTGGTTAAAAAGAGGGTCACATATTATTGGGGGCACAAGCAAGCCCATATGTAAAGCAATTCAACTGCTCAATTGTCAGCAGGTGATCAGCAAGAAGAAGATGCATCCGCACCCGTCTGACAGCTCTTTTATAACCGAGGGTGGGGCCACCCGTGATGTTCACGGGTGACCCTGCCCCCTCTGATGCAACAGGGGTTTCCTGCTGTTTCTCTGTGGTGTCACGGGTGACCCCACCCCATCTGACGCATTACAGGAAACCCCTGTTGCGTCAGTGGGGGCGGGGTCATCCCTACACATCACAGGTGGCCCCGCCCTCAGTTATAAAAGAGTTGTCAGATGGGTTGCATATCGGCCAGGAGCCTCCTATGGAGGCGCTGTTGTTCGTACCGGCGGGTCAGACTCGTTGAAGAATTACGACACTGGATTTTTTTTTCATTTTTATTAAAGGACTTGTCCCAACTTTGTGTGTGTTTTTTTTTCTTTTTTCTCACTTTTTGGGTGAAATGGTAAGGGTACAATATACCCTGTTAATAATTCAGATGGGGGGCCGGGATCTGGAGGTCCCCTTGGTTAAAGGGGGCTTCCAGATTCCGATAAGCCCCCCACAACCAACCCGGCAAGGGTTGTGGGCATGAGGTCATCCTCCCCATGTTGAGGGCATGTGGCCTGGTATGGAATTTGGGGGGCCCACACACTTTTTTTCTTTTTGGTTCGGGGTTCCCCTTAATATTCATACCAGACCCAAAGGGCCTGGTAATGGGCTGGGGGAGATCTATGCCATTTTTTTAATGACTTTTATCTGTATTCTTGGGAATCGACAATTCATTATAGCCGCGAGAAGTTTTAAATTATTTTTTTCCTTTAGAAATGTCATTTTGTGCAGGGACTGTTCTAAACACAGGAAACATGTGCCACTGTATAGGCATACTATAGACACCCCCCAGGTACACAATTTAAAGTAATATTTCACTTTTATTGTTTCACTTTAAGCATTATTAAAATCACTGCACCCGAAAAAACGCAGTTTAAAAAAAAAAATATTGCATTGATACATGTTCCCAGTGGCAGGACCTGGGTCACCAAACACTTTTTATGACAATAACTTGCATATTAACCTTTAAAATTAGCATAATTGTTTGCCTGTTTGTATGTTCTGCTGCGAACCGAATCGGGGGGTGTTCGGCTCATCCCAATTGTGGACACAAAATAGCATTTTGTTGAAGATAATGATTTTATTTAATACAGGTTCAAATAGAAAGAATGGTCAAAACTCATATGTCACATTTTTTGTAGAAAATACTGTTTGTAATAGATTCACCTCTTTAAAAAGCCCCTTTGAGCAACTTATTTTTATTTTTTAACCACTATGAAAACTCTGTATGAAAAATACAGCATCAGCTGTATCATGTGATACTTCCTCTGCTGGTTGTCTATGTTTCTTTTTGAAAGGCAAGTAACACATCTGTAGTGCCAAGACCCAATATGATTCTGTTAGACCCACCTCTCTTAGTAAGCCTTCATGGTTTTGCAAGTGTAGGGCATCAAACTTTTGGAAGAGTAAGGCCTTGTACACACGGCTGAATATATCCGCTGTGAACGGTCCCCGGACCGTTTACAGCGTATATTTACGCCGGGGTGTTTTGATCCGATGGCTGTACACACCATCGGATCAAATTCCCCGCCGGCGGACAGCGCGGCGACGCGGCGGTGACGTTGACGCCGCCACGTCACCGCACCAGGAAGTAAACACTTCCGCGCGCATGCGTCGGATCCATTCACAGTATACGACGCATGTGCGGCAAGATATGTCCGCTGGTTTGCCGTACAAACCAGCGGACATATCTGACGGCCAGCTATCCGGCGGAATTATTTCAAAGCATGCTTTGAAATTTTTCCGCCGGATGAATCCGGCAAAAAGCGTCCGTTTGCCCCTACAGACGAGGGGATTTTTCGGCTGAAATGGTCCGTCGGACCATGTTCAGCGGAAATATCCCCTCGTGTGTACAAGGCCTCAATGTTTGTATTCCATTTATATCATCAACTAAAGAACATTATGATGATAATGTTCTGTTATAAAAGGAAAAATCCAATTTTTAGGGTTGACCTTCACCCATGACCTATTTTATTAAATGGGTAATTTGCCCCAAAACAAAAACCAAATAAAAACTGTGATGGCATACCTACAAATTTTACACTAGCAATTAACTGGAATAATTTGTTTATTTCGGATAATCACCTACAGCCTTTTATTCCTTTTACACCAAACACAATTACATTTTAAGCTCTACATAACAGAAAGTGGCTGAATCAGAAAAAGAGGCTATAATCCTGTTGGGTGAAATCAGCCACGTCCGTATAGCTCAGATGAAATAGAGTGGAAGAACATTATTAGAATGATGAACACACAAAGCCCTTTGAAATAAATCAGTCCTTAAAAAATGAATGCAGCAGAAATTAACTTTATAAAAGGTATGAATTATTGCTTCCTGAACGCTGCGCGATTATGGTCAGGGTCATCCAGCAACAAAGAAGTTAACCTAATGTCATGGTGGCGATTCCACCGTTTGCGTTTAAAACATACCCTGTCAAGTAAGATTCCTAAAACCACATTACTGATGATAAGTTACGCTGGAATTACCAGCATGACCTTGAGCATGCAATAATTCTCTTACACGCTACTGAATGCTTTGGTTCAACTCTCTTTTTTTGTTAATTTTGTTTGCTTTATTTTTGTGTTCTCCATTCTCTGCTACTAAAAGAGTACTTGGCCATGTTCAACATATTAAATTGAGGGTCAGTGCGATTCAATTCACTGCAAATTAAATGTTATGTATTAGAAAATCAGGAAACACGGTTATAATTAAGCTCTTGCACCGAACTGGAAACACTTTTGCCAAGAAATATATGTTCAAATGTCAATAGGTATGGGTAGAAAAACAGCCATTCCAAAACACACAAGTAGCTGGCTCGGTATCAGCCCAAGAAATGTATCACAGCACATAATAAGCATGCCATTCGTCTTGATTATTTCAATCTTCCTATTTAAAGCTTCATCATGGTGGCAGCTGGTTTAAACAGAACTGCTCATTTAACAAGTCACTGCAGAAGCCAGACTAGTTAAATAAATGCCCTTCCATATTAAATTTAGCATTCCTCTTGCAGTTTTTCCTGGATCACAGGGTTGGCGGACAATCTGTGGAAATATGCTTGTGAGGTAACGAGCCTGAAAGCTTGAAATCGGAAAAATCTTTTCCAGAAAAAATAAGAAGCGTATAGGAAAGAAAGTTAAAAAAAGGAAACCTAGCAAATTTAAATAGCAATGATAAAACACGGTTCTGTAAAAAGAAATAATGATTTTTGAAATTTATAAGAAAAAAAAAACTGAGACCTTTACTGGTTTTACTCTTGAAAGTAAAACCTGTGCATTTGCAAGACTTCCATAAAAGGGTCACAGCA
Organism: Rana kukunoris; assembly: GCA_029574335.1. NCBI lineage: Eukaryota > Metazoa > Chordata > Amphibia > Anura > Ranidae > Rana > Rana kukunoris. The sequence continues at coordinate 548,543,653 of CM056049.1, forward strand.
AAAGTACTGGAATAGCCACTAAATTAAAACAAGCACCAATTTACCTTTAAATAAATGAATTTAGAATCTTATTATCAATCCAGTTATTAAGTGGGAAAGAAAGGATACTTACAGATGACAGATGATAGTGTTAAATATCTCACTTGCATACTACAGTAATAAGACACCAACATTGGGTTGACTTAACATTGGGAAAAGGGTGAGTTTTTTTTTTTTTTAATTCACATCCAAGGCATCCTACTATTTAACCACTAGAAATTCTTATAGACAATGTTAACCATTTGGAAGGTATGGAAGGGCCCTGGGGCCATCATAAAAAAAAAAATACAAAATTCTGAGTTTCAAAGTCAGAATTCTGAGTTTCAAAGTCAGAATTCTGAGATTAAAAGTCAGAATTCTGAGATTTAAAGTCAGAATTCTGAGTTTCAAAATCAGAATTCTGAGTTTCAAAGTCAGAATTCTGAGATTCAAAGTCAGAATTCTGAGTTTCAAAGTCAGAATTATGACATTAAAAGTCAGAATTATGACATTAAATCTCAGAATTATGACATTAAATCTCAGAATTCTGAGTTTATAAATATAGTAGTCTCTATTAGGAGGATTTTAAGAACAATTAGCAATAATGTAGTAACACCCACAGACCATTATTCTGCAGACATACAAGTCTTCTGCTCTATATATGGATCTGTAAATCTATCTTAGTTACAAGCATACAGTATGGGGAAGAAGGCAGTGGCAGTGCTGGGCTCTCTGGTTCCTCTACTGTATCAATAGTTCCTAAGTTTGCTGTCTTATCCTCCTTCTCTGTCATATGCTCTAACATAAAGAGCCATGCTGAGTCGGGGGGTGGGGGGCACAGCTTCCATAGATAACAGAACACAATGGCCAGCATAGCTCTGCACCCCAACTTTTAGCAAACATTGCACTGTTGCCCCAACATGAGGGAATTGTGAATGGCTAGAAGACAGCAGGACAATGTGTGTCTATGGTCAGAACGGATTGATCATAACAATTACATGTCTGGACTAATTGTTGCAGAGAATGAACCTCATATTAAACATAAAAACCAACACTGTTGTATGAATTGGGCAATAGCTTAGTCGTTACAGTAACAGGCTAATGTTAGTATAAGTTTTGGGTTTGAATCCAGCTCAGAGCTTATTTTTTAAAGACATATATTTTCAATATATTGATTTACTAGTATTGGTATTGGGACATCCCTATTTAATCTAAAAGCAATGTATAAAAAATATGTATATATAACTAAGCTATTGCCCAATATTTTTTAAAGTGTTGTTTTTTTATGTTTGATATGAGGTTCATTATTTGTAACAATTAGTCCATACTAGTAATTGCTATGATCAATCCGTTATGACCATAGACACACATTGTGCTGCTGCCTTTTAGCCATTCACAATACCTCATGTTGGGGCAATAGTGAGATGTGTCCTACAAGTTGGGGTGCAGAGCTGTGCTGGCCATTGTGTTCTGTTATCTATGGAAGCCTGGTCATCACCCCCCCCCCCCCCCCACACACACACACACACACACACATTTTCAGCATGGCTCTTTATGTTGGAGCAGATGACAGAGAAGAAAGATAAGACAGCAAACCGATGAACTATTAATACAGTAGAGGATCCAGGGAGCCCAGCACTGCCTGCTTCCCCATACTCTGTGCTGTAACTAAGATATCCATATACAGAGCAGAAGACTTGAATGTCTGCAGAATTATGGTCTGTGGGTGTTACTACATTATTGCTAATTGCTCCTAAAATCCTCCTAATAGAGACTACTATATTTATAACTCATAATTCTGAGATTTAATGTCATAATTCTGAGATTTAATGTCATAATTCTGACTTCTAATGTCATAATTCTGACTTTGAAACTCAGAATTCTGACTTTGAAACTCAGAATTTAGTATTTTTTTTTTTATGACGGCCCTGGGGCTCTTCCATAGGAAGGTCCAGTAGAATTGGCCTCTTTTTTTTTTTTTTATTCTTTCTTTTTTTCCACATCAGACTTAACCCAGACGTTTGAGATGTTTGAGGGGTTCATCGTTGTTCCGACCTTCATCTTTCCACCTCGGATTTGCATAATTTGTGGGTGGTTCAATGTGTTTTTGTTATTTTATAACTTTTTTATTTCATCATTCTCTTTTTTTTTTTATCTTATGGAAACAGCAATATTGTTACAAATGGTTATATGTACAATTGTTGTATGGCTCTTGTGAGGTTATACACTCTCGATTCTCGCCTCAACACCTACCCCCCTGGGTTTCTATGTATGCTTATTTATTTATTTGATATTTGCCCCCCCCCCCCCAATTCTTACCTCATTTCCCTTTTTGGTCGGGTCTAAGACGTTTATTGATTTATTTCTGATAATATTATAGAGAAATTTTCAGAAGTTTTATAAGTTCTCCACTGATCCCATATCTTTCCGCCCCTTCCGCCCTCTTCCTCACCCTGGTCAACCCTTCTTAGATGCTCCATCTCTGCTATATGATCAACACGATATATAAATTCTTTTAGGGGTGGTTTATGTGGGTAAAGCCAGAATTTTGGGATCAGTCCCTTTGCTGCAGAATTGGCCTCTTAATCTAGATTTTTACAGAATAATAGTTTCTAATATTTTATCATTTTTATGTTTAATCCCTTTTTAATAATTTTTGCAGAAGAAAATTGCAGGGCAAGCATAAAAAGAGACATATATAAGTAGATCACATCCAAGGTTGTATAGGGGCAAATATCAAAGAGATTGCACTGTATCTATATCAAAGCATCAAGTCAATACATATTTTAATAGACAGAATAATATTTTAATAGTCAGAATAATAGATACAGTATGAGTCATATTCCAGTTGTGTGTATATTTCTTACACTGAATACATATGTCAAAAATTCTACAGTACTGTGCAAATAAATGTTTTAGGTAGGTTTGAAATAATGCTGTAAGTTAATAATGCTTTCAGAAATAAAAGTGTTAATAGTTGAATGTTATTTCTAATAATATTATTATTATTTCTAAATATTTGGTTGTATCAGAAGTTTGTTCACTGAAAGGCTGAAAAGCGATACAATTATGATTGTCTGCAGGCAACAGCAAAGAATGATGGAGGTTACTAGCAAGTTTGGGGCTGCATTTCTGCAAATGGATTTGGAGATTTGATCATGATTAATGGTGTCCTTAATACTGAGAAAAACAGGCAGATAATTATCCATCACGCTAAAGCATCAGCAGGCGTGTGATTGGCCCCAAATGTATTCTGCAGCAGGACAATGACAACAAACATATAGCTATTAGCTAATGTAATTAAGTACTAACTTCAGCATAAAGAAGAACAAGAAGTCCCGGAAGTGATGGTTTGGCCCTAACAGAGCTTTGATCCAAATATCATCAAGTCTGTCTGGGATTACATGAAGAGACAGAAGAATTTGAGGCAGCCTACAACCACAGGCGATCTGTGGTTAATTCCCAAAAATGTTTGAAACAACCTACTGTACCTGCCAAGTTCCTCCAAAAACTGTGTACAAGCACTTTGTGTACCTAAAAGAATTGATGCTGGTTTGAAACCAAAAGGGTAGTCACACCAAATATTGATTTGATTTAGATTTTTCTTCTGTTAACTCCCTTTGCATTTTGTAAATTTATAAAAATTAACAATTAAAAGACATATTTTTAAAATATTCTTACTTTACAGCATGCCATTGCTAGTAAAAAAATATATTAATAAAAATGCCATAAAACTATCCCCTATTTTGTAAATGCTATAACTTTTGCGCAAACCAATCAATAAACGCTTATTGCGTTTTTTTTTACCAAAAATAAGTAGAAGAATACGTATCGGCCTAAACTTAGGAAAAAAAAGTTGTTTTATATCTTTTTTGGGGATATTTTTTATAGGAAAAAATTAAAAATATAGCATTTTTTTCAAAATTGACGCTCTATTTTTGTTTACAGCACAAAAAATAAAACCGCAGAGGTGATCAAATACCACTGAAATAAAGCTCTATTTGTGGGGAAAAAAGGACACCGATTTTCTTTGGGAGCTACCTTGTACGGCAAAATTGTCAGTTAAAGCGACGCAGTGCCGAAAAGCAAAAAGGGGCAAGGTCCTTAACCTGCATTTTGGTCCAGGTCTTAAGTGGTTAAAGCATAAAAAAATAAAGGACAAAAAGTGTATGTGTAGGGGGAGAGATAGGAGAGAAGAAATAGGACCCACATAGGGAAATAGTCAGTAATAGAGCATTGCACCTTCCATATGTCATGTGGGAGTAGCCATGTGTAAAAGATGAACATTTGTCAGCCATGGCTCAATCCAAGTTGAGTTGTACATGTGGTACTTACACAATACACCCAGGTAGACCAAGTAATCGCATATGTACTTTTGGTAAAGTCTCTGTCTTGGAATAATACTTGGTAAATGGAACCAAGTTCACACATCCACTCCATCACCTAAAAAATACTTGAATCCTGTCAATGCCAAGTAATGATGGTATGGGTCTTGGTAAAAAAAAAATATATAAAAAAAAAAAAAAGATGAAATAGTCCCAGCTTATTTGTTCATAAAATCCAGTTTTCATGCGCAGTAAAGTCATTTGGGGACTATTAGGCATACCATCTTCTGTTCGTTTGTTATGTCATTAAAGAATCTGTTCCTAGAAGGGTATAATGAGTGGGCATGTCCCCCAAATATGTTACATTGTACCTTTAGAAAAAGGACAATGCCAGCAGGTAAGGAAAGGGGAAGGGATTTTTATGAAAATGGATGGGCAATGATATCAACTGGAAAAGCTCTTGGGCTTTTAAAGAGATTGACATTTTATGGGAAAAAAAAAAATTCCCAGTCAAAAGTCCCATGTAGCAGTCCCTAATTCCCACTTAGCAGCAAAGCGTGAGGAAGACTTTCAGTCATCAAAAGGTTATAAACTGACAGCTCTGGTTGGAGCCACTGTACTAACCATGCAAGTTAAAGCGGAGGTTCACCCAGAAATCGAGTTTTTGACATTTGCTAACATCTGCAGTATGCTGTTTTTTTTTTTTTTTTGCTACTTATCGTTTTATGACATGTTGTAATCCGCCTCCGAGCGGGGAATCCTGCGGGCAATGGGTGTTGCTAAATGAAGAGGAGTTGATTGACGGCTGCGGAAGGCGCGTCACGCCTTCCGAAAAAACCCGAAGTGACGCTCGGGTGTTTACGGCGCCTGCGCCCGCCGTGTAGAGCTGACTGCGCAGGCGCCGTAAACACCCGAGCGTCACTTCGGGTATTTCTGGAGGCGTGACACGCCTACCACAGCCATCAATCAACTCCTCCTTGTTTATGAACTCCTATACCCGGAAGTAATCCCCCCCTCGGAGCCGCATTACAACGGATCATAAAAAGATAAGTAGCAAAAAAAAAAACAGCATACTGTAGATGTTAGCAGTATGCTGGGGCAAATGAGATAGAGACAGAAAGTACATTTTTGGATGAACCTCCTCTTTAAGTTCAGTGATCTCCCCCATTGAGCTGTTGTGTTCTGACAGGGGGACACCCCCCGTCAGAACACAACAGCTCAAGAGGGGGAGATCGCTGGACAAACCTTGCATTGTTAGTTCAGCGGCTATAATCCTGATGACGAAAGTAGCGTGAATATAGAGAGAAAGAGATATCCAGTAGGGCACCGTCCTTCATTTTGGTAAAATTAATGTATGGCTATGTATCTTTGCTTTTTAACAGTCCCAAACAATTTCTCTTATGAGATGGGTTACTTTGGAGGGAAAGTTCAGCAGTGGTGACAGTTTGAAATACATACTTATGCTCAGGTAGTATGTCCATCTTAATTATATTGATACACCCCATCCATGACAAGCATGTTTTGTTGTGCAATTTTAAACATGCACAAATTATATGGAGCAAAGGGGTATTATTTTCCACTGCTAGGTCTTGTAAAATATTGGGAAAATAGATGCCCAAATATTTCACAGCAGACTTTTGCCAGCAACATGCTTAATTAGACTGTAGTAAAGAGAAATCACAGAAGATTAGTAATAAATTTAGAACTTACGTTTTGTGAAAGTTAACTTTGAAGTTACTGATAGAGCCGAATCTGTAAAACTCTGATTGGAGCTATGTATGTGGGAAGGTAACATATGAAAGAAGGTTGTTGGCATAACATGACAATTTACTGTATGGAATTTACAAGCCAAACCCTGAAGATGTCCAGTTTGTTACATAATGCATCTTCCAAAAGCTCCAAAGTAAGAATGTAGATCAGCAAGTGTAGGACGCATACCTGTTGGGTACTATACTGAATCTTAATAGGGTCCATGTGAGTTATGAAAGAATATGGTGATCTTTATCAAGAGATTGGAGCCAATATCAATTTTATTTTTGTGTCAATGGAGATAAGGCAGGCTCAAACATTATTGCTGTGAGTGAAGAAGCAATAGTGGGTGCCCTTTCCTCTTCCTAAGGTGGTTGATCTACCAGTACTCTTTCTGATGTTGGCATGATTAGTATTAATGGCCTTATCATGTAAATACATTATGTCTTGATTTTTAACTTGAGTAAGGAAGGATCTAGATCTTTAAAACACCAAAGTATGGTGTAGACCAGGGGTGTCCAACCTGTGGCCAATGAGCCACATGCAGCTCAAGGTGGCTATAAATGCGGCTTAACACAAAATCATAAGCTTGCTTTTAAAAAAAATAATAATTTAAATGCATTTACACTTAGCGAACGCATGTGGCCAAAGAAAATTTTAAAAGTGTCTCTTGTCTTTTAAAAGTTTTATCTTCCTGAAGAAACACCTTATTCATGTCATCAGTTTTTGGCATCACCTATATTTGTGAGCAACTATTTTTAAGGATTTTATGTTGCCCTCCTTTACTTTTATAATAAAAAAATATTACCAAAAAAATTAAGTTTTTTTTTACTCAGATAGGTACATCATCTATATAAGTGAGCATTAACTTATGATCTGCCCGACTTTTTCTGTTCATTAGCTATCCTTAATGGTAGTGTATTTTATGTGTGAGCCAAGACAATTTCTCTTCCGATGTGGCCCAGAAAGGTCAAAAGACAATCCTGTTGTAGAGCTTGTCATAAAAAGATTGAAATAAGTTAGCAATTATTTTGGGTCTTAAGTGGGAAAACCATTTGGATCTTTCAGCATAGGGATAGCTGTATCATAAGAAGCTCTAGCATGGAATCTACAATGCTCATCTATGGACTTGAAAAAATAGGTGTGATCTCTGAGGTTAGATTTTTTTGTTTAAGAAGTTGTAAGAGCATTAGTCTAGTAGTAGATAACTGGAGTAGCGTGTCCTGGTCACAGCTTTTCTAAGCAATTCACAATATTTTGGAGCAGGTAATTTATTTTAGTTGTGCCGATTTTTTTTAGCTAGGTGCTCTGCTTAAAGAATACTCCACAGAGGATGCACTTAAGTGCCTCCTATTTCTGGGGTAATGAGATAATATCCCTACAGAAAGAAAATAAGAAAATACACAATAGAGTCAGTTATTTCAGCTATGCCAGGGGTATCTTATAAAATGTGATCATTAAGTTACCATGTCAACATTTGTTTGAGAAAATTAGTCAAGATTGAGACATGATCACACCAAACTACTGTACTACCTATAGAAGTGGTAGGATGTAGTATTAAAGCATATTGGTGTATGAAAAATGTATTTCTGTTGTATGAGTAAGCTGAATAATATATAATGAAATGCATTGTCTTGATCCATAGGATGAGAAATCTGCCTGATTTCCACTAAATTATGCTGGGCTAAAAAATGTTTGAACTGATTAATTTGAGAGTGGGAGATGTTGGAGATGTGAGGTCAAATATGCAGTTAAAATCACTCAAGACAATCCTTAGTCCTTCAGCAAATTTCATGAGGTCCATAAGATATTGTATACTAGAGGTAAATTGATCTTGGCTAAGAACGTACAGAATAGAGCAGGTATATTTTTAGCAGAATTGGAGAGCTTGAGAAACAGAAATCTGCCCTCTTGAGCTGGCCATAGATGGATAAATTTTTTCACAAATCCACATATTCAAGATAGATGAAGAAATACACCCTGCTGTGCTACTATATTTAATTCAATCCAATTCTCTAGCAGGAACATCCATAGATGGATTAAAATTCAGCTGATCCCTGTTGAACCAGCCAGTTTATGTCATTTCTTTTTTTTTTTCATAAAGTCATGACATTTTGATAGGGAAAATGTTACTTAGAGTTTAGAATTTTAGAATTTTAGAATTTCCTCATGTTGAGTAAAGCTTGTAACCAGAACAAGGGGTGTTAAAAAAGGGTAATAATAACCATTGTTTGTGAAGTACGCTAAAGATAAACAAAGTAAATATATGGTATATACCATAAAGACTCATTGAAAAGGGATGGATCTTTATTGTAAAGATAATGAGCCAGGGAAGGGAGGGGGTGGGGAGGTTGGGAAACAGGGGAATGGAATTTGAACACCTACCTAAATAGACAAGCTTTAAAGTCTTCAAAGTTGCAATGGGTAAGGATACAGTATGTGTAGGTATATTAACAGATATCCTCCTTGTTGAATAGTTGTTATAGAGCTTGGAGATAAGCAAAAAGGTTCCTCTCAGGCCTCGTACACACAACCGTTTTCCTCGACAGAACGCATCAAGAAACTTGGTGGGAGAGCTTTTTTGCCGAGGAAAACAGACGGGCGTATGCTTTTCATCGAGAAAACTGACGTGGAAATCGACGAGTAAAAAAGAACAAGTTCTCTTTTTCCTCGTCGGGAGTCTCAATTTCTTTGTCGTGTTCCGCGTCGGGCTGTAAGCGTTTGTAATGGAGATAGCACATTTGTCACGCTGTAACAGACTGAAAAGTGCAAATCATCTCTTACCAAAATTTTACTTAACACGCAGTAACATGAGATTAGCAAAAGCACCCCCAAGGGTGGCGCCAGTGGAATTGAACTTCCCCTGCCGTTGTATGTGAGAATGAGGAGAATTGGTCTTGACAGTGTGTACGCAAAGAAAGCTTGTCAAGTTTCTCGACAAGCCTAAAAAGGAACTCGTAGAGGAAAACAATGTGTCTTTTCCGAAGAGTTTCTCGGTCATGTGTACGAGGCCTAAGGCATGAAGCTCCTTGTCCTGGAAGAAGAGAGGGTAAAGTCAGTGCCCAATTTCTCACTGTACAAGAGTAGTTGGAATTCCTATTTGGTTACAGAGACTGTTGGACAAGAGGGAGTAGTCCAATTTTTTAGGATGGTTTCTCTGGCGACTAATGCCCTGTACACACGATTGGTTCGTCTGATAAAAACGGACCGATGGACAGTTTTCATCAGACGAACCGATCGTGTGTGGGCCCCATCACTTTTTTTTCCCATCGGTATAATAAAATAGAACCTGTTTTAAATTTTTGTTATGGTTAAAAAACCTATAGAAAAAAACAATCGCCTGTGGGGAAATCCACAGGTCAAAAATCCACCCATGCTCAGAATCAAGTCGAAGCATGCTCAGAATCAAGTCGACGCATGCTCGGAAGCATTGAACTTCATTTTTCTCAGCACGTTGTTGTGTTTTACGTCACCGCGTTGGACATGATCGGATTTTTAACCAATGGTGTGTAGGCAAGACTGATGAAAGTCAGCTTCATCGGATATCTGATGAAAAAATCCATCGGTCCGTTTTCGTCAGATGAACCGATCGTGTGAACGGGCATAAGAGGCAGATTAAATACAGGATTTGTGTTTGGAGAACATTAAAAGAGTTGTTTTCTCCAATATTTAAAGATTAGGAGGAGTGGATTCATTGGGAGTTGCACAGAGGTGATTCCATAGATAAAATATAGGATATGGCCCCAAAAAGTTGAAATGACCTTGCAAGACCACAGGTGGTGTGAAAGAGAAGGTCTTGATTGAGAGCATAGAGCCGCTTGAGGGTTGGCTGGCTCTGATATAAATGGGATGTAGTTTATGTAATTTCTAGTCTCAAGTTGCTGATAAGATAAGGATAAGTGAAGGGTATAGACAATCCTCTAGATTTCAATTGTGCAAATGTGATACAAAACCAAGGGCCAGATTCAGAGAGCCATTACGCCGGCGTTACAGGAGATGCGCGGCGTAAGTCTAAATCTGCACATGCGTATTGATGCGCCGCATCCCCAAAACGATATACGCATGAAATCTAATTTTTTCCGACCGGCGTAATTTCGATAGACCGGCGCATCCGTGCACGCAAAACTGTGCTAGACACACCATTGATTTGCTATTCAAATATGCAAATGAAGGAGTTACGGGGATCCACAAAAGTAAGTTGGTGCAGCGCAGGCTACACGCTGTGCGCAACAGCTGCATGTTCTGTCTAAAATTTGTCCATATAAAAGGTGGAATAAAATTAGACATCTACATGTCAGCTAAAGCAACACTGTTAGTGAGGAGCTGAGCAGTCACACTTGCTGGACAACAAACTGTATGCCAACATGCCAGAGGGATCCATGCTCATAGCTATACTACTGACTTTAGATTAGCAAAGAAGAAGGAGGGCACAGAGGAGGGCACGGAGGAGGGCACGGGAGAGGATTTTTTTTTCCAAAAACGTTTTATTTGCTTTTATAAACATTAGAATATACATACATATATACATCAATACATAACATACATACAAATTACAAACATGGTCTCACTATCTTTCAATTGCCCTTTAAAACCTTGATGGATATAATAATCTAATCTAATAGAATATTCTTCTCTGATACAAGCCCCTCACTCTTCACTTAATATATCACACACGCATAGAAATCTTTGGAATGAGTGATTCTGAGGTATCTCGCATCTTCAGATTCACCCCTCATGCCATCCTGAAATTAACCACAACCCTGCAGGAGGACATCACCAGCCCAACACATGACACCACCCATGACAGCTACATATACAATCCTAGCCCCATCCCCACAGATTTCGAACAGAACATGTATGGGGGCAGCTGGCTGGTTGGTGAGTGACATGGGTGGCAGGCATGACTGTCCCCCCCCATGATGCACACATCACAAGGGGCACATGCACTACTAACATCCTCCTGTCTTATCCCTTTAGGGTGACTCTGCATATGCACTGGGACCGCATCTCATGACTCCTATCCGGAACCCCCCATGGTACCCTGTTGTATTCCCAAACTTTGTATGCCAGATCATTGGTACATGTTGCATGCTGCACAACTTCGCAGTGAGAAAGGGCCTGGAGATTGACATAAGTGATGACCTGACCCCTGAACCAGACAATCCCCCCCTAACCGAGGCTACCCCGTCTTCTGAGGGAAGAGCAGCCAGGAGACAGCTCACATTAGGCATCTTTGCACGTTAAACACACACATTAATCATGGCACAATGAAAATGCATGCATGCACACCACTGTGGTCCCTAGATCACACACACCACATCCTCATCAAATTGGATTGGCACAAGCCCACCATGCAGGACTTGTGAGCAGCAACGCCACGGCTCCAATTATGTCACTGTAAATTCATACACCATTCACACGGACCTGGGGATCACTTCTCCACCACAAATGAGGATGATACCCCTTTTCCGGCAGGAATGTCACCCCCACATTCCTAAATCATTCACAAACAGAACCAAAAAAGAAAGAAAAATTAAAAACATTACCAGCAAAAAATAAAAATGCCCAGCAAAAATATAATTAACCACTTAAGACCCGGACCAATATGCTGCCAAATGACCCAAGGGGTTTTTGCGATTCGGCACTGCGTCGCTTTAACAGACAATTGCGCGGTCGTGCTACGTGGCTCCCAAACAAAATTTGCGTCCTTTTCTTCCCACAAATAGAGATTTCTTTTGGTGGTATTTGATCGCCTCTGCGATTTTTATTTTTTGCGCTATATACAAAAATAGAGCGACATTTTTGAAAAAAAATCTATATTTTTTACTTTTTGTTATAAGAAAAATCAATAAACTAAATTTTAGTCAAACATTTAGGCCAAAATTTATTTAGCCACATGTCTTTAGTAAAAAAAATCGCAATAAAAAAAAAATAGCTACCTAGCGGGAACAGCGACACTAATACAGCGATCAGAAAAATGATCACTTAGTGATGCTGGCAATAGGGAGTGAAAGGGTTAACTAGGGCGGTGATCAAGGGGTTAAAACTTTATTAGGGGGGGTACGGGGGCTACCCTGAACCTAACACTAACTGACTGTCACACTGCCTGTCACACTGACACTAAATACAGTAATCATACATGTATGATTACTGCATTCAGTGACACTGTGACAGGGGGAGGGGGGGCAATCGCGGGGGTTAAATGTGTTTATGTGAAGTGTTAGTGTAGTGTAGTGTTAGTGCAGACTTACTGTGTTGTGATCTCTCCTCAGCGGTGGTTGAAAAAACTGCCGAGGGAGAGATCACGTCGCTTCCTCCTTCCTGTGTTTACACAGGAGGAGGAAGTGACAGGGCGGGCGGGCGTGCGCATTGGCTGGGAGCGATCCGGAGGGGGCGGACAAAAACGAATAGCCGCCCCCTCTTGTCGGATCGCTCCTGCAGACGCGCGGACCGCCGCATGTACAGGGGGGGGGTCCGATCAGACCCCCGATCCCCCCCAAGGCACCAACGTATATATACGTTGATGTGCCTGTCGGTGCCATTCTGCTGACATAAATGTACATGCGGCGGTCCTTAAGTGGTTAAAAAAAAAAACACAACAAAGAAAACACAGAAAAGACAAAAATCACTCTGCAAAACAGTCCCCAAATATCTCAAAGACACGTCACAAACAAACAAATGCTAATAAACAACAGAACAAAAGCACCTTGCTGTATAAGAAGGGATACAAATGGATGTACTTTTGCAAAGGAAGGGCGTTTGTGTCTGTCTATTTAAGCTCTCTGCGTAGCTCACTAAGTTGCCCGGGTCCACTTCCAATTTCACTGATTGCACCGTTCCCGAGTTGTGAGCATAACATAACATAACACGCCCACGTCCTTCCCAATTTGAATTACTCCGCCTTACGCCTCGGGAATTACGTTGCACCGGCGCAAATTTCTGCGCAAATACTACGAGGATACAGTGATTGCGCCTCTACATTGCGCCGGTCTAACGTAAAGGAGGTGCGCTACGCCGGTCAAAATATGCGCCAATGTACCTGAATCTGGCCCCAAGTGTCTATGTCAAAAACAGGTGTATGATCTGTAGAAAAGTGTGTCTCTCAAAGAAGGCAACCCTAACCTTGTTCATATTAAGATTGTAAACAATTTGAGACCTATATGCCCAGTGTATTACAGGAGTTTAATTTTTTTGAAACCATCTGGTAAAAACAAAAAAGAACTTGGCTGAAGAACACAGAGCCTTTATTATATTTAAAGGACAATATGGAGGTGATGAGTCATACTAGCATGATTTAATGGTTGGATCATATGCTTTTGTATGCAATTGATGTAATTTTACTTAACATAATTTGACATTGCTCAAAAGTTCTTTTAAAGGAGTAATCAATTATGTGGTTAAAAGATTTCATGTTTTTTTTCTGGAAATTATCTATTATAGATAATAAGGACTGTAATGGGGGTAGATGTACACAATGTTCAGTTTCTGATCCTGGCTTGTTTATGTGCTTGTCATATTTTACCTTGTTGCAATATTGCAGTTGTCACTGCTTTTACTAAGCCAAAGGAAATAAGAATGTGTCTTTGGAGAAAACCCTCTAAACTTAGATTGATCTAAGATCAAATGATCATTATTTACTTACCCCAGCACCTCAGAGTGACATTTTCTTTTTTTTTTAAAAAAGGTGATTTATTCAAATTTAAGAACCTAATGAAAAGAGAAAAGAGATATGTTCTCTCTTCCAGAACTTTGTCTACTTTGTGCATAAATATGGTATGTGCTGTACCTCAAAATTGCACACCACACTGCATCCACTGAGCAGTGGAGATAGTGGGTAATTTAGGCCTGAGCTGCTAGGTTGGAGAATGGCCATCCCCTTTGAACTAACTGCCACTTTGGGGAAAAAAAACAATGGGCCAGATTCACGTACATCGGTGCATATATAGACCGGCGTAGCGCATCTCCTTTACGTTAGACCGCTTCAATTTTGAGCCGCAAGTGCCATATCCACAGAGTATTTGAGCCCAAATTTGCACCGGCACAACTTAAATTCCGAGGCGTAAGGCGGTGTAATTCAAAGTGGGAAAGGACGTGGGCGTGTTCCATTGAAATGAGCCGTGACCCCATGCAAATGAAGGGCCGGCCAGACAGGGCATGTGCATGACGCTGACTATGGTCAGAGCCTCCCTGCACATGCTCACTACTCGGCCCGGAGCAATCAGTGAAATAGAAACTAGGCCAGGCAGACTTGGGGCCAGATTCTCTAGGAATCTGCGGCGGCATAGAGTAAGGCATTTACACTATGCCACCGCAACTTACTAGAGCAAGTGCTGTATTCTCAAAGCACTTGCTCCGTAGTTTGCGGCGGTGTAGTGTAAATGGCCCGGCGTTTCCCCACGTAAATCGAAGGGGGCGACCTTGTATTTAAATTAAGCACGCCCCCGCGCCGAACGTACTGCGCATGTGCCGGCCATAGTAAAATCGCAGTGCGCATGCTCCAAATTATGAAGGTGTTTTTGACGTGAACGTAATCAACGTAAATCCCCATTCACAGACGAGTTACGCAAACAAAGTAAAAACTTTCAAATTGGTCATGGTGTCCATACTTAACATAGGATGCGCCATCTTTGACCTGCTTTATCTTTACGTCGGAAAAACCTTACGGAAACAACGTAAACGACGACGGGGCGGCCTAAAACCATTCGGGAATCGGCGTATTAGGCTCATTTGCATAGGCAAATGAGAAAACAACGTAAAGGCCACCTAGCGGCCGGCGTTGTCATTACATCTAAGATCCGACGGTGTAATTGTTTTACACCTGTCGGAACTTTAGTGTATCTATGCGTAAGTGATTCTAGGAATCACACGCATAGATACCCATGGAAAAAAACTGAGATACGACGGTGTATCTGAGATACACCGTCATATCTCAGCTGAGAATCTGGCCCTTAGTGAGATAAGCCCAAGGTGCTTTTGTTCCCTTGTCTGTTGCTGTTTGTAGGTTTGTGTCGTGTCGGTGTGTTCCATTATTTTGAGGGCCATCACACAATTTGTATACACAGATACATATATATATATATTTTTAAAAATGTTGATAATAATAAAAAATATAATGTTAATAATATTTAAAATATTAAATATATATTAGATATAAAAAATAAAATTATATATTTATTATATTAACTAATTTAAAATATATGAAAAAGGGGGGAGGGTTTTTTGGGACTTTAAATGAGGCAATGGGTTAATTACCTCCATCCCTGGTATTTGTTATAGAGAAATGAGCAAGCGGGACTTTAAATGAAGCATGTGTGGGAAAGGTTTGCACTAAGTTGGGGGATATAAATAATGGTAATAAATCTGGAATACGTTAA
The DNA here is from genome assembly GCA_029574335.1 of Rana kukunoris. Lineage (NCBI taxonomy): Eukaryota > Metazoa > Chordata > Amphibia > Anura > Ranidae > Rana > Rana kukunoris. Next base: position 548,559,119 of record CM056049.1, read on the forward strand.
ATATTTGAAGAAAATAGATAAACATATGTAGTTCACAGATTGGTGGGGGGAAAGGTTTATATAGGCAGTAACCCAAGTGTATACACTAATTACTGCAGTACAGTTTGTTGTACCTTTTGTTTGTATACACTTGAGTTACTGCCTATATAAACCTTCCCCCCCCACCAATCTGTGAACTAGTGCAATATAGTCTTGTACGGTGCATTATGAGAAAGCAATAAAATATTTAACATATTCCAGATTTATTACCATTATTTATATCCCCCAACTTAGTGCAAACCTTTCCCGTACATGCTTCATTTAAAGTCCCGCTTGCTCCTTTCTCTATGATTTAAAATATATACTAAACAGAAAAAATGTCTATAAAATATATATTTAGCCATTAGGGTGAAAAGAGCCACTGCCAAGTAGAGTGTTGCCAGTACCTTGCCCAGTGGCGGTCAGCAGATCCTCTCCCGTGCCCTCCTCCGTGCCCTCCTCCTTCTGCACTCATCTAGTAGTATAGCTATGAGCAAGGATGCCCCTGGCATGGTGGCATACAGATTGTTGTCCTGCAAGTGTGGCTGCTCAGCTCGTCCCTAACGGTGTTGCTTTTGCTGACATGTAGACGGATTGTCTAATTTTAAACCTGCTTTTATAAGGTCTAATTTTAGACCGGCCGTGCAGCTGATGCGCACAGGGCATAGCCTGCACCGCACAAACTTACTTTTGTGGATCGGCGTATCTCCCTCATTTGCAAAGGAAATCAATGGTGTGGACGGAATAAATGTGCACCTAGAATGTGCAGGCGTAGGCAAGTTAGGCCGGTCGGGAATAGCCTATTTTGGTGCGTATCTAGTTCTGTGGGTACGGTGCATAGATATTCCGGCGCAAATTTAGACTTACGCCGGAGTATCTCGAGATACTCCGGCGTAAGTGCTTTGTGAATCTGGCCCAATGTCTCTCAGTAAAAGAGACTTTGCTCCAGCTACCACAATGGAGTTCACTCTTTGAAGTTACAAAATGTTGTGGAATAAATTCATATATATGTAATGATACTGCCTAAACAATCTCTCTAAAGGGATAGGCTTCTTCATATGTATGGATTATTGCATATTTATGTAAACAATCTTTGATAGGTGATTTGTATAATATTTTGCTGTTGATAAGTATGTTTGCATGTTATTTGAATGTGATTTTAATCGTATATCTTCATAGTAAAAATGAACAAAACAAAACAAAAAAGTCAAATTTTTTAACTTTACTTTCTTAGTAAACCCACATGATAATGTTATGTAAATTGTCCCTTTTTACCTTGTAAATTAAGTTGTGTTTTTAAAAAAAATTGGTATGAGTAAATGTTTAATAAGCACCTTTTGATCCTGTTAGACTCTGCTGTGTCAGAGGTCTACTTTAATAAAGTAATGACCATCTAGGGTACGGTCATCCTGATTTGTAAACTGCAGCAAGCTGTGCTTTTATACAATCCCCTGCTGGTTGTTTTTTTTTTTTTTTATCAGAAAGACGTTTATTTAAGAAAACAATATAAAGTAACATACACTGTCATACAAATATCAGCACACCAGAAATACCATTGTTCCAATACAAAAGCTAAAATCCACATAGAGGGGAATAACGGTATGGATTACATTAAAAATAACAGTTTCTGCTGTACATAAAGTGTTAACAATCAATGTTTAATACAGTACAATGTACAGAACCAAAAAGCATATGCAGACAGCGTTAGCCCGGGTCGAGGGTAACACCTCAGCCGGGAGTATTCAGAATCAGAACAACTCAAGATAGAAATTAAAGTTAAGATTGAGAGTCAAGCTACCACTTGAATAAGAGAAACTCAATAAAACAGAGCAGGGGGGGAGGGGAAAGAAGAGAGAAGGAAGGGAAAAAAGGGGGTAGGGGGGAAGAGAGGAAAAGAGGAAAGATAAGAAAACAGTCCACCATCTCCTCCGTGAGGAAGTAGCAGCATTTGACTCGAACAGAATACGTATTTCAACAGCACAGGGTAATAGTATGTTACATTTGCAATAGTCTATCAGAGTTGCGGGGGACCCAATCCGGGTACATCAAGCCATGGTTGCCACATGGAATAAAACTTTCTCAGCGCATTCCTATGTTGATAAGTGAGTTTTTCCCAAATCAATAATCTATTCCCCTGCTGGTTGTTTGGCAGATGTTTTGACCATTAGGCAGCTGAGGATGGGACTTACTGTTACTTTGGCTGTTGCAGTAATAACAGCAATGTTACATGCAATTATGCCGTGTGAATGCTACTGACAGATTGTAGCATATACGGCACCTTAACATTTTCCTCGAGTTACACTTAAATTGGATGTAAACCTGAAAAAAAATGTAATTAAGGCTTGCACCTTGTACAGTATAGGATTTCATGTCATCTGTGCCCAGTCTTGCCACAAAGAGTTATTCCAGCTCTGAGCAGTCCTCTTATCTTTTTTCAGTGAGATAAAAACGACCAACAGAGAAATAGCAGTCCGCTTCTCCCCTTGCTGTGAGTGACAGGTGATTTACATATCTCATGCACAAGCCTGAGAGAGACATTCTGTGTACTTCAGATTCCCTCCTCCTTTCTTCTCCAGGTCTCCCAGGATTGGCTGCTCCACACCTCAGCATGATTGGGCATGTTGAAGTCATGTGGTGACTTTTCTGGGTTTTGACTGGATGTTAGTGATCATAGCAGAAGTTCAGTGTAAGAAATACACAGGAGAAAATGCATGCTGACAAGGGGAGCATATAGGTGGGCGCACCGACCTAGTGTGATACTGTAACACGATTTTTATTAAAATACTAAAATCAATGATTATACTCACAAAAACAAAACAAGCCTTGAAAGACAGTTCAACAGCGCCAGCAGAACAGGACGGTTGCTTCAGTCCAAAGGTATCTGACCGATATTGAAGCTAGGCTTATGCGTTTCCTCAGAGCCCCGGTGGTCTGCACTGCTCCCTCACTGTACAGCTTGTCAGAATATATACACACACAAAGAGGTAGAAAGAGCATGTGCTGGAAGGTCACAGGTCACCCCGTCCACAGGGAGGACTCTTGGCGAGACTCCCCCCATTTGTGAATTAACCCTTGTATATACAGTCCCTATATCTCAGGCTTGGCATAGTCTCAACAATGGGTATCCCCCAGTCCAAAGAACCACCAATCTGGAGAGGAAGGGGAAGGAGGACATATGGAGAAATGCCTCCATTGTCACGTGTTGTCACGTGTTGAAAACTTTGTTGTTGAGGGTGCATATACCTTACATGTCCCGAGGTAGTGCCTTGCTTCACCTGATAATCCATTCTCCTAATATACTCCATATGGGCTGGAACGCACGCCACTTGTTCTAGAGTGGCTGCGTTCCAGCACTACGTTGCCTCGGGCATCATGATCCTTTCTGCGCATGCACGCGACATACGAAAGCGTGACCCACGACGCAACGCGACGTTCGACGTGACGTACGTCACGCCGCGCACTGCGCCGACTCACCATAGGATGCGGGTGGGTGCGTTCCAGCACCACCATGTCATATCCGCCCATGTGACATTTTACCCCCTTGCTGATCAGGCATTGCAGGGGATAGAGTCACAAGACGGTACTCCCTCTAGTGGCGAGAGGCCGGAGTTTGACTGGGGCTTCCAGATGAGGGACCAAAGACTTCCCAACACATGCCCTAACTCACAGATAAATGCATAAATAGATACAAACATCGTCATCATCATCTGTGAAAGTTATGTGAGCACCTGTATGGATAGATATACACCCGCCCCTAAATGAAATGGGTGGACTGGACCAAATGCCATATTATTATACAAGCATCTACAATCATAAATAAATGCCAAAGATGGACTCACTCAAATACATAGTAAAAATAGAAATAATTGATTAAAATTGATTAAAATTAAAAACTGCTAAAAGCGATAGTCCATAGGTCCAGTGAATGTTTCAATAAATTATATAGAAACAACATATGTATATATATATATATATATATATATATATATATATATATATATATATATATATATATATATATATATATATATATATATATATATATATATATATATATATATATATATATATATATATATATACATATATACATATTTATAGACCATAAGAATAAATAGGATTAAATTAAACATTTAAAGAAACAGACATCCACACATAAATACATATACATATGTGTGAGAGACATGTTACCGGCTCGACAGGCATGCCATATACTCATACGCTCGCTCCCATATCTGTCCAAACATAGACAATATAGAGTGCCCGTGCATATGCTGACCTCCAGATGAACTACATATATATAAAGACAAATGTATAAGTTAATGGACAACCCTGCCCACCTAGCTATCCCAGCCATGGCACCGTAGCTGGTGTATACTAGCTTACAGCCCGCTATACATTCTGCCCTAAGTGGCGGCAGAAAAGCTGAAATTTTGTGAGGGAGCTACTACCTCTTTTACCTCTCTACCTTCTTTTTTAGTTCCTTTTGAATTCCCACGATTCTGAGGAGGGCTGCAAGACTCTGGAAGATACTTTATAATTGAACTGTATGACCCCATAAGTAAGAAATACCGGAGCGCAGGAGAATCATCATTGTTTTAGCATATAGGTGGGCAGGGAGTCTACTGACACACTGACTCCCCCCACTGAGCTCTGGACAACAGACCCACCCACAGAATCTGCAGTTTGTCGGGTCTCATAACAGACAGAGGGGAGACATTTGACAGGTAAAGGTACATGCAGGAGGCATGTATATCCTTATAGATAACCACTATGGGCCAGATTCAGGTAGATGGGCGATTCTTTATTCTGGCGTAACGTTGCTCATTTACGTTACTCCGCCGAAACTTTAGGAGAAAGTACTGTATTCACAAAGCACTTGCTCCTAAAGTTAGCGAAAATGGGCCGGCGGAATTCAAATTGGGCGGGTAGGGGGCGTGTAGTATTTAAAATAGGCCCGATCCCGCGGAAAACGTACTGCGCATGTCAATGTATCCCAGTGCGCATGCTCCAAATTATGACGGTGTTTTCGAAGTGAACGTCAATGATGTCAATCTCCATTCACGGACGATTTACGCAAACGACGTTAAACTTTTTCAATTCGACGCGGTCACAACGGTCATACTTAACATAGGATGCACCTGCTTTTTGTTGCTTTATCTTTACACTAGGAAACCCCTTACGGAAACGTCGTAAAGTGACTGCGTCAGGCCCGCGTACGTTTGTGAATTGTTGTATCTCGCTGATTTAGATATTCTCTGCGTAAATCAGCGGGAACGCCCCCGGCGGCCATTTTAAAACTGCCTTTAATATTCGACGGTGTAATACAATTACGCCTGTCGGATCTTTGCAACAAACCGGCGTATCTTGTTTTATGCATACAGAAAACAGATAAGACGGCTCAAAGTGTGAGTTATGCTGGCGTATCACTGATACGCCGGCGTAACTCTACCTGAATCTGGCCCAATGTCAGTAGTTTAGAAAGGATGGGAGTGGGTTTACATCCACTTTTAGACTTTATTCGAAAAGACCCTTAAATAATAAAAGATGATAATCCATAGTAAACCTGTTTACCCATCCTTCCCTATTCTAAAACCACCAGAGGTCCTGCATGGTGGATGATTCGAGGTGAGCTGTATCTGTTTTTAGTTTAACCACTTGACCTCCAGAAGGTTGTAACCCCTTCATGTCCCAAGCATTTTTTTGCTATTTAGCGATGTGTTATTTTAACTGTCAATTGCTCGGTCATGCAACACTGTGCACAAATTACATTTATATATATTTTTAATATAAATACAGCTTTCTTTTTAGGTATTTAATCACCACAGGGTGTTTTATTTTTTGATATATAATTAAAAATATAGCAAACATTTTGAAAAAAAAATACTTTTTCTTAGTTTCTATTATAACATTTTGCAAGCCACTCATCTTTCTTCATAAATTTAGGCCAAAATGTAGTCTGCTAAATCTTTGGGGTAAAATTACCCAAATGAGTATATTATAGAGTCTACAAACTATGGTGTATATATATTTGGAAGTTGATCAATCCTGATGTACTGATGGCCTATCTCTATCCTATTTCTTTGGGCCCCAAAATATCAGGACAGTACAAAAAGCCCCCAAATGAGCCATTTTTGGGAAGTAGACAAGGTCCAAGGTATTTAGTAGGAGGCATGTCGAGTATTTTGATGTTGTACTTTTTGTAAAATTTTTGGGGAAAATTAAGAAATTAAATATATTAGGCCAGATTCACAGAGCCCTTACTCCGGTCTATCTCACGTTAGACCGGAGTACTTTCAAATTACGCGCGTCGTCTCATTAGTTTGAATCCTCAAACCATGATACGACGGCGGCCGCTGGGTGGAGTTCCCGTTGTTTTTACGCGTCGGGGTATGCAAATGAGCTTTTTTCGACGATCCACGAAGTTACGATCGTCCGTCGCAATCTCTTACGGCATCTGTAGTCATCTTTTTGCTGCGTAAAGTTATTCCAGCTACTAGCTGGTCTATAGTTAGACGGCCCATGTTAAGTATGGCCGTCGTTCCCGCGTCGAGTTTCAATTTTATTTTTATTTTTTGTGTAAGTCATCCGGGAATAGGAATGTACGTAAACGACGCTACTCAAAAAAAAATGACGTAACGACGTTATTTCGCGCAATGCACGGCGGGAAATTTCAGAACGGAGCATGCGCAGTTCGATCGCCGCGGGGACGCGCCTAATTTAAATGCTTCACGCCCCCTAATCGCGTATTTCGATTCCGCTGCGAGAAATACACTACGCCGCCGTACCTTACAGGCCAAAATCTACCTAAATTTGCCGTAGAGCCAGGTAAAATACGGCAGCGTAGTGTATCTCTGATACTCTGCGCCGATGTAATTGTACCTGAATCTGGCCCATTGTTTTAATTTTTTTTTGCATACTGTCACCAGTCCAGCACCGCATTATCATATGACTGGTGTGGTGGTGATCAGGTATATTGACTGGTGACAGTATGTAAAAAACAAAATAACAATTATTTTCTCAATCACAGCATCACAACAGTAAGCAAGCTGTCATGAATGGAAGTCATTCATAACAGTTGTGCTTACATTGTAATCATGTGATTGCTATAATTGGTAACAGCTATCACATGATACCTCAGCTTCTCACAGTAGCTGGGTGGGTACCAGTGGTCATGGGATTGCACTGCTGTGCACCCAAGGGAGCGCCCAAATGCTCATGTGTGTCGAGATGTAGTAGTATGCCACGACTCACAGTAACTGTAAGGTCGGTGGATGGCATGTGGTTAATCCAGAATGAGCAATAAGACCAAAATTTGGATTTTGAATTCCAACCCATTGAAGTCAATGGCAGTCAAATCCTAGACATCAGTAATGGATATTTCCTGGACTAAAAGGAAAACGATTGCCAAACAAATGCCTAGGGAATGTGTACAAATAAAAAAATATGTAATTTATTATTCAGAGTTTATGTTACATTTGCATGAATTCTGTGAACATTATTGTTTGTGCACAATAAAGTTGCCCTTTTAAAAAAAGTATTATTCAGAGAGAATATGGTCCTTTAACCACTTGACCTCCAGAAAAGATGTACTCCCTTCATGACTAGGTCATTTTTTGCGATATAGCACCGCTTTGCTTTAACTGACAATTACGCGGTCGTGTGACACTGTACCCAGATAAAATATATGTCCTTTTTTTCCCATAAATTGAGCTTTCTTTTGGTGGTATTTGATCACCTCTGTGTTTTTTATTTTTTGCACTATAAACTGACAATTTTGAAAAAAAATAAAATCATTTTTACTTTCTTCTATAAAACATATCCAATACATTTTTTTTACAAAAATGAATTTCTTCATAAATGTAGGCCAATATATATTCTGTTAGATATTTTTGTAAAAAAAAAAAAAAGAAAACATATTAATTGGTTTGCACAAAAGTTATAGGGCCAGATTCAGATACATTAGAGTATCTATCCTCTTTACGCTATGCCTCCGCAAATATTATGGGCAAGTGCCTTATTCAGAAAGCACTTGCTTCATAATATGCGGCGGCGTAGCGTAAAGTGCCCGGCGTAAGGCCGCGCAATTCAAATTTGTGATGTGGGGGCGTGATTCATGTAAATGAATCATGACCCCACGTAATTGATGTTTTTTTTGGACGTTCCCAGTGCGCATGCGCAAAATCACGTCGCCATTTGTCAATGTAAACGACGAGAACGACGAGCCCCATTCCCGAACGATTTACGCAAACGACGTAACCGACGTACAATTCGACGCTGTCCCGACGCTGTCCCGACATCCATACTTAACATTGGCTACGCCTCCTATACCAGGGGTAACCTTACGCCACTATAACGCTTCCGCAAACGACGTTAACTACGACGGCCGGCCGCAAGTACGTTCGAGAATCGCCGTAAATCCCTCATTTACATATTCGATGCGTAAAACGATGGAAGCGCCACCTAGCGGCCAGCGTAAAAACTGCATCTAATATACGACGGTGTAACAGAATTACGCCGCTCGTATATTAGCAGAATTCCGGCGTATCTTCTTTTCTGAATAGCAAAAAAAGATACGCCGACTATTCTTAGTAAATACTTTCTGAATCTGGCCCATAATGTCTACAAACGATGGGATATTTTTATTTACTTTTATTTTTTTTACTAGTAATGGCAATGATCAGCGACTTATAGTGGGACTGCGATATTGCAATGGACATTTTGACACTTTTAACACTTTTTGGGAACAAGTAACACTAATACGGTGATCAGTACTAAAAATATGCACTGTCATTGTACTAATGAAACTGTCTGGAAAGGGGTTAACATCAGGGGTGATCAAAGGGTTAACTGTGTGGCTAACCAGTATTTATGTGAATTGTGTAAGGTGCTTTTTACTTAGGTTAAGAGATGGAATTAATTCTCTGTTTTGCAGAGATGCAAACTCCATCCCTTGTCCCCTGTTAGAAAAGCGATCTGACTTGTTTACAGGTCTGTGTCTCTGCCCGATAATCAGTGGGTGTTGGCGGACATCGAGTACACAACACCCGCCGATCAGCTTCCGCTGTGTGTAATCACAGCAGGAGCAAGCGCACCCCCTATCTGGAAGTGCGGGTTAACATATATGTGTGTGTATATATATAAGAAGGCCAGTATGGTGGCCTGAGTTTATGGGAGGAGCCCGGAGGGTATTTAAGCAGCCCACTCACACATGCTCTTTGTCGGTTCAGTGTGCAGTACTACACGTCACTGGGCCGACTCTTCCCAGCTCACCTCATGTCCGTGAGTCTGCGCATTCAATCGCATTTGTCATCGCAATCGCTTTGTGGCTTCTCCCTTCATGGTCTTCGCCGGCGGTTCCCGCTTACTGTCGCAGGTAGGATTCAAACCTTTTCGTATCTTGTGCAATCTTGCAAATCCTGCATCTCTTTTGGAAAAAAAATCTGCCTCTGAGTTATTGTTGCTCATGTTCCAACATCATTTGGCTCAGGCGTAGTACATTTGTAACTTCCTTCTGCCAAACATACGATTCATTTGTAAATCCATTTGGAGATTAGCATGTGTTTGTATGTGTTCTTTGATAGATTGAGGTGGTAATTGGACTCACATGGTGCCTTGTCTGCACTTGATTAGCCTGGGGGGATGGGTGGTTGGTAGGTGTTCGGTTTCAAAGCAAGGGGTAGCATACACTCTACAACCAAATCGTATCAGATTCGTTCAATACTCCTTACTACCGATTCGTATCGAATTTGTTTCATGCATTTTTACAACCGTTTTGTATCAGATACATTACATGCTTTCTACCGTTGTCATTCATTGTTCCCCCATGCCGTGTGTTTTTAGTTTCCGCAGCGGAACTTACGAATTGTTTGTTCACGGTTCTTCTCTCTCATTTATTTACCAAAGTTATTGCCTGTGCGTCATGCATGGCGCCACACCACACTCTTCGGATGTGTTGCACATCCACTCCAGTCCAAAGCAAACCCAGTCGCACGTTCACTGTCCCAGGTAGGATTCGTTTGTCATGTCAAATTCGTGGCCACTCATGGTGTCACCCGTACCATATGTTTGGTTCCCGCAGTGGAGCTTACAAAGCATTGATACGCACTTCTCGTGTTCTATTTTCTACACCAAACCTCATTGTTTTGCCCCATGCATGGCATCACGCTACACCTTCCCGACATGTTTCACTCCAGCCACAGTCCGCCGCAAACTCACTTGCATGGCCCACTGTCGCAAGTAAGAATGTTATTACATTCTTTATGTCCTATCAATTTGCTACCATTCGTTGTCTCCCATATTGTTCATTAGTGGTCCCTACGGAACCACGATTCAAACAGGCGTTGTCCTCCTACCTTATACTGCTTGCTTAAGGTACAAACCAGGTGTTTCTATCCTTTCTCAGTAACCCAATTCTTATTGATTGAGACCTTGCAACCATGCAAATCATCTCAGCAGCCTGACACCCTTGTTAAGACCCTTGCAACACATGACCTTTACTAAACGCAAAATAAAAAAATAAATAAATATAAAAACGCAAAAAAAAAAAAATGCAAAAAAAAAAAACGCAAAAAATATAAAAAACCTTTGCCACCACGCAATCTCAGCCCCTCGGCAACCTGACACCTGTTGAGACCGTTGCAACCATGCAAAATCGTCTCAGCAGCCTGACACCCTTGTTGAGACCCTTGCAAACGCAATATCGTTTCAGCAGCCCCACACTGATTGAGATCCGTGCAACCACGCAAAATCATCTCAGCAGCCTGACACCCTTGTTAAGACCCTTGCAACACATGACCTTTACAAAACGCAAAATAAAATAAAAAATGAATAAATATAAAAACGCAAAAAAAAAACGCAAAAAAAAAAAAAAAAAAACCTTTGCCACCACGCAATCTCAGCCCCTCGGCAACCTGACACCTGTTGAGACCGTTGCAACCACACAAAATTGTCTCAGCAGCCTGACACCCTTGTTGAGACCCTTTCAAACGCAATATCGTCTCTGCAGCCCTCACACTCATTGACATCCTTGCAACCACTAGTATATCGTCTCAGCAGCCTGACACCCTTAAGACCCTTGCAACACATGACCCTTACAAAAGGCAAAAAAAAAGATATATAAAAACGTAAAAAAAATAAAATTAAATATTAAAGTGCAAACAATAAATAAAAAACTTTGCCACCACACAATCTCGGCCCAGCAACCTGACACCTGTTTTAGACCATTGCAACCATGCAAAATCGTCTCAGCAGCCTGACACCCTTGTTGAGACCCTTGCAAACGCAATACCGGTTCAGCAGACCCACACTCATCGAGACCCTTGAAACCACACAATATCATCTCAGCAGCCTGACTCCCTTGACGCAAAGGAAAAATATATATATATATATAAAAAAGAAGAAAAAAAGTGTAGCGCCAAAACTATATAGATGTAGGAAAAACCATAAATGGCCAGGGTGATGTAGCTACCAGCCAAAATACAGTAAGACCTAAGGTGCAGCCTTCGTGAAGAAGATCATAGACTATAGGCTATGAAACACCAGCTGTTGAGCTGGGTGAAACAAATAACAATATTCAAAAACACAAACTGAAGGTAATGTGATAAGTGTTGCAACAAAGTAAGTGCAGCTGAAAACAAATGCAAAAGGTCCTGAAAACAGCAAAAACAAGGGGGGAGGGGGAATAGGTGTGGGTTTGAGGATGTTGATATTCCAGTTTCCCCAAAACAGACTGATTGTTCATTCAGTTTGAAACACCTCATCCATATACATTGGCAATCCTTTCCCTCAGAAACAGGTCATCTTCCCAGGACATTCCTTGGCATATATATATATTAAGGTACTCTTACCGACTTTTGTTGACCCACGGCTCACCGTATGGTGGGTAGGTCTTCAAAGCTTGTATAGGCTAGCCGCCCTCCGATCATCCCAATGGATAAATCGATGTCCCAGGTTGTGATGCTGTAGGCAGATCCCAAAAGGAGAGCAGGTATCGCTGGCCTCAGGAACGTCAGACAGAACAGTGAAGATGTGAGACTCCGTATTTCATGGAAGATATGAAAAAAAGAGGGCGAGAACACCTCCTCATCGTGTAGAAATTTATTAAAAGTTGATCAAAAAGTATTGATACAGCAAAGAGATCTGCAAATCTCATTAAAAATTCCAAGCAAGGATAAGGTCCATGTACCAAAATATAAAAGCAAAAAAACCCCAAAAGATAAAAAGTTCCACACTGCACATCAAGGAAACCACAGCAAGCAAAAATCTTGGTAGTAACGCAATAGTGGTGATAAGAGTCCAGTTAACCGACCGGTTTCGTCTTCACAGACATCTACTGGAGTTCCATAACCCAGTAGATGTCTGTGAAGACGAAACCGGTCGGTTAACTGGACTCTTATCACCACTATTGCGTTACTACCAAGATTTTTGCTTGCTGTGGTTTCCTTGATGTGCAGTGTGGAACTTTTTATCTTTTGGGGTTTTTTTGCTTTTATATTTTGGTACATGGACCTTATCCTTGCTTGGAATTTTTAATGAGATTTGCAGATCTCTTTGCTGTATCAATACTTTTTGATCAACTTTTAATAAATTTCTACACGATGAGGAGGTGTTCTCGCCCTCTTTTTTTCATATCTTCCATGAAATACGGAGTCTCACATCTTCACTGTTCTGTCTGACGTTCCTGAGGCCAGCGATACCTGCTCTCCTTTTGGGATCTGCCTACAGCATCACAACCTGGGACATCGATTTATCCATTGGGATGATCGGAGGGCGGCTAGCCTATACAAGCTTTGAAGACCTACCCACCATACGGTGAGCCGTGGGTCAACAAAAGTCGGTAAGAGTACCTTAATATATATATATGCCAAGGAATGTCCTGGGAAGATGACCTGTTTCTGAGGGAAAGGATTGCCAATGTATATGGATGAGGTGTTTCAAACTGAATGAACAATCAGTCTGTTTTGGGGAAACTGGAATATCAACATCCTCAAACCCACACCTATTCCCCCTCCCCCCTTGTTTTTGCTGTTTTCAGGACCTTTTGCATTTGTTTTCAGCTGCACTTACTTTGTTGCAACACTTATCACATTACCTTCAGTTTGTGTTTTTGAATATTGTTATTTGTTTCACCCAGCTCAACAGCTGGTGTTTCATAGCCTATAGTCTATGATCTTCTTCACGAAGGCTGCACCTTAGGTCTTACTGTATTTTGGCTGGTAGCTACATCACCCTGGCCATTTATGGTTTTTCCTACATCTATATAGTTTTGGCGCTACACTTTTTTTCTTCTTTTTTCTATTACACTTTATCTACTGTGGTGTTGGCTGCCTATACACTATATATTTATACTATATATTTACACTGAATTGTTTAGCGCAATATATTTTAAACTTTTTTGATATATATATATATATATATATATAAAAAAAAAAAACGTTGCCACCATGCAATCTCGGCCCAGCAACCTGACACCTGTTGAGACCATTGCAACCACGCAAAATCGTCTCAGCAGCCCTACATTCATCAAGGCCCTTGCAACCACGCAAAACCGTCTCAGCAGCTTGACACCCTTGTTGAGATCCTTGCAAACGCAATACCATCTCAGCAGCCCCACATTCATCAAGGCCCTTGCAACCACGCAATACCGTCTCGGCAGCCTCACACCATTGTTGAGACCCTTGCAAATGCAATACCGTCTCAGCAGCCCCACATTCATCAAGGCCCTTGCAACCACGCAATACCGTCTCGGCAGCCTCACACCATTGTTGAGACCCTTGCAAACGCAATACCGTCTCAGCAGCCCCACACTCATTGAGAGCCTTGCAACCACGCAATACCGTCTCGAGCAACCTCCCACTCATCAAAGACCTTTGTGACCACGCAGTCTCGCCCCAGCAACATGGCATTCATTGAGACCCTTGCAGCGCGAAAAATGGGTGTTTTTCAGCCGCCCCTGATCTCTCCTCTATGTTATCTTACCAGTACGTCTACACAGGATCCCCAATCACTCCTCTATGTTAAATTATCAGTACATGTACACAGGATCGTTTATAGTAATTTCTAGGCAGTTGAGTTCAGAAACCTTCCAGAAAAAATGGGTTCAGACGGATGTTCAAAGGCATTCAAAATGCCGATGCCTGTAACAGCTTGTAAACACAGCCAGATGTGGTAACTCATGTTTACCAGCGTTTCATTTACAGTCGTTTTTATAAAAAAAAAAAAAAAAAAAGGGGGGGGGAATATTGTCTCAGCAACTTGACACTCATTTGAGACCCTTGCAAATCATAATATCATCTCAGCTACCTCACACTCGTCTAGACCTTTGCAACCACACAATCTCGTCTCAGCAACCCAACGCCCGTTCAGACCTTTGCAGCCAAACAAAGTCGTCTTAGCAAACTGACACTCATTTGACACCATTGCAAACGCAATATCATCTCAGCAACCTGACACCCGTTCAGACCTTTGCAGCCATACATAGTCATCTCAGCAGCCCGACACTCACTTGAGACCATTGCAAATGCAACATCGTCTCAGCAACCCCTCACTTGTTGAGACCCGTGCAACCACACAAGGCCATCTCAAAACAAACCTCATAATCATCGAGACCTTTGCAACCACGCAATATCGTCTCAGCAAACCAGACTGAGACCCTTGCAACCACACAATATTGTTTGCAGCAGTATAAAACACTTTGCAGCACGCACCTACGTGCAAACCCGAATACAAACTAAACTTGCAAACACACCTCAGTGACAATCAGCCAAACAAACACACAGTGGCACCCAGTTGGCCATTCATCTTTAGTGGCACGCGGGCCACTCATCTTTTCCCTGTCTTTTTCCCTGCACTTAGTTCAGGTTTCCATCCAGCACCAGCGAGTGCACGTTGGTCAGCGAGTGCACGTTGGTCAGCGAGTGCACGTTGGTCAGCGGGTGCACGTTGGTCAGCGGGTGCACGTTGGTCAGCGAGGGCACGTTGGTCAGCGAGGGCACGTTGGTCAGCGAGTGCACGTATATCGTCTTGTTGAGCACCTGTGTATTGTCTTGATTTTTTCACACCAATGCAAGATCCAGTCCAAGTTCTCAAACTAGACCAAGCATCAGTAGCAGACTTAGCTATGTGGGACAACTTCCCCACCTGATAGAACAGCATTTCAATCTTCATCCCGGCAGTGTCAGCCGAGCCACCACAGGCTTTTGCGTGCATTTTTCGTCCGCCACTGGTTCTCCAAACCTTGGCCCCCAGAAATTCTCTTAAATTTCTGCTTCACCCAGTCTTCATCACGTCTCGTGCTGTACCCCATTGTGGCAGCTGCCCAGGTTTAGGGCCACACTTGAACTGGACAGACAGTGTTCTTCACCACAGACAATCAGGCCACAGCCGACAATTAAGGTAGATCAAGCCTCTGCCCATCACGTCCTTCTTGCGCAGGCTCGCGCAGCTGTCACTCCGTCACCAGTTTAATATCTTCTGTAGTCATATTCCAGGCAAATGCAAAATCGCAGCTGATGCTCTGTCCCATTCTAACCTTATTTGTTTTTCCAGCAAGAGCCTGGAGCTGACCCAATAACCATCCCTGTCCCACCCTGGTCATTGCTGACGATGGACTGAAGTAGCATCTCACCAACTCAACCCAGCTTATTAACCACTCCTTGGCACGCAACACACTGAAGGCCTATCACACTGCTTGGAACACTAACTGCTAATTTTTGGCCACTTGCCTCGGAGCAGCAATAGGCAACGTTAGACACATCCTAGCCTTCATATCGTATTGCCACATGCAGCTGACCCTTTCTCACAATACTATCACGCCATATCTAGATGGCGTCCAGCATTTCCTGTCCCTGCAGGACCCCAGTAAACTGTCAGTATTCTCGAGCCCATGCAGACAAGTCCCTCCTACAGAGCATACAGAAGCACCAACCTGTAGTCAGTGGCAAGCGCCTATCTTTTAAGAGTGCCCTTTTAGGGACATGTCTGAAATCCTTACTCATTCCCCATTTAGGGCCTTGCCCAGCATAGTCATCCTAGCAGCCATCTACCAGGCCTTCTACGGTTCCCTACGACCTAGTGAATTTACAGTCAGTGGCTCCGGCAGTCAGACACTGCTCCGACGCCACCCGACTCGCTTTCGAACCCCTACACTCTCAGTCTGCAAACGCAACAAACCAGCCCCCGGGGGTTGACATCAACCTGTTTCAGACTAACAATGCCTGACGCCCAGTGACGGTGCTTGACCGACTACTGCTCCATCTACCCAGCCAATCTGATTGTAGCTCGTTGCTACCCTTTCTAAACCAGCTCCCTGAGTGGCAGACAGTTTGTCAAGCATGTCAGAATCCTAAGCAACTTGGGCTTCAAATCCCAGTCTGTTCTCAGGACATTCTTTCCGAATTAGAGCAGCCTCAACTGCGTCCCAACAGGGAGTACCAGACCACGTAATCAAGATACCAGGCTGATGGGAAGTCTCCTTGTTTTGCCACATACATCCCAAATCCTCAGGAAGGAATGGCACAAGCCTTTACCAAGCTGGCTCAATAAATACAAGAAATCAATATAAGCTATTTCCCTATCTGAGTCTTTTGCCCCCTTTTCTTGGCATACTGACCAGACCACCAAGGCACACTTCAGGTCTATTTATGTTGTAAGTCTTGTCGCGTGTTTATGTGATCCACATCACTCTCAGTCAGAGGGCCACGACCATAAATAAGAAGGCCAGTATGGTGGCCTGAGTTTATGGGAGGAGCCCGGAGGGTATTTAAGCAGCCCACTCACACATGCTCTTTGTCGGTTCAGTGTGCAGTACTACACGTCACTGGGCCGACTCTTCCCAGCTCACCTCATGTCCGTGAGTCTGCGCATTCAATCGCATTCGACACCCTCCCGCCCTTCCCTTTTCAGGGCACTTCTCAGCATATCCTTCTTCAATTAACTACCCATTACTTACTTTGGGTATGCCCCCTTTTCTTGGCATACTGACCAGACCACCAAGGCACACTTCAGGTCTATTTATGTTGTAAGTCTTGTCGCGTGTTTATGTGATCCACATCACTCTCAGTCAGAGGGCCACGACCATAAATATATATATATACATATCATTGATATAGGGCAGTCTGCATGCAGTTAAAGTGGCTTCACATAATTTGCATGTGTAATCATTTTGTTTAGTTTTACATTACTTATTGGCCTACATACAGCAGCAGCAGCAGCAGCAGCAGCAGCAGCAAACTAATACAGTTGATTAAAAAAGAAAAAAAACAAAACAGGTTTAATAGGTAATTTTTTCAAAGACATTAGTTTGGTGTAGCAGTAATTAAACATAATCTAGTGCTGGAAGTAGCAGGGACAAATTAGTTAAAAGCTATTGAAAAGTATATATTTGCAGAAAAATTAAACTAGTGCTTTCAATGTCATAAACATTTACCAAACCAGTGTCAAAACAAGCTACACTGCATAGTTAGTGATCTACTTTTTGGCACCACACTATATTGTGTCACAATGTCTATTTTCTAGGATTATAGACCAAAAACTGTATAAATTTGCAGCACACTTTTTAAGGCTTTCTTTGATGGACTGCAATTTTTGAAGAGCAAGCATATCTGGAAATATTTTTTTTTTTTTAATATTTTTTTTTTGGATACTGAAGAAGGAAACTTTGTACTGATTTGAACCAGTGATATTAGGCCTGTATGCATAGACTTTGAAGCAAGGTCCGCCCACCGCTGCAAAAATTAAAAGCCAGCAGCTGCACATACTGCAGATGCTGACTTTTAATAATCGGACACTTGCCTGTCCTGGAGTCCAGCATGCCACCTCCATTGCAAGTAAGGGAACCCGGCAGTAAAGGCTTATAGCTTCACGCTGGGGAACAATACTGCGCATGTGCGCAGCACAGATATCATCTAAAAACTCCATAAAGGTAGGTTATTTTGTGTACAATTGAAAACATAAACATTGAACAGAGTTGCACCACACTTTTTAAGCTTTCATTGGAATAGACCGCAATTACTAAAAGCGAGAAAGAAAATGTAATTTGCAAAAAAATTGCTTATTTTTCACAGATTTTATTTAAACAAATACAGATTTGCTGATAAGCTTGTAATTCTTTTCAGGCAGACTGCTTTATCTAAAGGAGAAAAGAATAGATTGCATACAAAAATTTTAATATTTCCTCCAAGAAATTAGGCACAATATATTAAATTACAGAATAGCTTTTGTACACTTTTAGACAGGCCAATAGTGTTGAGGTAGACAGCAGGCAGATTGCTTCTGAAAAAATAATGTATTATAATTTTATAATAATTTTTTTTTATAAATATAAAGTAGGACTTAATATTTGCAGAGTTATAATATATGCAGTGTATTGTACAGATCTGCTGCAGAAAATCCCATTCTTGTGTAGCACTACCCCCGGAGGAGCTGCTGGTTGTTTTGGGTGGCACATTTACCTCGTGGCTCTTCCGAATTCCTAGGGGTGAATGGTGCATATAGCAATAGTAAATTAATGTTGGCAACAAGTGTCTTTGCTGTGCTCTTTATTACCCAGCCGGGTAAAAACAATGAACTGGTGATGAAAGGGATAGCGTTTGCAGGAAGAGTGAGAACAGCAGATTCAGGCGTAATATTTGGAACAGTCCTGTTCCCATATGTAACACTTTCCGTACCACTCCTAATTGAGTGGGTTGAGTGTACCCGGACAGGCCCCTTTCACTGACCTGGCAGCCGGAGTATCACTCAAACACTTGTAGTCTCTGCCACAGACCCTCCTGAATGGACTTCAGGGAGATGCCTCTACCACAGGCCCTCTCTGGTTGCAGTTATGGAGGTAATCCTCCTTAGGTAAATAACGCCTGGATCTCTTTCTCAATGTTGCCCACTGACAGGTGATCAATCCTTCAGTGTCCGGCTACCTTGATGATCGCCAGCCTCTCATTGACGCTCCTCAGGCGTACGCCCCACCAAACAGCACTACCGCTTGGGATCCTCAAAGGTGGGAACCCAGTCGCTCACAAAAAGGCACCTGATATTGCTTCAGATGTTTGTAACTGAGGATGAGAGGGCAGAACAGGGCACTTTGGCAGTTACTGATGACTTCAAGCTACTCTGCACCTGAGAGACAGAGAAGTAGGAGGATATAAACTTTGTTAGCCACTCCATCACTTTTTCCATGTGCTCTGTGTGTAAAGCAGAAAAGAAGATGCACGTGTCCTACCTTTAGATTCTGCACAGAAATTGCAGAATAGGGGCTTGTCCCTACCTTTTTAGCAACTAACACAAGAACTGTATGTGGAGTATATGGTGCTTGAGTTCAATGAATACTGTAGACATTTTGTGGGCCAAACTGTAAGGCCTCGTACACACGAGGGGATATTTCCGCTGAACATGGTCCGACGGACCATTTCAGCCGAAAAATCCCCTCGTCTGTAGGGCAAACGGACGCTTTTTGCCGGATTCATCCGGCGGAAAAATTTCAAAGCATGCTTTGAAATAATTCCGCCGGATAGCTGGCCGTCAGATATGTCCGCTGGTTAGTACGGCAAACCAGCGGACATATCTTGCCGCACATGCGTCGTATCCTGTGAATGGATCCGACGCATGCGCGCGGAAGTGTTTACTTCCTGGTGCGGTGACGTGGCGGCGTCAACGTCACCGTCGCGTCACCGCGCTGTCCGCTGGCGGGGAATTTGATCCGATGGTGTGTACAGCCATCGGATCAAAACACCCCGGCGTAAATATACGCTGTAAACGGTCCGGGGACCGTTCACAGCGGATATATTCAGCCGTGTGTACAAGGCCTTACACAATATAATGTGGTGATCCTCTGAAAAAAAAGCCTGTTTCTGCTGCTGTTGCTGCTGACCCTGTCAAAAAAATAAAATAAAAAATCTAACACAAAATACAGCTAAAAGGACACAACAAGTAAAATAACAAAAAAAAAACAACAACAACATTAAAACACTATAAGCTAAATAAAATCCCCTTTTTTAAATGCTAAAGACAAATTTTTGGAACTTAGTTTTGCACCAAACTTTAAGCTCATCCATATTGATGGTACTGCTTACTAGCTCCACAGCTATGGCAAAAGCCAACATTAGACTCTAGGCAAAATGTCCATCAGGTGTTTAGTAGTTATACATACTTTTTTATTGCAGCTTACAGTGTACAGCATAGTGTGAATTACTGAATTACGTAAACATGTAGGGTCATTACCAAGTTTAAGGCTCACTTTAATTTGTATTTAATATATTTAAAGATATACAGTATGTGCTCATTCTTTGATACCTATATACAGTTGCCAACATTTTAAAACATTTGTATATCAGCCACATTTTTATACAGATTTAAATTACCTAAAAAGAGCGAAACTTAAATACTAAGTCTGATCATTTATATTATAAAGCTATATAGATTTTGTCAATACTTTACACAGGTAAACTACAGAGCTGGCAAAACTGTGCTGGTGCTGGGGGTATAGGAGGGGAGCCGATGCAGGACATGAAGGGCCGCAAAGCACAATCATTAACCCCCAGAAGGGCATAACAATTAGCACCCAGCAAGCCAACAATTAATCCCCAGCACTGCACAGTAATTATCCTAAAGCATTGCATAATAATTTTCTCCCAGAATTCCACAACAATTAACTCTTCACCCTTCATAAAACGAAAATTATCTCCCAATATTACACAATAAATAATGCCCAGCATGGCATTATTAACCCCAGATATTGCACCGCAATTAAACCCTATCAATATGACAATCAGTGTGCCCTTTCATTGTGCAATATACAACATAGTGTATAGAGTGAAGAGGTCAGCAATATGTAGCATAGAGCAATGGTTCTGAACCTCAGTCCTCAAGTACCCCCAACAGTCAATTGTTTTGTGAATTTCTCTTAGATAAAATAGCTGTCCAAAATTTCAAGCCATTTAATTTAAATCAACTGTATAAGATAAAGGAAAACCTGCAAACATGTCCTGGTGGAGGTACTTGAGGACTGAGTTTCAGAACCACTGGCAAAGAGTGTGGGAGTCAGGAATATGAACACAATTAGCTGCTCAGTGTACCCCTTACAATGGTGGTCAGTGCTCAGTATGCCTCCCCTTAGGGTCCTTTCACACGGAGCGGACAGTTTTTGATCCGCTCCTTGTGTCCGTCGGCTCAGGGGGGATCGTCCGTAAATCCCCGCTGAGCTGTCAGCGGACAGGGCGGTCCCCCCACATTGTGCAGAGACCGCCCTGTTTTTCCTCCGCTCTCCCCTATGGTGAATCGAATGAATACAGACCATCTATCCGTATTCATCCGATCTGATCCGCCAGACAGAAGAAAAACGGACTTGTAAAAAATGGACGAAAGGTCCGTTCGTGTGAAAGGACCCTTACATTGGAAATTGGTGTTCTCTCCTTACAGTAGTGTTCATTATGTTCCTCTTTTATTGTTGAAAGTGCGCTCCTTACATTGGTGGTCATTGTCTAGATGGGCTCAGGTAAGTATTAGGGGGGCTGGGG
The DNA here is from genome assembly GCA_029574335.1 of Rana kukunoris. Classification (NCBI taxonomy): domain Eukaryota; kingdom Metazoa; phylum Chordata; class Amphibia; order Anura; family Ranidae; genus Rana; species Rana kukunoris. Next base: position 548,580,646 of record CM056049.1, read on the forward strand.
GGGCTGCTTCACAAAGAAGGCTTTTTATCTTGATATAAAGAATGCATTAAGATTAAAAAAAATCTGCCTATACAACCACTTTAAGGAGGGCTGGGAGAGGTTAGGGGTCCCAGAGTACAGCTTTAAGTTTTGATTTCAAACTATTATGCTTCAGCAAATTGTAAAAACATGCATTTGTGTTCAGTGGCTCTCCAACACACCTTACCAGTGCGCTGTATTGCAAAATTAGTGCATGCACCTTTTTAGGTGCATTCTGGCGCAATAGGCAGTCCGTTTAAATGAATAGGCACACACATAAATGTACAGAATATTGCAAAAGTGTGAACCCAGCCTAATTGTAGCCTCATTGTCATTTCCCGGGCTCATACATATGCATTAGACTTAGAGAAATGTTAAAGCTTGGCCACATAGCCATGTGATTTTTTGACAAACAGAAGTCTTTTGCGAAAAAAATGCCCTCATCACATTTGCCACCTTTATCTTGAATGTCCTCCATTGAAATAAGCTTTTCTTTTTTTTTTTTTGCAAATTAATCAGTGACGATTAATAAAGAACCAGACTGTGTTTGCTTTTAACTTTAAGAATAACTTAATGGGTAACACAGTATCCTTCTGCTCTCCTTCCTGTGCTGTACAAGCTGACAAAATGCTAACATGTCACAAAATGGTTGGTGTTCCAAGATCACAGATGGCTATTTAGTACTGTTACAGGAATGGTGCTAAAACAGCTTCGACTTTATCAGATATGACAATTTACTTTACTTGGGATGTTATTTTGTAAGAGTGTCACTTTTACTGTACAGCCATGATTTATGAAATGGCACAGATGGTGGCATTACAGCTCTGCATAGTGAGGTTTTTTTTTTCCTTTAGGCCTGACACCCATTCATGTCATGTCGTGTTTATTGCTACCATGAAGTCTTGTGTGCATGGATTTTAAAGTTAAATAGAAGAGCATTCAATTAGTTTTTCCTGGGTCAAGTCAGTGCTGGTCTTTATTGCTATTGTTAGTTACTAGTTTAAATATCTATGCAATGATTGAACATTTTTAACACTTGTCTACGAGAGAGCATAATATTTTTCAGAGCCAAGTAGTAGTACTTTGTTACTTGCATATTTTGCAAAACCAAGTTTGTAGGGAAGGGTATGATAATGTAAGCACACTGCAATTCCGCTGCAGGTTGAATTATAAGACATAATAAACCTAAAGTGTATGTCAATAAATCAGACACACCAAATTTTTGTAAATCATGCATATTTGCTTCTTATAAAAATGCAGGTTGATCTGCGAGAAATTTAGTGTCAGAGAATGGCTCGCAGAAGAACAGGCACATCTATTAACAATCAACAAGTTCACAGATTATGGGCTCTCAGGCGTTTGCCAGTGCGGTTGTGCATGCACGCGGCCACGAACGGTGATAAACAATGATGCGCATTTGCGTACGTGCATGTGCCATAGAACTCACATGGCATGGCAGATCCTGGCACCCAGTGCCCTATTTAAAGCCAGCAGGCTAAGCCACAAGTTGCTGGAAGATCTTCAGCTCCCCTGTGTGTTTCTGTTATTGGATTTCCCATTAGTGACCTGCCTTGCTTTTGACCTGTCTTGTCTCTATTTCTGGCTTTGATTGTTTGCTTGTTCTATTGACTCCACTTCTGCCTACTGATCCATGTATGACTTCTGACTTGCTCTTCTGACTCCTCTGCTGTCTGATTACCAGTGTATAACCCCAGCTGACTCCTGACCCTGCTTGCTGCCTTACTCCTGGCTGATATTCTGTGCATGACTACTGGCCTGGCTCCTGATTCTGCTCCTGGCTCTCCCTTCTGCCAAGCCTCATCTGGTACTACTGAGGGACCCCTTTCCAGCAGCCCATCTTGCTCATCAGCCTCCATCCAGCAGACATGTCTTCAGCACCTCAGCCTTTTCACAGCTAGAAACCCCTGCTTCTTTGAGAATAGCATCCCCTGTTACCACCTTCAGGGGTGCTCTTCACTTAGCAGCAATGGAAGCCCTTTAAGCACTTTGACCAGTATGTGACATTCAGCATGACCGGAATGTATGGGAATTGCTGCCAATATATACAGTAGACCCAGAAGAGGAGGGGTACCACATTCTATTAATAGAAAATTTAGAGAAAAAACAAATCTTGCACACAATAAACCAATATAAAAATTATCAATTTTTATTGCAAAAAAACAGACCTATAAAAACAGACCTATAAAATAAGAACACAATGGATAGTGCAACCCAATATTACAGGTACTTTCACTTCAGGTAATATTGTAATGTTGTAATCAATTTCAATTGGTGAATGCCAATTCTGACAAGTATAAGGAAACAAAACCTCCAGAAATATTGAGTCCTCTACTGATACTTTAGGAGGCAAATGGTAGCATACAATCTTTTTAAATAGAAACATAGGGCCAGATTCACAAAGCACTTACTCCGGAGTATCACGAGTTAGGCACGCGTAAGTCTAAAAATGCACACGCTTATCTATGCACCGTATCCCCAAAACGATATACGCCTGAAATCCACATTTTTTAGACCGACGTAATTTGGATAGACCGGCGCAGAGTGCGTGCAAAACTGCACTAGACACACCATTGATTTGCTATGCAAATATGCAAATGAGGGAGATACGCCGATCCACAAAAGTAAGTTTGTGCGGTGCAGTCTACATGATGTGCTTATCAGCTGCACGGAAAGTCTAAAATTAGACCATATAAAAGCAGGTTTAAAATTAGACAATTCGTCTACATGTCAGCTAAAGCAACACCGTTAGGGACGAGCTGAGCACCCACACTTGCAGGACAACAATCTATATGCCAACATGCAGGGCTGCCATCAGGGGGGTACAGGCATTACACCTGTAAGGGGCCCGGGGGTCCCCAGGGGCTCGGATGGGAACCCCCTAAAAAAAAACAAAAAAAAACGTTTTTTTTGTTTTCTTGTTTTAGGGGTCCGGAGTTCCCAAGGGCCCCCCCTTGTAAAGGCCCTCCCCCCCCCCGCTTCTCAATTTCAGGAGGCAGCACCCCCCCCCAGTTCTCTGCTCCAGGGGGCCCATGCCTGAAGCTGTGTAAGGGGCCCCATAATTCCTGATGGCGGCCCTGCCAACATGCCAGGGGCATCCTTGCTCATAGCTATACTACTGACTTTAGATGAGCACAGAAGAGGGCACTGAGGAGGGCACGGGAGAGGATATACCGCACACGCATAGACATGGCATTAGTGATTCTGAGGTGTATCACATCTTCAGATTCACCCCTCATGCCATCCTGGAATTAACCACAACCCTGCAGGAGGACATCACCAGCCCAACACACCGCTCACATGCAGTGCAGCCACTGGGCAAGGTCCTGGCAACAATCCATTTCCTTGCCAGTGGCTCTTTTCAGCATACAAGTGGAGTGGTGGCAGGAATGTCACCCCACATTAAAAATCATTCACAAACAGAAAAAAAAAAAAAATGCCCAGCAAAATAAAAAAAAAACAGCAAAAAACACTCTCTAAATCACTCTACAAAAATCTCAAAGACACGTCACAAACCAACAAACACTAACAAACAACAGAACAAAAGCACCTTGCTGTAGGAAGGGAAAAAAATTGGATGTACTTTTGCAATGGAAGGGCATTTCTCTCGGTCTATTTAAGCTCTGTGCATAGCTCACTAAGTCTGACGGGCCTAGTTCCTATCTAACTGATTGTGCGGTGCCGAGTTCTGAGCATGCTCAGAGAGGTTCTGACCATAGTCTGCTTCATGTGCACATGCCCAGTCTGGCCGGCCCTTCATTTGCATGGGGTCACGGCTCATTTCAATGGAACACGCCCACGTCCTTCCCACTTTGAATTACACTGCCTTACGCCTCGAAATTTACATTGCACCGGTGCAAATTTGGACGAAAATACTACGAGAATACGGTACTTGCACCTTGAAATTAAGCCGGTCTAACTTAAAGGAGTTGCACTACGCCGGTCCAAAAATGCGCCGATGTACCTGAATCTGGCCCATAGTTTTCTATTACATGTAATCCAAATAACAATCATTAATAAAGCAGTTTGGGAGCAAGGCCATCCCAAAGGCTTACCCACAGCGGAAATGTGCAAGGCAAGAAGGGCTGATCCAGAGCCCGAGTAAATATTAGCCCTGGGGGTGAGAGTATAAGATTTTTACTCTTTTGAGAGAAATTAGCTACGGGCAGTTCCTATATATCTAGGTCTACCATTCTTTGATTTGCATCATATAATTATTTATAATTAAACATTAAACATTTAGATGCATTACTGTTTTCCGCTTCAGTTTATGTTACAGCAGCATGCACGACCCCAAATTCAAAAAATGTGGGACGCTGTGTAAAGTCTAGATAAAAACAGCATGCAAAGAGTTGCAAAACTCATAAACGCATGTTTTGTTTACAATAGAAAATAGAAAACACATCAAATATTTAAACTGAGAAAACTGACAATTTTAAGAAAAAAAAACAAGGTCATTTTGAAATTGACGGCAGCAACATTTCTCAAAAAAGTTGCAGGAGGGCAACAAAAAGCTGTCAAAGTGGTACTAACAAGGAAGCTGGAAGAACATTTTACAACTAGTTAGATTAATTGGCAACAGGTCTGTGACATGGTTGGGTATAAAGAAGAGCATCAAAGTCAGCATCTCAGAATAGAAAATGGGCAGAACGTCACCAATCTGTGAAAAGCTGCTTCTAAAAATTGTCATATCATTTCAGAATTATGTTCCATAACATAAATTTGCAAAGACTATAAATATTTCATCGTCTACAGTACATAATATCATCAAAAGATTCAGAGAATCTGTGTAATGCAGCTGTGATGGAGCCTGATGTAGAAAGGTAGGTGTCTCTTGCCTGGTAAGGATAAGAGGAAGAATGAGAGCCCAGAGTGGCATGAGTGCCTGACAGTTCTTGTGATGACAGATGTGGATGAATCGTCTGTGTGCACCCAGAAGCAGACTGGACTGTGGACGCAGCGCAGCAAAGATGGTAGGCTGGCAGTTCACTGGCAGACAGTACTAGTTCAATTAGGGATCACATAATTACGAACAAACACAGAGCAAAGGTTGGCATAAAAAAGGATCCAACTACTGGGGATGGGTTTGGCCACTCTGTCTAGCCTGCCAGTGGACTGGTGGACAGATACGTTTTCGGCAAATTAAAATCCAAAAGCATAGCAAGATTCATAACCATCTCTCTAAAGGTTCAATTGGCTCATATTAAAAGTCCAAACAAAGTTTTAGAAAAACGGCTGCTCCACTTCCAATTGTGTGTCTCACCTAACCAGGCTAGGCTGACTAGTCAATCCCCTTTGCAAAAGACAAATGTTGTTAGATACCATCAAACATGTCTCGATGAGGGCAGAGTTCAAGCATGGTCCAGGTGAATCAGGTCAGCAACAGGAGATCAGATACAGGAACAGGTACCTGATACTGTATGTAGGAAATGTCATAGACCTTAAAGCAATGTCCTAGTGCATCACTTCTGTTTAAAAAGCCCACTTGGTGCCTGTCTTAGTGGTAGGCATGCGTGCTGGAATGCATGCCAGTGCGCATGCGCACGTGCATGAGTCTGGCTAACAGGAATCATTTGTTTGCGCATAACTATGCACCTGAGCAAATTCTGGACTGTCACTGAACCACTCTGCCTGTCTTCCAACTGCAAGTACCTGTTTGCTGTGCTCAGTTAGCCCCTTCCCTTTGCGTGGTAGCCAGGCACTATAGCATTACAGTATATATAAGCCCTTGTGGCAAACAAGTACCAGTTTTCCTGCCTGTCTTATGGGAAAGGGAGCTGATATAGGTGAAGAACACAGAAGCTAGCTGCAGACATTCATAGACAGGTTTGTATTCTGTGGATGAATACAAAGCTTCCTCTGAGTCAGAGAGCATGACATCATAAGTCCACCCCTCTGACTCTTCTTTGTATTCATTAACAAAGTATAAAGTTGGTAAGCACCTTTCATAGGCACATTTTCATTGTTCCATGTGTGAAATGGGAACCAGAACAAAGAACTGTAATGTACTGAAGGTACATGCAGTTTTTACAGTGCTTAGCACCTTCCCGTCCATGCTATAGTCGAATGATGACTACAGTGTGGACCTACTTTGCCGGGAGGCCGGTGCACTCTGTAATCAGTAAATCTATGAGACTCGGCTGATCACAGATCAGAGTAAGGCAGTGTTTCTCAACTCCAGTCCTCAAGGCCCCCCAACAGGTCAGGTTTTCAGGATTTCCATTATTTTGCGCAGGTGATTTGATCAGTTTCACTGCCTTAGCAATTCCCACAGCCTTTTCATCTGAGGGAAATCCTGAAAACATGACCTGTTGGGGGGGCTTGAGGACTGGAGTTGAGAAACACTGGAGTAAGGGGTCGATGTAAACAGAGCCGGTAATCAGCAATTTTTTCGCTGATAGCTGTGTGGCTGTCAGAGGAAAATCTGTCCTGATCAGGGAAAGCCGCTGCTGAGTGATCTGTGCCATCTGCAAGTGCCACCTACCAGTGCCCACAGTGCCACCTGTCAGTGCCCACAGTGCCACTTATCAATGCCACCAATCAGTGCCTCATCACTAGTGCTGCCTATCAGTGTTACCTACCAATGTCCATCAGTGCCACCTATCAGTGCCCATCAGTGCACATCAGTGCCACCTATCAGAGCCCATCAGCGCCATCTTATCTGTGCCTATTAGTGCAGCCTATCAGTGCCCATCAGTGCAGCCCATCAATATCCATCAGTATATATATATTTTTTGTTTAGCAAAAAATAAAAACCCCAGTAGAGATTAAATACCACCAAAAGATAGCTCTATTTGTGTGAAATAAATGATAAAAATGTAATTTGGGTACATAGTAGCATGACCGCGCAATTGTCATTGAAAGTGCGACAGTGCTGAAAGATGAAAATTGGTCTGTGTAGGAGGGTGGTTTAAGTGCCCAGTAAGCAAGTGGTTAAAGACACTGCATCATTTAGTGAAGGAAATAATTTGATTGGACCAGCTTGGTTAAAATGCATTATTAAAAAATTATAGGAAACATGGAAATCAGCTTTAACGATGTTCTATGGGGAAAATGTTGCACTAGACTGCTCTTGCTGAGTATATTCATAGTGGACTAGAAAATAAATAGGCCTTTCTCTGACCTTGGACAAAAGTTCCTCATCTGTGGGATCCACAGGTTTTACAGTCTTAGGCACAATGGATGATTCATTGCACATTCCTTTCAATATAGAAATTGGATTACTTTAATAGCATTGAACATTACTGTAATTCAAAAGGAAAAAATCCTACTAATAGCACAATGCCCTGCATTGATAAAGGAGGGCATACGCTGATGTAATGTGTGAAAGGAACATATGCAATAACTGCAGAGATTAGAAATATGTGATACATAAAGGTATATTGCTATCAAATAAACAGATGCAAATGATGATTAGCAGTTTCTCAAACTGCACCATGCAAAACCAGAAAATAATGTGTGTGCATGTATATATATATATATATATATATATATATATATATTAGGGCTGTGCGAATTAACTTTTAACTAATCGATTAATCTTTAATTTTTTTGATCGATCAAAATCTTTTTGATCGATTAAATTTCTTTTGATTGGTACTCACCTCTCAGCCAGCTTCTGGGCCTTCAGGGAGTCCCGTCGGAGATCCGGTGATATCACAGACACCGGCGGGGCTTGCCGTGTCCATCTGAAGGGCTCCTTTGCTGTGCCTTCATCTGCATGCCGGCGGCGGCGGGACCTTACTATCTGCCACATGCAAGGGCTGTTACACTTCCCTCTATCAACCTGGGATTCTAAAACCATCCACTGGGAGTTGTGATCGTTCCCTTCATGGGACATCTACATGCCGACGGCTGATGTTAACCCCTCCTCATCTGGATTCATACTTAGCTACTTTTTTTTATGACTGCTTTTGGTACCGTTTGGTATTACTCGCACCATTTATACAGTTTATGTAGCTACATCTATTTTTATCTCCAGTGCAATATTTATTTGGTTACCTACTTGAAGACTATAAAAGTTTTAATGCTATTCCTATCGAGCGCTGCCATTGTGTTTTTTGTATCCTGCTATCCATTTTTCCAGTGGTTGGTAGCTGCACTGGAAATCAGCCTGCAAGGAGATCAGATAAAAGTAGTTGGATCTGTATGTGCGTTATAATTAATCGAAATTAATCGATTAAAAAAAAAAAACGATTAATCGAACACACAAATTTTGATCAGTAACAGCCCTAATATATATATATATATATATATATCAGTGGCGGCTGGTGCTCAAAATTTTTGGGGGGGCGCAAACGAAAAAAAAAATATTGCAGCCTCACTGTGCCCATCACATGCAGCCACTGTGCCATGCCACCAAATGTAGCCACTGTGCCATGCCACCAAATGCAGCCACTGTGCCATCAATTGTCACCACTGTGCCATGCCATCAAATGCAGCCACTGTGCCATCAATTGTCACCACTGTGCCATGCCATCAAATGCAGCTACTGTGCCCATCAATTGTCACCAATGTGCCATGCCATCATATGCAGTCACTGTGCCATCAATTGTCACCAATGTGCTATGCCATCATTTGCAGTCACTGTGCCATCAATTGTCACCACTTGTGTCACTAATTGTGCCATGCCATCAAACGCCACCACTGTGCCATCAATTGTCACCAATGTGCCATGCCATCAAAAGCAGCTACTGTGCCCATCAATTGTCACCACTGTGCCATGCCATCAAATGCAGTCACTGTGCAATCAATTGTCACCACTGTGCCATGCCATCAAACGCCACCACTGTGCCATCAATTGTCACCACTGTGCCATGCCATCAAACGCAGTCACTGTGCCATCAATTGTCACCTCTCTGCCATGCCATCAAATGCAGTCACTGTGCCATCAATTGTCACCTCTCTGCCATGCCATCATATTCAGTCACTGTGCCATCAATTGTCACCACTGTGCCCGGCCTGTGCTCATTGTTGCCTCTGTGCCCCATGATGCCACTGTGCCCCATGCTTCTACTGTGCCCCATGCTGCCACTGTGCCCCATGCTGCCACTGTGCCCCATGCTGCCACTGTGCCCCATGCTGCCCCTTTCCCTGTAAAAAAATCACTTACCTGACGCTTCCATGTCCTCCCTCGATGTCTTCTGCCGCCCTGGAGAAGCTTCAGCCAATCAGGTTCCTGAAAACCAGAATCCGGGAACCTGATTGGCTGAAACGGCTGTCAGTCTAATGCAAGGACCGCAGATTGTCTGCGCTCCGAGCATAGACTTCCGAGAGCCGGAGGGCGGGACTGGAAAAGCCTATCAGAGCCACTGGCTTTGATAGGCAGTTCCCCTCAGCCAACCAGCTGTCGCTATTCGGGTAACCGGCGTCCCATGTCCGGTTATACGAATAGACCAGGCAGCTGGCAACAGTAACACACGTCCAATGCATAGCATTGAACGTGTGTTACTTGCGAGAGGGGGTGGCGCTGCAGCGCTCCCTCTATAGACGGCCGCCAGAACTTCGGCTAAAATGTCAAAATGACATTTTAGCCGAATAAAAGTTCTTAAAGGGCCCGTTTTTTTTTTTTTTTTAATTCTTTTTTTTTTTGTGACTGCGGGAGGGGGGGCGGCGCCCGTGCGCCCATATGGGCGGGCCGCCACTGGATATATATATATACACATTTAATACATTTAGAGTATGGCCCGGATTCACAAAGCACTTACGCTGACGTATCTCGAGATGCGCCGCGTAAGTGTAAATATGCGCCCCCGTATCTGTGCGCCGTGCCCACAGAACTGAGATACGCCTAAAAACTGACTTCATCCGACCAACGTAACTTGCCTACGCCAGCGTTTAGTGGGCGCATAGATAGGCTGGACGCATTTGGCGCTTCCATTGATTTTCGATGCAAATGAGGGAGATTCGCCGATTCACAAACGTACTTGCGCCCGGCGCATGTTTTAATCGATTTACGTAAGGTTTACGTCCGGCGTAAAGTTATTCCCCATTGTGGAGGCGCAACTCATGCAAAAGTATGGAACTGGGAATGAACGCCGTCAAATTTTACGTTGTTTACGTAGTACTTGAATAGGGCTGGGTGTAGGTTACATTCACGTCGTAGGCAGTGATTCCACGTAACTTAACCAGTTGTTTCGACGTGATTGTGCATAGGGTTGTCCCGATACCACTTTTTTAGGACCAAGCACAAGTACCGATACTTTTTTTCATGTACTCGCCGATACCGAATACCGATACTTTTTTTAAATGTGTCCCCAAATGCAGCCATGTCCCCCCACATATATCCAGCCATGTCCCCCCACATTTATTGCAGCCATGTCCCCCCATATATTGCAGCCATGTCCCCCCACATATTGCAGCCATGTCCCCCCACATATATCCAGCCATGTCCCCCCACATATTTCAGCCATGTTCCACCACATATATCCAGCCATGTCCCCCCACATATACTGCAGCCATGTCCCCCCACATATTGCAGCCATGTCCCCCCACATATTGCAGCCATGTCCCCCCACATATTGCAGCCATGTCCCCCCACATATATCCAGCCATGTCCCCCCACATATATCCAGCCATGTCCCCCCACATATTGCAGCCATGACCCCCCACATATTGCAGCCATGTCCCCCCCACATATATCCAGCCATGTCCCCCCACATATATCCAGCCATGTCCCCCCACATATATCCAGCCATGTCCCCCCACATATTGCAGCCATGTCCCCCCACATATACAGTGCAGAAAATAAGTATTTGAACACCCTGCTATTTTGCAAGTTCTCCCACTTGGAAATCATGGAGGGGTCTGAAATTGTCATCGTAGGTGCATGTCCACTGTGAGAGACATAATCAAAAATAAAAATTCCAGAAATCACAATGTATGATTTTTTTAACTATTTATTTGTATGATACAGCTGCAAAGAAGTATTTGAACACCTGAGAAAATCAATGTTAATATTTGGTACAGTAGCCTTTGTTTGCAATTACAGAGGTCAAACGTTTCTTGTAGTTTTTCACCAGGTTTGCACACACTGAAGGAGGGATTTTGGCCCACTCCTCCACACAGATCTTCTCTAGATCAGTCAGGTTTCTGGGCTGTCGCTGAGAAACACGGAGTTTGAGCTCCCTCCAAAGATTCTCTATTGGGTTTAGGTCTGGAGACTGGCTAGGCCACGCCAGAACCTTGATATGCTTCTTACAGAGCCACTCCTTGGTTATCCTGGCTGTGTGCTTCGGGTCATTGTCATGTTGGAAGACCCAGCCTCGACCCATCTTCAAAGCTCTAACTGAGGGAAGGAGGTTGTTGCCCAAAATCTCGCAATACATGGCCCCGGTCATCCTCTCCTTAATACAGTGCAGTCGCCCTGTCCCATGTGCAGAAAAACACCCCCAAAGCATGATGCTACCACCCCCATGCTTCACAGTAGGGATGGTGATCTTGGGATGGTACTCATCATTCTTCTTCCTCCAAACACGGTTAGTGGAATTATGACCAAAAAGTTATATTTTGGTCTCATCTGACCACATGACTTTCTCCCATGACTCCTCTGGATCATCCAAATGGTCATTGGCAAACTTAAGACGGGCCTTGACATGTGCTGGTTTAAGCAGGGGAACCTTCCGTGCCATGCATGATTTCAAACCATGACGTCTTAGTGTATTACCAACAGTAACCTTGGAAACGGTGGTCCCAGCTCTTTTCAGGTCATTGACCAGCTCCTCCCGTGTAGTCCTGGGCTGATTTCTCACCTTTCTTAGGATCATTGAGACCCCACGAGGTGAGATTTTGCATGGAGCCCCAGTCCGAGGGAGATTGACAGTCATGTTTAGCTTCTTCCATTTTCTAATGATTGCTCCAACAGTGGACCTTTTTTCACCAAGCTGCTTGGCAATTTCCCCGTAGCCCTTTCCAGCCTTGTGGAGGTGTACAATTTTGTCTCTAGTGTCTTTGGACAGCTTTTTGGTCTTGGCCATGTTAGTAGTTGGATTCTTACTGATTGTATGGGGTGGACAGGTGTCTTTATGCAGCTAATGACCTCAAACAGGTGCATCTAATTTAGGATAATAAATGGAGTGGAGGTGGACATTTTAAAGGCAGACTAACAGGTCTTTGAGGGTGAGAATTCTAGCTGATAGACAGGTGTTCAAATACTTCTTTGCAGCTGTATCATACAAATAAATAGTTAAAAATTCATAAATTGTGATTTCTGGAATTTTTCTTTTTGATTATGTCTCTCACAGTGGACATGCACCTACGATGACAATTTCAGACCCCTCCATGATTTCCAAGTGGGAGAACTTGCAAAATAGCAGGGTGTACAAATACTTATTTTCTGCACTGTATCCAGCCATGTCCCCCCACATATTTCAGCCATGTTCCCCCACATATATCCAGCCATGTCCCCCCACATATATTGCAGCCATGTCCCCCCACATATATTGCAGCCATGTCCCCCCACATATTGCAGCCATGTCCCCCCACATATTGCAGCCATGTCCCCCCACATATTGCAGCCATGTCCCCCCACATATTGCAGCCATGTCCCCCCACATATTGCAGCCATGTCCCCCCACATATATCCAGCCATGTCCCCCCACATATATCCAGCCATGTCCCCCCACATATTGCAGCCATGTCCCCCCACATATTTCAGCCATGTCCCCCCCACATATTTCAGCCATGTTCCCCCACATATATCCAGCCATGTCCCCCCACATATATTGCAGCCATGTCCCCCCACATATATTGCAGCCATGTCCCCCCACATATTGCAGCCATGTCCCCCCACATATTGCAGCCATGTCCCCCCACATATTGCAGCCATGTCCCCCCACATATATCCAGCCATGTCCCCCCACATATATCCAGCCATGTCCCCCCACATATATCCAGCCATGTCCCCCCACATATTGCAGCCATGTCCCCCCACATATTTCAGCCATGTCCCCCCCACATATATCCAGCCATGTCCCCCCACATATATCCAGCCATGTCCCCCCACATATATCCAGCCATGTCCCCCCACATATATCCAGCCATGTCCCCCCACATATTGCAGCCATGTCCCCCCACATATTGCAGCCATGTCCCCCCACATATTGCAGCCATGTCCCCCCAATATGCAGCCATGTCCCCCTACATATTGCAGCCATGTCCCCCCACATATATCCAGCCATGTCCCCCCATATATTGCAGCCATGTCCCCCCACATATAGCAGCCATGTCCCCCCACGTATATCCAGCCATGTCAGCCCATATATTGCAGCCATGTCCCCCCCACATTTAGCAGCCATGTCCCCCCACGTATATCCAGCCATGTCCCCCAATATATTGCAGCCATGTCCCCCATACCTAGTAGATGATGATGATGCCGCCGCCGCCGCGTTAATCAGCGTGCATTACAGCGCGCATTACAGGCAGCTTTCGTTTGAATAGTTGCAATCCCCGCCGCGCCGTGTATAGAAACTCCCCCTTTCTCGGGATTGGACCGCCGCTAGATCGTTCTTACAGGCGGCGGGAGGGGACATCCCCCCTCCCGCCGCCATCCGGTGCTTCTCCGGTCTTTCCTGTCCCATCGGGAGCCCGGAGAGATGATCGCCGTCCGCCGGATGTTTGCCATAGAGATGACTGGTGATCAGATGGTCAACAGTCATCTCTATGACCGTCGGAGGCCCGGGCGCGATGTGATGACGTCACGCCCGGGTCCGTAAGTAAACAAACCGCAATTGCGGCTAGTTTGAATGAGATCTGTGAATTTTTTTTCCAGCCTGGAGGAGAGATGTGAGGTCTTATTGACCCCGCATCTCTCCTTAAAGAGGACCTGTCACACACATTCCTATTACAAGGGATGTTGACATTCCTTGTAATAGGAATAAAAGTGTTTGAAAAAAATAAGTAAGATAAAAAATAAATAATAATACAAATTAAAATGCCCCTGTCCCCGGTAGCTCGCGCTCAGAAGCCTACGCACACGTAAGTCCCGCCCACGTATGTAAACGTCGCTCAAACCACACATTTTTTAAGTATATATGCATCAGGCCACTCGCTTTCCATTTCTTTTTTCTGTATAATTAAACCAAGCAGCTGCAAATTATCATCAATTTCAGATGTGAGCAGAAACAGTCATTAAAGTGGTTGTAAACCCTTACAAACCACTTTTTCTCCTAAACGGATAAGGAGATATCCCCTGTATCAGCATGTGTCAACATCATAGGCATATGTGCACCGAAGCAACAGCGCGTTCGTGCTGTTGCTTCAGCTGATGTGCCGTTACCAGCGGCTCCCACGCACATGCGCGGGAATGATGTCATCTCGGCTCTGGCCAATTACAGCGCCGGAGCCCGCGATACCCAGAAGTAACTCTGGGAGACATGTCGCTAGGCAGAGCAGTGTGTCCCAGGACCACTGTGGGGGCTTCTATCTAAGGTGAGTATTTCATAATGAGCTAGTATGCTATGCATACTAGCTCATTATGCCTTTGTCTTGAAGGTTTTTGTTTTTTTGTGGGTTTACAACCTCTTTAACTGAAACATAAAAAGCTGTGTAGGCTTAAATCTAGGTTAAGATCATCCAAACTATGGTGAGGTTGTGGAAGGCAGTCACAGGTCATATACCATGGCAAGACCAGCAAGAAACAGAAACAAGAGACAGGGTAGTTATACTGCATCAGCAACGTCTCTCCCAGGCAAAGATTTCAAAGCATACTGGGGTTTCAAGATGTGCTGTTCAAGCACTTTTAATTCAATAGGTCAGCCTGTCAGTGCTCAGACCATACGCCGTATGCTGCATCAAATTGGTCTACATGGCTGTCATCCCACCCTCTTCTAAAGAAGAGCACAAGAAAGCCCACAAACTATTTGCTGAAGACAAGCAGACTAAGGACATGGATTACTGGAACCATGTACTGTGGTCTAATGAGACCAAGATAAACGTATTTGGTTCAGATGGTTTCAAGCGTGTGGCAGCAACCAGGTGAGAATTACAAAAACTATAGTCAAGCATGGTGGTGGGAGTGTCATGGTCTGGGGCTGCATGAGTGCTGACGACACTGGGGAGCTACAGTTCATTGAGGGAACCATGAATACCAACATGTACTGTGACATACTGAAGCAGAGCATGATCCCCTCCCTTTGGAGACTGGGCCACAGGGCAGTATTCCAACATATTGACCCCAAGCACACCACCAAGATGACCAATGCCTTGCTAAAGAAGCTGAAGGGTAAAGGTGATGGACTGGCCAAGCATGTCTCCAGACCTAAAGCCTACTGAGCATCTGTGGGGCATAATTAAATGGAAGGTGAAGAAGCACAAGGTCGCTAACATCCACCAGCTCTTTGATTTTGTCATGGAGGAGTGGAAGAGGACTCCAGTGGAAACCTGTGAAGCTCTGGTGAACTAGAAAATCATGGTGGCCATGCAAAATATTGGCACTTTGGGCCCAGTTTGGAAATTTTCACTTAGGGGCGCACTCACTTTTGTTTCCAGTGGTTTAGACATTAATGGCATTAATGGCTGCATGTTGAGGTTTTTAAGGGGGCAGCAAATTTACTCTGTTATACAAGCTGTGCACTCACTACTTTACATTGTAGCAAAGTGTAAAGCCCCATACACACTATCAGTTTTCCTGACGGTTTTCTCTTCAGGTTTACCAAAACCATCTAATATGAGGTCAAACCTCCGTCAGGAAAACTGATAGTGTGTATGGGGCTTAATTTCTTCAGTGTTGTCAAATGAAGTGACTACTCTGAAATGAAATCATTGACCGTGAGCTGCTGACAGACTCCTGCTGTGTCAAATCACAGGTGAGCAAGTGGGCTGAGTCACGTGCGTGCGCCCTAAACCTGGAACCAGGCCGCAATGTACCGGTACATCGCTGTGCCTGTATGAGCCACCCCGTCACACTATACTGCATGTACATTGCATTCAATGTGCTTTTTTTATCTGCCTAGAGATCAACTTTAAAAAAATATATAATATATATCTTGTGTCAGAAATGATTCTGTAATATTTCATTCAAAATGGTATGTGGGAGAATATGGTAAATGTAATTTCAATGTAATTATTTTATTACAGCTGTTTGGTATCACTTTGAAATTCATTAATGTTAAATATTAATTTAAGTAATAAGACAATGCCGGAACAAATTTTACACCACTGGACAATATTGAATATAATTGCATTATTAATAATTGCGTGTAATAGAATTGGAATGTAGATATTTTTGTTGAACATTTATTAAGCCGAGACAAGATATTAAATAAAATAAGATGAAAAGAGTTGCTCTTATTTTTTGCACTGGTGAGAATTTTTAACAATTTTGCAATAGGTTATAAGTAGAGGTCATTAAAGGCAAACTTACAAAAGTTATTAGTGTCACCGAAAAATGTTCTATTTATTTCTAATGCTGTAAATGGTATTGTTTTTTATTTTTACATAGAGTAGTTATGTTGCTTGAACCCTGTCAGGGTTTTATTGTGGGCAGTGTCCTCACATTATAGAGATTTCCTGTCACTTCCTGTTTCATTTCTTGGACAGGAAGTGAAGGGAAACAGAACACAGACAGCAAATACAAAGGTATTCTCTGCTCCATTCAATACAAAACAAACTTTTATACTATACACTTTAGCCACTTCCTACCCGCCGTATAGTAAAATGGCGGCGGGCAGCATGCACTCTCATTCTTTACACTAGTTAACAATTTCTTTAAAATTCACTTGATTCCCCCATCAACACAGACAATGTTGGCAGGGGAATCTTTCCTGCCTAGTTCTTGTTTTGTCCCAGCAGGGGGGCAGGGGCAGGTGGGGGAAGCCATCCCCCACTGGGAGAAAACAGTGATTATCGCTGCTAGCGATTATTGCAAAAGAATCTATAGTAAATTTGCAATTTCATTTGGAGGTGTTTTAGTTGATCCATTGAAATTCCGATTGCTTCTCGGGGATCAGGAAGGATTTTTCTTCCCTTGCTGTAGCAAATTGGAGCATGCTTTGCTGTTTTGCTGTTTTTTTTTTTTTTGCCTTCGTGTGGATCAAATGTGGGTGTAGGTTTTTGTATATGTTTTTATTTATTTATTTATTTTTTGGTTGAACTAGATGGACTTGTGTCCTTTTTCAACCTGACTAACTATGTAACAATGTAACTATGTTTTGCAATCAGAGTGACCAATGAAACAAATATGTTGCCCTACAATTTGAAAAAGAACATTAATTTTAGATAAGAATGAATTAGGCTTGTGCAATTCGTTTCGTAACGAATCTAAATTCGGACGAATTTAGCAACTTTCGGAGGTTCTGAAGCATTCGAATTTCCGAACAAAGCAATTACGAATAAAACTGAATCCAAAATAAATTATATCACAAATAGCGAATTTCCGAATGCCTTCGGCATAATTCGTTGTTGCGTTAATGCGGCTTAATTCAACAGCAAGTCGACTTGTTGTGATCCCAACCACACATCCATCAATAACACTCTCTGCTCTCCTCTGCTCTCTGATCCTCCCTCACCGTACTGAACTTCCTCTCAAAATGGTGTACAGGGGCGGAGGCTATAGCCGCATGTCAAAACTGAAAGTAAAATACGAGATTTCGAATCGTTACAAATAACCGCAATGTATTTAGAAAAGTACAAATCCATTCGAAGCACTTTAGGCAGCGCCATTGTTAGAGAGACACGGAAAATTACGAATCAACGAGCCGAAAAAAAGTTATGAATCAACGAAAAACAATGTACTCTACCGAAGGTACGAATTATAAATCAACTAAAACTAAGGCTTACATTAATACGAATCATTTTGATTCAACAAAAAATGATGTTTGCGAAAATACGAATTAGTCCGAACACAAAAAAAACAGTTTAGCAAAATTACGAATCAACAGGACGGAAAATAAACTAAACTAAAACGATTTTTTTTTTTCGTTGTGCACAAGTCTAGAATGAATTTGGATATCTCTGATTTTTTTTTCTGTATCTGTTTGAAGAATTATATACCTTGGGAGATACATTGGCAGAGAACAGGGGATTTACAATACTAGTGCAGTCATCATTACTTCAATTAATATTTATATATTCTTGGATACAGTTATCACCACTTAAATAATATCAAATATTGCACTTATTTTGTGTGCTAACATTCTACATATAGGTCAAGACATTAATAATTATTTCAGTGTTTAAGAAACAGTAAGGGTTTTACCGAGGTGTGACAACCATTAGTAATCATTACCGGAAAGCGACATCACATTAATCCCTTTCACTAAGGTCGAGTGACAATGAATAACCCATTGGGATTATGAACATGTAGAAACACTGAAGCTTTGCACAGGACAGAAATTAAATATGATTGCTCAGGATTATCCTAAAACTGTTCTTGTTCAGTCTACTGTACATTTTTGTCATTTCTTATGGTAGATGTGTTCTTGCCATTGAAGTAATTATTATGCTTCTAAGTGTTTAAGATCACAGTGTATGAATACAAGAAATAAATATCAGAGGATTTAGTATTGAAAAACAGGATTCCTGAATGTACGGTATATTTTTACATGGCAGATACAGAGAAAATTAAAAGGGTAAATATAATTATAGCTTGATCAAAGCACTTGATTCTTATACTGCTATATCGAAAACTGGTCATGTAATCTTATTTAGCAAAGAAAGTGCACATGGCGAGCATATATTTGGTAACCCGTAACAGCTAACCAAGTTTCAGCAATCTAAAATAGTGTTAACAATGAAATTAAATATTTCATTTGCACGTAGCATATTGTTCTCAGCTTATTACGTTGAAGCCACCATATTTTTTCATAGTCTTAGCAAATATAATCAGACATCTATTTTGAGAAATAAATATGAATAAGTGTTGCGCAAACCAAAATAAATTGATACCTAAAACCAGTAACCTCAAATGACCTGAGATATAAATAAATAATCAAGTCATCAGACAGATGAAATCACACAGCAGTGCATAAAAGTAATCAGGGCCGGTGCTAGGCATAGGCAAGTCAGGCGGCTGCCTAGAGCGCCAGGGTAGTGGGAGCGGCAAAATCCGGATCCCCAGCCACTCGCTGGGGATTCGGATCATTAAAATACCTCCTGGACTGGAATTTTTAAAAAACATGCCTTACGGCGCCAGCCGCCAGGCTAGGGGGCGGTTCGCGCCTGTGGAGACACCACCTTCTTCACCACGCCATCCCCAGCCTGCAGCGCCGTTGCCTGATGCCATGGCTGGGACACAGAGCTAAGCTAGAGCTGAGCACAGTCTGGAGAACAGGTACTACACGGGAGGAGCGCACAGGCGGACAGCGGCCACTGGTGGCAGCAGAGAGCTCCCTGCAAACTTCACGACACGAACATGATGGCAGGTCGGGTGCGATGAAAGCCCTGCATGCAAGCCCGGGCTCGCCGCGATCTCTCCCCCCCTCCCGGCCACCCGGGGATCCGCCGTGAGAGGAGCAGACAGACGAGCAGCAGCGCCACCTCCCCCCAGAAAAGCCCCCACCGCCGCCAGCTCAGGTACACAGTGGATGCACAGGCAGGACGCTCAGTGCTGCAGCCTGTCACAAGCCAGGAATAAAAAAAATTACTCTGATGTGCAGGGGGGTACAGAGTGGAAACTGGTGTGGGGGGGACAGATGTGCAGGGGGGTACAAAGTGGGAACTGGTGTGGGGGGGACAGATGTGCAGGGGGGGTACAGAGTGGGAACTGGTGTGGGGGGAGATAGGTGTGCTGGGGGTACAGAGTGGGAACTGGTGTGGGGGGGGGGGACAGATGTGC
This sequence comes from Rana kukunoris, assembly GCA_029574335.1. Classification (NCBI taxonomy): domain Eukaryota; kingdom Metazoa; phylum Chordata; class Amphibia; order Anura; family Ranidae; genus Rana; species Rana kukunoris. Next base: position 548,600,453 of record CM056049.1, read on the forward strand.
AGGGGGGTACAGAGTGGGAACTGGTGTGGGGGGAGATAGGTGTGTGTGGGGGGGTACAAAGTGGGTACTGAGGGGACAGAGTGGGAAACATATGTGCAGGGAGGTACAGAGTGGGAACTGGTGTGTATGTGGTGGGGGGACAGATGTGCAGGGGAGTACGGAGGGGGAAAAGATGTGTGTGTGTGTGTGTTGGGGGGGGGGTTTACAGAGAAGAACTGATTGGGTGGGGGAAGGAACAGATGTGCAGGGGGTACATATAGGAACTCATGTGTGTGTGGGGGGGGGGGGGTTTAAGGGGAACAAATGTGGGGGGTGCAGAGGGGAACAGGTGTTCAGGATGATACAGTGATGGGGTGATCTGAGGTATAAAGGTGGTAGAATTGTGGTGATCTGAGACCTAAAATTACAAGAATTGGGGTGATTTGAGGTGTGAAGGTTCAAATACAGTTTTGTAAAAAAAATACAAATAAATGCAGATCCCTTTGCAGGTCAAAAAATGTGCATTTTTTTATTGTTTTTACTAGGAGCGTAGCATTGTCAGTGCATCTGTCGCTCGTACAGACAGGCAGTTACACAGTTGGCCTCTCTGTATAATGCTTTAGCCTAGAAATAGGTGAAGAGGCACCGCAAAAATGTCAATTTGTGAAAAAAAAAAAGATATTAACCTGTTGAGATCCATGCTATAGCCGAATGACGGCTTTAGCGCGGATCTAAATTGCCAACAAGCCGTCAATTGACGGCCTGTCACTAGCACGTTCCCCACGCGCGCTCCAGACACAGCCAATCACAGATAGCCGCAAACGGCCAATCAGAGTGGCCGTTTGCGATCTGTGCGGCGAATGAGAGATGATCTCATATGTAAACCAATCTGTGTTCCTTGTACATAGGGACATAGATCGGTCACCCCCCCCAGTCACCCCCCTCCCCCCACAGTTAGAACACTATGTAGGGAATACATTTAACCCCTTCCTCACCCCCTAGTGTTAACCCCTTCAATGCCAGTCACATTTATACAGTTATGCAGTATAAATGTGAATGGCGCCAAAAATGTGTCAAAAGTGTCCGATGTGTCTGCCATAATGTCGCAGTCCCAATAAAAATCGCAGATCGCCGCCATATCTAGTAAAAAAAAAATAATAAAAAAGAACAATTCTGTCCCCTATTTTGTAGGCGCTATAACTTTTGCGCAAACCAGTCGCTTATTTTTACCAAAAATATGTAGAAGAATACGTATCGCCCTAAACTGGGATATTTATTATAGCAACAAGTAAAAAATATTGTATTTTTTTTTTAAATTGTCGCCCTTTTTTGTTTATAGCGCAAAAAAATAAAAACCGCACAGGCGAGCAAATACCACCAAAAGAAAGCTCTATTTGTGGGGAAAAAAGGACGTCAATTTTGTTTGGGAGCCACGCCGCACGACCGCGCAATTGTCAGTTAAAGCGACACAGTGCCGGAAGCTGAAATTTTACCCTGACAGGAGGGGGGTATATGTGCCCAGTAAACAAGTGGTTAAGTAAACAGAAAATATTTTTAAAGCAATAGTTCTAAATGTTTACCATTTAGATAATGTAAAAATACAGACCATTATAGATTGCCTTTTAGTTAAACATTGCACTTCTGTTTCTGACTTGTCCTATGTAGTAATAAAAGACAACTCCATCAATATTTTACCCTTCTAGCAGCAGTAGTCAGAGCTTTTACTTTTACTTCTACCTTAAATGTCACTCTGTTCCTTGCTGCTGTAAATCATCTAAATGCTACTGCAGAAGAGCAGTTGAAAGTATATTCTAAACATGACAATGTCCCACATGCTTAAAGGGGTTGTAAAGGTACAATTATTTTTTCCTAAATAGCTTCCTTGACCTTAGTGCAGTCCTCCTTCACTTACCTCATCCTTCGATTTTGCTATTAAATGTCCTTCTTTCTTCTGAGAATTCCTCACTTCCTGTTCTTCTGTTTGTAACTCCACACAGTAATGCAAGGCTTTTTCCCTGGTGTGGAGTGTCGTGCTCGCCCCCTCCCTTGGACTACAGGAGAGTCAGGACGCCCACAAACACACAGCTCATTTCTCTATCTGCAACGTAGAGAGTGTCCTGACTCTCCTGAAGTCCAAGGGAAGGTGCGAGCACGACACTCCACACCAGGGAGAAAGCCTTGCACTACTGTGTGGATTTACAGGCAGAAGAACAGGAAGTGAGCATTTCTCAGAAGAAAAAAAGACATTTAACCACTCCATTGTTCTGACAGGACGTCATATGACATCCTGTCTTTTAAAGCCGCTAGGGGGCGTGTGCACCCGCCGCTTTGCTGGGATCACGATGCGCGTGCCCGGTGGCAACGATCGACGCCGGGCACCCGCGATTGCCCAGTAACTGAACAGGGATGTGGAGCTCTGTGTGTAAACACAGAGCTCCACGTTCTTTAGGGAGAGAGGAGACAAATCTGTGTCCCTTGTACATAGGGACACAATCGGTCACCTCCCCCAGTCACCCCCTACAGTTAAAACACAATCTAGGCTACACATTTAACCCCTTCCCCCGCCCCCTAGTGGTTAACCCCTTCCCTGCCAGTCACATTTATACAGTTATCAGTGCATATTTATAGCACTGTTCACTGTATGAATGTGATTGGTCCCAAAAATGTCACAAACGTGTCCGATGTGTCCGCCATAATGTCGCAGTCCCAATAAAAAATCGCAGATCGCCGCCATTACTAGTAAAAAAATAATAATAATAAAAATGCCATAAACTATCCCCTTTTTTGTAAACGCTATAAATTTTTCGCAAATCAATCGATTAAACGCTTATTGCATTTTTTTCACCAAAAATAAGTAGAAGAATACTTATCGGCCTAAAATTTATATATATATATATTTGGGGGGGATATTTATTATAGCAAAAAGTAAAAAATATTGCATTTTTTTCAAAATTGTCGCTCTATTTTTGTATATAGCGCAAAAAATAAAAACCGCACAGGCGATCAAATACCACCAAAAGAAAGCTCTATTTGTGGGAAAAAAAGGACGCCAATTTTGTTTGGGAGCCACGGCGCACGACCGTGCAATTGTCAGTTAAAACGACGCAGTGCTGGAAGCTGAAATTTCGCCTGGGTAGGAAGGGGGTAAAACCTTCTGGGGCTGAAGTGGTTAAAAGCAAAATTGAAGGATGAGGTAAATGAAGGAGGACTGCACTCAGGTAAAGGAAGCTGTTTAGTAAAAAAAAAAAAATACCTTTACATCCCTTTAAAAAATATACATATATAACAGTAATCAAACTTTACTTTTTATATTTAGACATATAGGGCTAGATTCAGGTAGGGCGGCGTATCGTTAGCCGGGCGTAGCGTATCGAATATAGGCTACGCCGCCGCAACTTAGAGAGGCAAGTGCTGTATTCACAAAGCACTTGCTCCCTAAGTTACAACGGCGTAGCGTAGATGGGTCGGCGTAAGCCCGCCTAATTCAAAGTAGGTGGAAGGTCGGCGTGATACATGTTAATGAACCATGACCCCATGTAAATGAGGTGCCGAACAAATGGCGCATGCGCCGTCCGTGGACGTATCCCAGTGCGCATGCTCAGAATCATGTCGCAAATACTCAATGCTTTCCACGTGAACGTAACTTACGCACAGCCCTATTCGCGTACGACTTACGGAAACAACGTAAATGACGGAAAATTCTACGCTGTTCCGATGTCCATACTTAACATTGCCTGCGCCTCATATAGCAGGGGTAACTTTACGCCGGTCATACGCCTTATGTAAACGACGTATATCAATGCGCCGGGCGCAAGTACGTTTGTGAATCGCCGTATCTAGCTCATTTGCATATTTTTAATGGGAAAGTCTAATGTGTCCAGCGTAACTATGCGCCCACGATACGCCGGCGTAGGCAAGTTACGCCGGACAACGGAAGCCATGTTTTTCGGCGTATCTTGCTTTCTGAATCGTCGTAAAGATGCGTTTCTGAATCTGGCCCATAGTTGGCTGTACCTGCCTTTTACCTAGACGTTCTGTGAAAGCATTGAAGTGAATTGAATTGATTTGAAAGCATGCTATACTCTTTACATTCCATTATGCTTCACTAATGTTACTCATGATTGCCTAAATATACCTTTTTACCCCTCTCTCATTGTAAAATTGTCCATTTATTCCTTTTCATTCTGTCAATAAGGCAAAGCGACATCAAGATGGCAAGCAATCCATTAGGGAAAATGTTACATTGCCTAATGATGTCAGGTAGCAAAGTAACCATGAACCTTTCTTATTTGCAATATGATGATCATAAAGTTTGGTTTTCAATCCATTATTCTGTAAAGAAAAGCAGAATGCAGATTCTAGTAGACGTGAACAAGTCCAGATTGCTGCAAGTTCAGACATGGGCTAAAAGATTGGACTGATTTATCAACACAAAACTTGCAAATATATGCTTTTGCATAAAGCGAGAATAGGAGATGAACAATAGATTGAGGCATAAAAAAGTGTTTTTACCTTGAGAAATACTCAGCTCTAGAAGATCAGTGGTTTCGACCCTCCCTCCATACTTTTTTAACCCTATATTAGAAAGCATGAAGTTAGACGTTATTGGCATTTGTTCTGATTCAAATGCTGCTTTATGCATTGCCATACCTCCTTAGACTCACTGTAGTTGATTTACTAAAACTGGCGAGTGCAAAATCTGGTGTAGCTCTGCATAGAGACTAAGCTTCCATTTTGTTGTGGTCAAAGTTTAATTGAACAAGCTGAAGTTAGAAGCTGAGACTGGTGCAGCCCAGTCTTTGCACTTTCTAGTTTTAGTAAATCAACCTCCATCTGCCCAGAGAGTATGGTCAGCTGCTGACCTGGCATTACCCACAGAAAGCTTAACTCTTCAATAAGACACAACATTTTACTTTACTAATTTAGAGTACTGAGGATGTTTTTCCAGTCTTTTGAAGTGTAAGAAGACAGTTACTTTGCTGAGCTCCATCTCTGCGAATAACTATCACTGACTGAGGGAACATTGAAGAAGTAGGAAGGGCCTAGCCAGGACTAAATCAACTAAGAGTCATTATTGGCATTTATTCTGTTTTAAATGCTGCTTTATGCATTGCCATACCTACTTAGACTCAATGGGGTTGATTTACTAAAACTGGAGAGTGCAAAATCTGGTGCAGCTCTTTATAGAGACCAATCAGCTTCAAGGTTTTTTTGGTCAAAGTTTAATTGAACAAGCTGAAGTTCGATGCTGATTGGCTGCACCAGCCTTTGCACTTTCCAGTTTTAGTAAACTAAAGGAACACTAAAGGTTCGTTTTTTATTAGATCAATTGATTACTGTAAGCTAGAGCATTTAACTATCACTTACCTCGTTTTTCCTTTTGACCTCCAAAATACAGTAATTCAGGTTTGAAAATGCCATTTCCTGTCTCTCCTCTTCTTGCTTTCCACCAGCACCTGAGCTGTTTGGCATGGTGGAAAGCAGAATGTGCTCACCCCCTCCCTATGACTACAGCCCTGCGTGAAGATGCTCTCTTATCCCTCACAGGCATGAAGGCTAAGCCTAATGGGAACTGTAGTTCCCATTAGGCCGTGATGTAGCAAGAATGAACGCGCACTGAAAACCAGGAAGTCAGTGAGAATAATGATTCAGGAGTGACGGAGGTGAATAAAACAGCTTGATTTCAATAGGTATCAAACTAGTTATAATGCAAAACATTACTTTTTACTTTATCAGCTACTGTCAGACTTTAATTTAAGAGGAAAATATTTTTGTCTTTACAACCCCTTCAACCTCCATCTGCCCAGAGAGTATGGTCACCTGCTGGCTTGGCACTATCCACAGAGGGCTTAAAGGAGTTGTAAAGGGAAAAAAATTGGGCTGAAATGACTGTTTACAGGGTATAGAGACATAATAGTTAACTGATTCCTTTTAAAAATGATTAAAAATAGATAAAAATCAATCATATAATGTACCTACAGTTTAGTTTCGTGTTTGCTGTTGTTTCCTGTCTCTCTGATGTACAGAGCCAGAGAGCCAATAGAGGGCAGTGATGGTTTGTAAAACGAAACTGGATTGGTTTAGACACACAGTAATTACACCTCCTTGATTAGTGACCACAGTGAGAAAGCTCCCAGTACTGTGGTTATAAGGAAACACAACCAGGAAGTGTCCAGAACAGAGAGGAATTACAGCAACATCAAAGCAAAAACGAACAATGAGGACATTAAACCAGGACTGCAGTAAGGTAAAGGAAGCTATTTAGCTAAAAAAAAAAATTCCTTTAGTGACCCTTTAACTCTTTAATAAGACACAGAGTTTTACTTTACCTAATTAGAGTACTGAGCATTATTTTACAGTCTTTTGAAGTGTAAGAAGACAATAACTTTCCTTAGCTCCATCTATGTGAATAAATATCACTGACTGAGGGGTCATTGATGAAGTAGGAAGGGCTTAGCCAGGGTTAAACCAACTAGATCTAAATAGCAGGGGAGGACAGAGGAAGATTTAAAATCACATTAGTAAGCAAGTTGCAATGACCTAAAATCGCCACTAGATGGCAGCAGGCTGCAGAAAAGTTATAACCTTATGTAGTTCAATGCTAGACATAAAAATTATATTAATGTGGGACAGAACGGCATTGATCTATGTATGGACCCTGTGGATAATTATAAAAAAATTGCAGTATCTTCAAAAAATATCAAAGTACATTGTCATAGATTTTAAGTGTTCATGAAATCATTTAGGCTTCTCTAATGACAGGTCTACCACATGTCCACCTATCTATAACTGAAAAGCAAAGCTGTAGAGCACAGATCAGCTTAAAAAGTTCTGGGTATAATAATATCCAGTGGAAGACATCAGTGAAATAAACATGTATTAAAATGATCTAAAACACCAGAAACTGTATTTAAAGAGCAATAAAGTATTGCTTCGTTCTCTGCAATTCTTGTACTGCTTTTCATATGCTGCTGTGTGCCTAAGATCTCTTTCTCAGAGAGTTCAGTTTCATGTACAATATTATTAAAACCTTTAAATATGTAAAGGGTGTTGAAAAAGGAGGAAGCAAAATGAGGTACACAGGCAAGGAAAAAGCTAAAGAAAAGAGCTAAATTAACATTTGAATTTTTTTTTTTAGGAAATAGGCATTTGTTTTAAAGTAATCAACTACTTGTAGATGTAGTAAAAATAGCAAACAGTATATTTAAAGTGGTTGTAAACCCACTTGTTGGACTTCTACCTATAGGTAAGCCTAGAATAAGGCTTACCTATAGGTAGTGGAAATATCTCTTAAACGTGTGCCGTTTAGAAGATATATCACTTGTAGTCCCTGAAAATCTTCACTGCGCATGTGCGGGGAAGAAACAAAACAAAGTGCCGTTTCTTCCCCAGCCCGTGCCGTGAATTGCGGCTCCCATGTACCTGCGTGGGAGTGACATCACGCGGATCCGGTGAATCACAGCGCCGGAATCAGTGGCCTGGAAGGAAGAGGGGACAGAAGAGGGACGCTGCCTACTGTGGGGACATCGCTGGATTCTTTTGCAGGTGAGTGACACATAATGGGCGAGTATGCGATGCATGCTCGCCCATTATGCTTTTCATTTGCAGACTGCAGCAGCGGGCTAAAAAGGAAGTAAAACCCATTAGGGTTTACTGCCTCTTTAAGCATATATGAGATAAAAAATGTAATTTTCTTTAACCACCTGTCCACCGCCCACCGTCAAATGACGGCGGGCGGAGGACTCCATTGTTCTGACATCATGTTCTGTCTTTTTAAAGCGGCGGGCGGGCGCGCGCGCGCACCCGCCGCTCTGCGGGGAACACTCATAGGACACACATTTAACCCCTTCCCCGCCCCCTAGTGGTTAACCCCTTCACTTCCAGTCACATTTATACAGTAATCAATGCATATTTATAGCATTGTTCACTGTATAAATGTAAATGGTCCCAAAAATGTCACAAAAGTGTCCGAAGTATCCGCCATAACGTCGCAGTCCCAATAAAAAAATCGCAGATCGCCGCCATTAATAGTAAAAAAAAAAAAATGCCATAAACTATCCCCTATTTTGTAAACACTATAAATTTTGCGCAAACCAATCGATAAACGCTTATTGTATTTATTTTTTTACAAAAAATATGTAGAAGAATACGTATCGGCCTAAACTGAGGAAAAAAATATTTTTTTTATATATTTTTGGGGTTATTTATTATAGCAAAAAGTAAAAAATATTGCATTTTTTTCAAAATTGACGCTCTATTTTTGTTTATAGCGCAAAAAATAAAAACCGCAGAGGTGATCAAATACCACCAAAAGAAAGCTCTATTTGTGGGAAAAAAAGGACGCCAATTTTGTTTGGGAGCCACGTCGCACGACCGCGCAATTGTCAGTTAAAGCGACGCAGTGCCGGAAGCCTAAATTTAGTCTGGGCAGGAAGGGGGTGTAGGTGCACAGTAGGCAAGTGGTTAAAGAGAAACTTTAGTCAAATTAGAAAATTATCAGTACAGCCTCATCAGTGCCCACAATTTCCCTCACATCAGTGCCTACCAGTGCTGCCTCATCAGTGCCCATCAGTGCAATCTATCAGTGCCCATCAATGCCCATCATTGGAACTTATCTGTGCCACCTCCTTAGTGCCCATCAGTGCAGCCTATCAGTGCTCATCAATGCAGCCTCATTGGCGAACATCAATGAAGGAGAAAATGTGCCAGTTTCCAAAATTTTATAACAAGCTATTAAAAAGTATTTTTATTTAATTTTGAAATTTCTGTGTTTATTCATTTATTTAGCAAAAAAATTAAAAACCCATTGGTGATTAAATAGCACCAAAAGAGGTGACTGTGTGAAAAGAATGATACAAATTTGGTTTGGGTACAGTGTTGCATTTGTCATTTAAAGTGCAATGGCGCTGAAAGCTGAAAATTTGCCGGCTCAGGAAGGGGGAAAAGGTGCCCAGTAGGCAAATGGTTAATAGCCAAAGGTCATACATATTTGGTTGACAGTTTTATTGAGGCTTGGTTTAAAAAGAGGTTTAAGAACCGCTTTAAGCACTGTGCATAGGGACTTACATGTGAATTAAAAGTGCATTTTTGCTTTGCAAAGCGGATTTTACTACTTGTAAATGAAGTGAAAATTCACTTTGTGATAAAAACCCAATTGAGTTAAAGGAAAAAAAAAACACAACACCTTTGTTCACACATGGGGAAATTCCTTTTGCTAAAAGAAAATTCAATTAACTTTGTAAATGAGGTTAAGTTGTGAGAATTCAATCATCCAATCATGTGCAAGCAACATTTCTGTGTTTTTTTGTCCTTACACATGAATTAATTCTTTGAAAAGTTAAAAAGAACAAAAGCAGAAGTGGAATAATTAGTGGATATTCATTCTGCAAAGTGAACTAGCCATGTACACACTATGGGCCAGATTCAGATACAAATTCAGATACAAGTCTATCTTTCCGGCGGCATAGCGTTTCCTCTTTACGCTACGCCTCTGCAAATAATATGGGCAAGTGCCTTATTCAGAAAGCACTTGCTCCATAAGTTGTGGCGGCCTAGTGTAAAGTGCCCGGCTTAAGGCCGCGCAATTCAAATGTTGAGGCTGGGGGCATGATTCATGTAAATGAATCATGACCCCACGCTCATGACGTTCTTTCTAAACGGCGCATGCGCCGTCCGTGGACGAATCCCAGTGCGCATGCGTCAAATCACGTCGCTATTTGTCAATGTAAATGACGTTAATGTAACTTACGTCAAGCCCCATTCCCGAACGATTTACACAAACTACGTAACCGACGTACAATTCGATGATGTCCCGACGGCCATACTTAACATTGGCTACGCCTCCTATAGCAGGGGTAACTTTACGCAGGAAAAAGCCTCACGCAAACAACGTAAACTAGGACGCCCGGCCGCAAGTACGTTCAGGAATCGCCGTAACTCCTTAATTTGCATATTCAACGCAAAAAACTACGGCCGCGCCACCTAGCGGCCAGCGTAAAACTGCAACTAATATACAACGGTGTAACAGACTTACTCCGCTCGCATATTAGCAGAATTCCGGTGTATCTTCTTTTCTGAATACCAAAAAAAGATACGCCGGCTATTCTTAGTATTTACGCGGCGTATCTCTAGATACGCTAACGTAAATACTTTCTGAATCTGGCCCTTTTAGCGTAAAAACACCCCCACCAAGAATGGCCTCAATTTGAACAAAACCTTTAGCCCCTAAAAAAAGCTGAACAATCAAGAAGCCAAACGAATGGTCAATACAGAGGGATCAAAATAAGAAATAGCTGCACCGCATAAACAAGTAAATTTATTGGAATATAAAATGATCCAAAATGACACCAGCAGTGGTCAAAGGTAGACGCGTTTCACACAACATAAATGTGCTTAATCATTACTATACAAGAGGGATCAACCTGGTCTTCAAATGCCATAAAAATCCCACAGATATATTTTCCCGTGAACTGCGCTAATACATTCAATTGCTGCTTTCGCATCCAGACCCCCTTGTCAGTAAAATGTCATTTTTATCCAGGCTAAAACCCCATTTATTCAAAACTCCAGACAATACTAATTTCCACATTTCACAATTCATTAAGGTGACTTCTTTATCATAAACCTTTAAAACTCTCCAGACCAGTGAGTCAGGCCAGGAAGATAGGTTGAACAATAATACAAGAAGGTCACATTTTGACTAACGCAGCTCACTGCTGTTAATTATTGCTGGCCTACAGCAATTTAACAAAGCTGCTCCTGGCTGAAAATGATTTATATTCGTCTAGTATATTAACTTTTGCTCTGAAAGTTGAAAGTATTGGATTCTCGGCTGCTATGTCCTAAGGGTACATCAATATGGCTCAGCTGTCCAAGGTGAGCCATTTGCCTCATTGTAATGCTGGAGAGTAAGTGCGCTACATTACATTCATTTTCTACAACACCTATTCATTTTCTCAAAATCTAGTGAAGCTCATGTAATAAAGCTCCATTCCAGCTTTAGACATGTTTCTTAGACCAGTGCCCCTCCTCAGCCATTCGGTGCTATGAATGTATTTCGGATCCCAGGCCGGAATATGCTAAGAAGTCAAGGAAACATGTGGAGCTGCATGAATAAGGCCTAGCCACCGCCACCACGCGTAAAAGTAAAATAGAACAAGAACGCATAGAATTTAACATATGACAGAAGAGCAGATGATTTCTTGAGGGAAATACCAGCACAGGTTAAAATCATAAATTGCCACGGCAGTTCTAAGATATTAAAGGTGTGTACAGAACATGACAGTTATAAATGTACAAGCTAGAGAAAAACACTTTATTTACAAACTGGAGTTGACAGCAGAAGTTTGTTTATGACGCTGTAGAGAGCGGCCTGCACCCTGTGTAACTGAGAGAAGCTAGATTAATACTTTGATGCAAGATAATCTATAGAGACCAGTGAAAGAGAAGAGATGGATGAAGTCACGCCAGACCTCATTCCCAGAGTGGCCTTGAGTCTATCTAGTTATCTGTCACCCCGGCCGCTGCTGTCAGGGGGAGCGCATTGAGCACAGCTGGAGATAACCTTATTCAAATCATCAGCTGAGATGAGAGTGTATCTTATACAGATTAATTGTGAACTTGTCATTATATTTCCATTTCTTGCATGACAACTTGTGTAATTGCTTTAACGCTATTTATTTACATATACATAGACTAGCAGCAATGGACTTCAAAAGGTAAAAAAACATAAAAGATGTTCATGATGTCTGTAATGAGTCTTAAAAAAGAGAACACTGTCGCTCACTAAGTTTCAAGTGTGAGGGCTGTAGAACATGTTTTTTAAATATTACTGTTAAACTGGTCCAGATAAAATCATATACTGTACTATGGTGCTTAAATATAATAAATACGGGCCTCTGATTGGTACTTTAAATGTAGACAGTACCATCTGTAATGCTACAAGGTTTTCTCCTAGTCTGTGGTGGCTGGTGCTCAATTTTTTTTTGGGGGGGGGGGCAACCTGAACCCCTCACTTGCACTACACCCCAACACTCGATTGATCGATTCCTGGCCTTACCTTATCATTAGCTGTCAATCTGGGTGGCCTCCTCTCGCTCTTGCTGCGGTAGAGGTGCAGGGAGGAGAATAATGACAAGGTGGTGGTGTTGGCGCACTGCTGGATGCAGGGTAGGGCTACTGGAAGATGCTGTTGTTGCCCCTCTACCTGCTGCTCGTTGCTGGCCCGCAGATTGCGGAGGGAAGAGTCAGGGCCGTTTTTTCTCCTTCTGGTCAAACCGGAAGTGGATCCTGAGATCTGATTGGCCAGGAGGAGAAGCAGTAAGACATTAACAAATATTAATTTGCTAATGTCATACAAGTGGATGGACTCGGGCGCAGTGCTCTGCACCCCGAGCCCACCCTTTTTTAAACAAATGTGCGTAAAAAAATAACCCACATTGAAATCAATGAATCCAGCACCCTGCATGTAGATTAAGGCCCGGGGGAATGGATTGGGGGGGGCAGCATGAAAGGTCATCCCTGCTTCTAGTGTGTTTCAGAAACTAGTCTAGACTTCATTATGCAGTTGTCATTAGCTGTTTATTCTAAACATTTTTCCAGTGTTTCTTAATTTCAGTCCTCAAGGCGCACCAATCCTGAAAACATGACCTGTTGGTGTGCCTTGAGGGCTGAAATTGAGAAGCAAGTTTCTAAGTCTTATTCACACCATACTCAGTGACCCGCATTTTTTTTGCACTGAATAAATGCAGGTCACATTGAAAAAAACAGTTTTCTATATGGTTTGTTCACACCAAAACACACAGGGAAGGCGGGTGGGTTTACTAAAACTAGAGCAGTCAGAATCTGGTGCAGCTGTGCATGGTAGCCAATCAGCTTCTAACTTTAGCTTGTTCAATTAAGCTTTGATAATAAAACCTGAAAGTCGATTGGTTTCTGTGCAGAGCTGCACCAGATTTTGCACCATGCAGTTTTAGTAAATAACCCCCAGTGTGCATATACATGCAAGGAAATATGCATAAAAAGGCATGCAAAAGCACGTTCACACACCTGCATTTTCAATGCTTTTTTTATATGCAGTATGCTAGCCTCTTCTGCTAAATTGCCCAAAATTCAAGTCATGACCCATCCTGTCAGCACCACCTGGCTAGATGAAAGTTGATTTAAAGGAGATATTGCTCTTATTTACTTTCCTCTTCACCTTTGCGATGTTATTGTTGTATTGCACCACCCTCTTCTGGCCATTAGGGGGAGATCTGAGTCAAGTAAATCCATTGACATCATTGCAGTCCACCTGGAATCCTGGGAGGTGTAGTCCAAGGCTGTGTATTGGTAAAACTGAACTACAGGTCCCAATAGACTCTGTGTGAGTAGAAGGAGCTGCTCACCCAGCACACTTGAAGCTGAGGGAGTTCATGCATCCTTTAGGACAGAGCCAGTCCTAAAGAGCCCAAGGTTGAGATTGCTGCTGACCTTAGCATTCACCAGATTTACAGCTCTTTCAGTTTAAGTTGTAGTTGCACCAGGACAGGACTGAAGGGGCCCCTTTCACCACAGAAGCCTACTGCAACCTTGGGAAGTGTGTGAGAGGACCACTGGCCTGCTTTGTACTGTGTAGAATTAGCCATATCACTGAGCTGGACAATTATAGTACCCAGCCAGCACCCCTTCCTAGCAATTCTGTACCTCCTTACCTTCAAGTCCATACTGAACCACTACCGAGTCTAAGCTATGGTTGTATTGCACCATAATTATATCTAGTGTACTCTTATTTTTACCTTGCACTGAACTGTATTGAACCTGTTGTCATCTTAGTGCATGCAGGTTTAAAGGGCCCCAACAATAGCCGGCAGAAGATCACGTTTAGGGATTGCCCCTATCATCACTCTTGCAGGTTTCTCTCATTTCCTGTTCAATGTTTTTGCTGTTCAATCTTGACCATGCCTACCAAGATGGTTCAGGCCTATCACAGCTGCCGTTGGTCCACACTGGCAGTATAGCTCTATTATTGTTAAATCAAGTCTAATTACTGCCGACTGCTGCACTTTAGGTGACGCTGCTACTGGAGGGCGAGGCAAAGAACAGAAGATCCATCTTAACCAGGGGTTCCTTTAAAGGGGTTGCCCTACACTGTTCTTTAAGAACCAATTAAATTCACAAAAATAGCATTAATCGCAATAGGTTCAATTTGTTTATGTCTTATTTATTGACACACATTAGCAAATGGATATAAGTGAAGATGTGTAAAGCCAAAACCATTGTTGTTCCAGATATAGTAGCAAAGAGTTAGAATCCAAACTTATTTTTTTTTTTGGTGGTGTCCTGCAGGAGAAACTTTCTTTAACCACTTAAAGACCCCCGCACGCACATATACGGCCACAACATGGCTCGTACAGGCACAAGGGCGTAAATTTACGTCCCCGCCTGAGTGCGGTTCGGGGGTCCCATCTCCCTACCTCTGGGAGCGATCCGGGATCTGCGGGCGGATGTCCGTGTTTTCCGCCCCCCCCGCGATCGCTCCCAGCCAATGGGAGCGCGCTCCCAGCCTGTCACTTCCTCCTCCTGTGTTTACACAGGAAGGAGGAAATGATGTATTCTCTCATCGCAGCGCTGTTTCCCAGCGCTGCTGATGAGAGAAGACATGCCAAGTAAGTGTGCACCAACACAACACTGACACACACTCACATAGGCATATTAACCCCTTGTGATCGCCCCCCCCCACCCCCCTGTCACAGTGTTACTGAATGCAGTGATTTAATCACTGCATTTAGTGTCAGTGTGACAGGCACTGTAAAAAACAGTTAGTGTTAGGTTCAGGATAGCCCCCCCACCCCCCCTAATAAAGTTTTAACCCCCTGATCACCGCCCTAGTTAACTCTTTCACTCCCTATTGCCAGCGTCACTAAGCGATCATTTTTCTGATCGCTGTATTAGTGTCGCTGTTCCCGCTAGGTAGCTATTTTTTTTTATTGCGATTTTTTTTTTTTACTAAAGACATGTGGCTAAATACATTTTGGCCTAAATGTTTGACTAAAATTTAGTTTATTTGATTTTTTTTTAACAAAAAGTAAAAAATAGTGTTTTTTTTTTTCAAAAATGTCGCTCTATTTTTGTATATAGCGCAAAAAATAAAAATCGCAGAGGTGATCAAATACCACCAAAAGAAAGCTCTATTTGTGGGAAGAAAAGGACGCAAATTTTGTTTGGGAGCCACGTCGCACGACCGCGCAATTGTCTGTTAAAGCGACGCAGTGCCGAATCGCAAAAACACCTTGGGTCATTTACCAGCGTATTGGTCCGGGTCTTAAGTGGTTAAAGCTGCTTTCACACTGCAGAAGATGTATTTTTACACTGCAGCACTATGTGTTTTTAAAAACACATAGCACATTTTAAAAGCAGCACATGCAGCGCATAAAGTCATGAATAGCCCCCCTAATACTTACCTGAGCCCCATCTCGAGCCAGCAATGTTGCACAAGAGACTCGGCTGTCCAGTTTAGGAGCGATGCAACCACTGAAGGGGAGAGGAGGTGAAAAGCCAGCAGGTGGTATAGCATCTAAGGGGAGGAGGCGGCGGAAGGCCAAACGGAGCTACTGCTGACCACCAAGGCGTAAGTAGGCTGTATTTACATCCCCGGTGATTGTTTAAAAGTACACCAAAAATGCAGGACTTTTCAAACTGCAGCGCAAGCGCAGTGCAGCAATGTGGAAAGTCTCAAATAAGGCAAATAATTTGATGCGCTTTTGTCCCACTAGAAAGGTGCATTCCGGTTCCAGCGGGACAAAAGCACATCAGTGGCAAAGGGTTCTAACTTCTTGCCCTAATAAAACAGTAGATGGAATTTCCATCTTTGAGGGTTTCCACAGGATATCCCATATGTTATGATTACTCATAATAACCTGTTAATTTTGGATTTCCGCTCACTTTCTTTTTTGTGACAATTGTCACCAGGGCAATTATAGAGGGAGACTCTCTATAGCAGGAGCACATTCTAAAAAAAAAATTGCCGTTACACACACATTGATAACCTGTATCCTATGTTAATAACATGAACATGTTGCCAAAAGCCATACTAGTTTCCAAGCAATTTTCTTTTCTTTGAATGAAGCATGCTACACCTACCAATCAGCTCTTTACTTCAATTGTACACCTACAGAATGCAGATCAGTAATTGAAGTCACAATAAACTGTCAATTAAACTGAATTTTTCATGAAAAAGTTGTGAAACAAGAGTGACATTGATACTATCTATTGTATGAAGATATGAGGTATTTTCCCATCTTTTCCACAATCTCTTTCAACAGCCTGTATTACTTTACACTAACTAAGGGGTGTCTGTGTATCTCATAAAACATGATCCACAACTCCCATACATGCTCCTGAATCTTTTCAAGTGTATTGATGCTCCATAAAAGACAGGTAGGTAAAGCCTGTATGGAATTGTGGATCATCTTCTATTAGTTATCGTGTTGGCAGCTGAGCGACTGCACAGCCTGCACCGACAGCTCAGGAGGACTTCCGGACTGATTTGGGGTAGAAGCACACTTTTCTTTCTAACAAAGAAGGTAGTACTCTTGCGCTATCTGAAATGGACACTGGGGGGGCACTGCTGCAAACACCTGGGTAGTCTGCCTGACACAGAAAATATGCAAATATGAATAGGTGATGGTGAAGCGCTGTGAATCCTAATAGGGGATATCTTAGACACCCTAAGGGTGAATAGTGTTGCTCACGAATATTCGTATTGCGAATATTCGGCTCGAATATGGCATATTCGAGTATTCGCGATATATTCCGAATTTCGCGGTGAATATTCGCTATTTCGAATATTCGTATTTTTTCCATTTTTTTTTAGAACAGATCACATCCTAGAGATCCCCATCGACGTCTAAAAGCATTGCTGGTATGATTAGAGACCTTGGGCCGAGTAGCTGCAGCGGTCATTTTATATTGCCGAAAAATCGCAATGCGATTATTCGGCAATAGCGATATCGCGCGATTATTTTCGAGAAATTCGCAATATTGTTTTTAGCTAAAATAACACATATATTCGATTTCAGAGTGTTACTGTCAAAATTCCGCAATCAATTTCTCATTCGCATTTTTGCGAAATTACGATAAAATATCAAGAATATTCTGAGCCAATCAGAGTGCTCCTTCCGCATTTGCCGAATATTCGCAATTATTTTGTATTGTAATATATCACGAATATTCTGAGCCAATCAGAGTGCTCCTTCCGCATTTGCCGAATATTCGCAATTATTTTGTATTGTAATATATCAAGAATATTCTGAGCCAATCAGAGTGCTCCTTCCGCATTTGCCGAATATTCGTAATTATTTTGTATTGTAATATATCAAGAATATTCTGAGCCAATCAGAGTGCTCCTTCCGCATTTGCCGAATATTCGCAATTATTTTGTATTGTAATATATCACGAATATTCAGAGCCAATCAGAGTGCTCCTTCCGCATTTGCCGAATATTCGCAATTATTTTGTATTGTAATATATCACAAATATTCTGAGCCAATCAGAGTGCTCCATTCCGCATTTCTCGAAATTTCGCAATTATTTGGTATTATAAAATATCACGAATATTCTGAGCCAATCAGAGTGCTCCATTCCGCATTTCTCGAAATTTCGCATTCGCATTCGCAATCGCATTCGCAATAGCGAAAATTCGCAATCATTTCATTTCGAAAAAATATCACGAATATTCGTATTTAGCGAATATATCTCGAATATTCGACTATATATTCGAGATATATCGCGAAATCGAATATGGCATATTCTGCTCAACACTAAGGGTGAATACCAAAGGGAAGGAAAAAAATATACTAAGTGACTGTATTGCGAACAGAATTAGCACAAGATTACAGCGCTCTGGGTGACCATGTAGATAAATGAACATAAAAATACATAAAAAAATTGAGATAATATTAAAATAGTCCATTAGGAATAAGTCCACAAAAGCTTGGCCATGAAGGTATCCAGTGTAAGGGTAACTGCAGAAGCTCAGGGCTGCTCTCTCCAAGAGCGAAGTCAGCTCAAACCATACAAGAAAAAAACAAAGACAAGAAAGCGCCACTGAGTGATCTGTATTTATTATAATCAACAATAGTTATCCAACACTTACATCTAGAGACACTCTGATGCAGTCTGGGGCGCTGGTGTAGAGGCTTCAGTGGGGTCCGGAAACCAGGAAGGGAGCTGGAAGAGCCGTCAGTGGAGGAAAGTCAGCCGCTCATAGCCGGAGGGGAGCCGACTTACACGTCCGTGTGTAGATGTTGCTGTGCTCTCAGCTGATCTGCTGTGCCGCTGGTCCGTGACGTCACTGAGACGGTGGCCGAGGAGGGACACAATGCGTTTCAGAGCCTGCGCTAGTGGAATGAAAGACCTGCGCGCTCCTTTGTTAAGTGCTTGACAAAGGAGCGCGCAGGTCTTTCATTCCCCTGTGTCAGCTCTGTAATCCTATTTCCCGACGCGCGTTCATCACATCACGTGACTTCTTCAGGGGATAACGCAGGGTATAAGCGATAGGCTTAAATAGACCGTGGAGACGTCTATACAACTGGACGTCCGTCGGCCATTTTGTTGTAGCCCCGTGCGGGAAACCTCAATAGGTAGTGTTACACACGACGCCATGATGTCTGGGTCTTAAAACAGACTGCACATCAGGCAATCAGGCAAAGATCCGTATGTAGGCAAACCATGCCAAGGTAGATACATTGCAACAGATGCAGGTGGAGATGTATATAACTGATAACATTACTATTACAAAACGCAAAGATGCAGGGGCAAAGGGGAGCAATACATAAGGCTGTGTACAAAACAATAAGGTGGCTGTCAAATTGAAAAGGTACACTGCCCACAGCACAGCCTTTGGTATTCACCCTCAGGGTGTCTAAGATATCCCCTATTAGGATTCACAGCTCTTCACCATCACCTATTCACACTTTTCTTTCTCTTGTCTGTGTACTTCCTATTCAATATTAGTTTAGTATGAGAGATAAGTAATGTATTGAGTAGATGTGAAGATTTCCAGCCACAATGCCTTTAATCTTACTTACTCTTAAATTGGATCTTCACTACATCTGAGCACTTCAAACCAAAAGCACAATTTAATACATTTATATATATACATTAATATTCAACGCAAACTCATTCATCCATCCATCCTATCCACCCATGCCTCCATGCTTTATTTTTTTAAAGAAATCACTTTAAGAAAACATTTGTGGCCATGGCCATCTTGAGAAAGGGCGAATGATTCATGTAACATTTACTTCCTGGAATCTATCTGCTCTTAGCTCCATACATGCAGGAGAGTGTGCTTAGCTGAGAAAAAAACCCTCCTCCTTTCTTTACTGAAGACTCCTAGGATATAATGTGCCTAGGCAAGAAACCAGGAAGTAACTGAAACTATAAACAAAAGTAAATATGACATACTTTCCTATCTATTCACTAATGCTAACAGCATGAGTATTAAAAATAATCAAAGTTGATTGGGAGATTGAATTTCCATGCAACCTTCAGTCAATAACTGCATCAGACAATTTGTATGGGCATGCTTGAACTTATAGAAAGAGGAGGATTACTGCTAGCACACATCCCTGGCACTGGACTTTCTTAAGGTGGAAGAAAAAGTTCAACTGTTCTTAACCACTTGCGGCCCGCGCTATAGCCGAATGACGGCTACAGCGCGGACCTGAATTTCCAAGCCGCCCTCAATTGATGGCCACCCCTTAAGGCGTTCCCTGCACGCGCTCCAGAGCACGCAGCGGGGAAGCTCTGTGTTGGCCGTGTCCCTTGGACACAGCCAATCACAGATCGCGGCGAACGGCCAATCAGAGTGGCCGTTCGCTATGCGATCTGCACGGCCAGTGAGAGATGATCTCATATGTAAACATATGAGATCATCTCTCATTGCCGTTTTACACAGAGACAGCATCCTGTCTCTGGAGAGGAGGAGACCGATCTGTGTTCCTTGTACATAGTGACACAGATCGGTCACCCCCCAATCACCCCCCCTCCCCCCACAGTTAGAACACACCTAGGATACACATTTAACACCTTCCTCACCCCCTAGGGTTAACCCCTTCACTACCAGTCACATTTATACAGTAATTAGTGCATATTTATAGCACTGATCGCAGTATAAATGTGAATGGGGCCAAAAATGTGTCAAAAGTGTCCGATGTGTCCGCCATAACGTCGCAGTCCCAATAAAAAGCGCAGATCACCGCTATTTCTAGTAAAAAAAAAAAAAATAATAATAATTCTGACCCCTATTTTGTAGGCGCTATAACTTTTGCACAAACCAGTCGCTTATTGCGATTTTTTTTTTTTTTTACCAAAAATATGTAGAAGAATACGTATCGGCCTAAACTGAGAAAAAAATTTTTTTTTTTTAATTGGGCTATTTATTATAGCAACAAGTAAAGAAATATTGTATTTTTTTTTTCAAAATTGTCGCACTTTTTTGTTTATAACGCAAAAAATAAGAACCGCACAGGCGATCAAATACCACCAAAAGAAAGCTCTACTTGTGGGGAAAAAAGGACATCAATTTTGTTTGGGAGCCACGTCGCAGGACCGCGCAATTGTCAGTTAAAGCGACGCAGTGCCGGAAGCTGAAATTTTACCTGGGCAGGAGGGGGGTATATGTGCCCAGTAAGCAAGTGGTTAAACATGTCCCCACCCCTTCCTCCTACCTATCTTGTATTCTATGCACAAAGTTAAAAAACTCCCCCCTATCTGTTTCCTCCCCCATCCCCAAACACTTACCTGCCTCCTCTCACTTATCCAGTGCTGGCCCAGTTGCAGCACCACACCTCCAGTTACTGGTTTCACAGTAGTGGGAAATCTAGGCTCCTGCTGCTGTCAGTCAAACTTCAGGAAGAAGTGGAGGTGTGGCTTACCATTGCTCTGTGTGTCTATGGAAGCACCCAGGCTGGCTCAGGAGCACTCTCGCATGGGTGGTCCCTCAGCACATGGCTTGGTGTGGGAGAACCCATAGGGAGGAGGTGTGGGCTGCGCCAGTGGGGGGACTGCAGATGAGGAGGTAATGACCTCTCAGTAAAATACTATTGCACAGAGCAGGTAAGTATAACAATTTTTTTAAATCTTTTAAAGGGAAAATAAATGTATGCTTTAAAATCACTTTAAAGCAGAAATACAGTTTGCATTGTGGAGGGTATACTTTTTACAATAATGAATACTTGATACATAGTTATGCATACCTTGTTCAATAATTTCACTACTGTTAATAGCAAAGCAGAAAGGTATCTTCAGAGTCATGGTGAGAATGTGTTTAAATTTTTTTTTTCCATCATTGCTAACAAACAAAGCTTTATTATCTCCTAGGATACCTAAATAACACTTCATTTACTTGGGATCTTAGGAATTGTGCAATGAAACTATAGGTAACTGCCAATAATACCATTTTATTCTGAGCAAGATAATATTCACAGAGATGATCCAGATATATGTATTTGCTGAGTTAGAGAAAAATGATAAGGCAGGAGATACAAATTATAATAATGGTATATTCTTTAAGTCATAGAGCATGATATTACATTCACTTAATAAAGTTTTAGCTGTATTTCCTGTCACTTCCATTTACAAAATGGTTCAATCAGTGCCACAAATCTTCTAAATCCTAATCAGAGTTTGCTAGTGTTGCCTCTGTTTCCTATTCTTTCTCTGGTGAATGTGCTGTAAAGGTTGGGACTTAGTACATTGCTTGTCTAATATATCTATGCACATATTGGTAAAATCTAATATACAGGTGCATCTCCAAAAAATTGAATATCATCAAAAAGTTATTTTATTTCAGTAACTCAATTCAAAAAGTGAAACTCATATATTTTATATCGATGTGTTAAGCACAGAAAGATATATTTCAAGCATTTTTTTATTTTTTATTTTAAGATTTTAAGATTAGATTATTACATAGGACCAATAAAAAAGGTATTTTTTTATATATAAATGCTCGGTTACTGAAAAGTATCCCTATGTGTGGTACTATGCCAATATTTGGTCGGGGCTTCTTTTGCATGAATTACTGCATGAATGCTGCGTGGCATGGAGGTGATCAGCCTGTGGCATTGCTGAGGTGTTATGGAAGCCCAGGTTGATAGCGGCCCTCAGCTAATCTGCATTGTTGGGTCTGGTTTCTTTCATCTTTCTCTTGACAATACCCCACAGATTCTCTATAGGCTTTAGGTCAGGCAAGTTTGCTGGCCAATCAAGCACAGTAATCATTAAATTAGGTATGGCAGTGTGGGCTGGTGCCAAGTCCTGCTGGAAAATGCAGTCAGAATCTTCAAATAGCTGGAGCACAGAGGGAAGCATGAAGTGCTTTAGAATTTTCTGGTAGAGGGCTGTGCTGTTTTTGGACTTGATAAAACACAGTGGACCAACACCAAGAGATGACATGGCTCCCCAAAACATCACTGACTGTGGAAAGTTAACACTGGACCTCATGCAACTCTGTGCCTCTCCACTCTTCCTCCAGACTCTCAGACCTTGATTTCCAGATGAAATGCAACATTTTCCACAGTCCGTGATAATTTGGGGAGCCATATCATCTGTTGGTGTTGGTCCACTGTGTTTTATCAAGTGCAAAGTCAGCACAGCCCTCTACCAGGAAATTCTAGAGTATTTCATCCTGCCCTCTGTTGACCAACTTTATGGGGGTGCTGATTTAATTTTCCAGTAGGACTTGGCACCAGCCCACACTGCCAAAAGTACGAATACCTGGTTTAATGATCATGGTATCTCTGTGCTTCATTGGCCAGCAAACTCGTCTGACCTAAACTCCATAGAGAATCTGTGGGGTATTGTCAAGGGGAAGATGAGAGACATCAAACCCAACAAAGTAGTGTGCTGGAGAAAGAATTGTTCTGAGGTAAAAGTCTGTCAAGTTTAAGGTCAGCCATCTTGTCTATAATGTCTCGGCTGTGTGTTGCTTTAGGTACATAGCTTCACATCAAGTATAAACCGAATCTCAATGAAAGAAGTGCTGGTTTGCTGAACTGATGCAATCTTTACTGAGATATAATGAACAGGAATGTGTGTGAAAGTGGTAAAACTGTGAAACAAACATATAAAAGACAAATATAAGCATGGCTATTCAAGCAACATATGTTATACATAGCTAATACAAAAGATAACTAACATGTGCTTGCTTACTACACACTGAAACACACATTATCTATCTGCAATGTCTAGCATCCCTCTACACAGGCTGAACTAGCAAAACCCTTTTACTCACAGGCTTTGGTGTTCATCAGGTTTGCAGTCTGTATTAGCTTTAGGATGTCCTGTGCAGTGCTTTAAGTGGACCAAAAGAGGTGCCGGTACTCTATTAGGCGCCGGTTCCCCCCCCCCCCCCCCCCCCCCCCCGCGGGGCAGAACGTTTTTTTTCGCCCCCCCCCCCGGCTCTAACGCATGAACACATATGCCCAATTACAGGGCGCCATGCCATCAAATGCAGCCACTGTGTCATCAATTGTCACCACTGTGCCATGCCAACAAACGCAACCACTGTGCCATGCCTTTAAATGCAGTCACTGTACCATGCCAATTGTCACCACTGTGCCACCAATTGTCACCACTGTGTCACCAATTGTCACTGTCCAGACATCTATCCACCTCAGAGCCTGTCATTTTAGTAAGACTGCTGGGACTTGTAGTTCTCAATCTTCTCCTGGGGCTCATGGAGATTGGAGAACTACAAGTCCCAGCAGGTTATACATACAATAAGGCTCTGAGGTGGATGGGTGCTGATGGCGGACACTCTGATGTAAGGAGGTGCTGATGGGGACACTCTGATGTAAGGAGGTGCTGATGGGGGACACTCTGATGTAAGGAGGTGCTGATGGCGGACACTCTGATGTAAGGAGGTGCTGATGGGGGACACTCTGATGTAAGGAGGTGCTGATGGGGACACTCTGATGTAAGGAGGTGCTGATGGCAGACACTCTGATGTAAGGAGGTGCTGATGGCGGACACTCTGATGTAAGGAGGTGCTGATGGGGGACACTCTGATGTAAGGAGGTGCTGATGGGGACACTCTGATGTAAGGAGGTGCTGATGGCGGACACTCTGATGTAAGGAGGTGCTGATGGGGGACACTCTGATGTAAGGAGGTGCTGATGGGGACACTCTGATGTAAGGAGGTGCTGATGGCAGACACTCTGATGTAAGGAGGTGCTGATGGGGGACACTCTGATCATCAGAGTGTCCGCCATCAGCACCTCCTTACATCAGAGTGTCCGCCATCAGCACCTCCTTACATCAGAGTGTCCGCCATCAGCACCTCCTTACATCAGAGTGTCCGCCATCAGCACCTCCTTACATCAGAGTGTCCCCCATCAGCACCTCCTTACATCAGAGTGTCCCCATCAGCACCTCCTTACATCAGAGTGTCCCCCATCAGCACCTCCTTACATCAGAGTGTCCCCCATCAGCACCTCCTTACATCAGAGTGTCCGCCATCAGCACCTCCTTACATCAGAGTGTCCCCCATCAGCACCTCCTTACATCAGTGTCCCCATCAGCACCTCCTTACATCAGAGTGTCCCCATCAGCACCTCCTTACATCAGAGTGTCCCCCATCAGCACCTCCTTACATCAGACCAGAGTGTGTGTCCCCATCAGCAGCTCTCTTCCCTGTCTTCCCTCTCCTCCCCCTCACACGTGTACAGTGTAGTGTGTACTCATTGCAGTAGTACTCACAGTTCTGAAGGCAGTTCTGATTCTGAAGGCAGTTCTTCCTCTCCTCTCCTCTCTCCACGGTAACAGTTCTGGCGCGCGCGCTGATACATGTCCCGCCCCCCTCCTCTAGTCCAGCTTGTGTGACAGACAGCACACTGGCTCTATCACACGAGCTAGGAGGAGGAGGAGGGCGGGACATGTATCACAGCGCGGCGTGCCCTTTTTTTTCCATGGCCGCGGGCTGCCGCTCCCCTGAAAGTGCCGCCTGGTGCTGCGTTCCGGTACGGGAAACGCACGTACTGGGGGCACTGAGAGGTGCTGGTACTCTCCAGGGCCATTTTTGGAAGTGGCGGTACTGAGTACCGCCGCGTTCCGGCCCAGTTAAAGCACTGGTCCTGTGGATCTAGTCACTACAGTAGTTAGAGCTGGAATGAACAGGATATGTCCCAACTAGCCCTAGACAATACAGAGAAGACCCGCCTCTAGGCTTCAAGAAAATGGAGGGTCTTAAAGAAACAGACCCTGCTGAGTGCCAAGCATGTAATATACATTGCGAAGGCAGCACATTGTGCTTTTTAAGAAGTGTGACACAGTTACTATATTCTTCAAAAGTGCCAATTTATCCTATGGGCATCCTATGTCCCTTTCTCCAACCAAGTTAATCGCCTAATAAAATAACAAAAACAAGACTGTTCATTGACTAAAGGAGTGTGTCTAATGTCTGGCAGCAGGGTGGAATGTGTGCATGTTGTAATTCAAGTGGAGGTAGTAGGAGGTAGTAGGCACATCAGGGATTCCTGTAATGGTGAGTCTCTGTGCTCGCTAGTAAGCTGCTGTGTATGCCAGGGTTCTAACTTGTCTCCTGTGGATGCTGTAAGTCGGCTTTTGTGTGTGCAATGGAACAGGATGGAATGCTGGAACACACGTGGACAGCAGTGGCGGGCGTATCAAGGTGAAAATAGAAGGAAGAAAGCCTAAAAAATTAATGCAGCCATCACATCCTGCACTATAATAAATGTTTGTGTTTGGGTTTAAAACCACTTTAAAGTCGACTCAGACATAATGTTAGCATTCTATCCGTATTCTGTTTTATTTTTTAAAGATGATCCTATAGGTTTATGTGTGTCTACTGTGGAACTATATTTAGGTTTCATGCACACTGGACTTAAAAAACGTTGATTCTACAGGCGTTTGACATTTTTTCTCCTGCCTCTAGAAGCACTTCTATTGTGCTCTATGTGTCTTTGCACATTATTGACTACTACAGGCGTTTTCTGTCAGGGATGTTCAGAGGCAGGAAAAAAAAAAAACTTCTCTATCGCATTTTCTGGAGAAGCTTAGGAGCTGTAAAATTGTCAGTCTCTTCTAAACTTCTCTTATCTCTTCTGAACGTCAAGTTTCATCATTTTAGTAAAAAAAAGTGTGTTGTCACTGTACATCATTTTCTGGCTTTACAGGAAGTATCTTTTGACCATGTCCATCGTCTCCATCTTTCTAATAATTCAGGAGAGAGAATTATTTATCTGTCTTACTCACTCCTGTCTAAAGTGTCACTTTTAATAGCGCAGTCTGATTTACTGAGCTTATTTATCAAATAGAAGAACCCTGCACACACTGACTAGTCCTGGAACAGCACTGTCACTGGCTCATCCACATTGGCTTCAGAGATAGACATTGGACCCCACTAAAATATCACTGAGATTTCCATAGCAAACAACTGTTTTCATTAAAACTGAAAACAACACCTGGCTTCTCACAGGTAACCAATGAAACATGTCCACCTGCCTGTATGGTGGCCATACACAAAACAATATGATCAAACAATTCTTCACAGAATCTGAAAATTTGATTGACTCTTGAATTATCAGAGCAAAAGCAATCAACTCCATCTATAGAGGGGAGTGTAGTGCCGCCTAGTAAAACCGCCTATAAATGAAATGCCCTTAAACTCTCATAGACTCGCCTAAACTTTATACAATATGCTTTCATTTTGTGTCTTTTATGCAACGTTTTTAAGCTAAAAACATTAACGTTTTTTCTGCTCCTAGTGTGCATGGAGCCTAAGGGATATTTTGTGAGTACAATGCAACGTATGTATACAATGTGTACTGCAAGTAGACTTAGATTATAATTAGCCATGCTCCCCTAAGGCAAACCTAAAACCCAGAGCAATTTAGCTTCATAAATTTTTTCCGCCACATGTCTTCTCCTTTTCAGGTTGTCCCTCATTCTCAGCTTGTGATATTGGGAGATATGGGCGTGAAACTTTGAACGTTGCAGCATATCTTAAAGTGGGATTCCACTTTTTTAATTCAGCAGCTACAAACAGTGTAGCTGCTGACTTTTAATAAGGACACTTACCTGTTTTAGGCGCCCGCGATGTTGGCCCCCCCCGAGGATGACCCCTCGATCCTGGAAAGTCCCAGCGCCGCCATCCTCACTAAAGGAAACAGGCAGAAAAGCCTTGCGGCTTCACTGCCTGTTTCCTACTGCGCATGCGCGAGTCTTTCAGTGTTTTCTGAATGGGCGGCTACTCTCTGGGATACACACAGTTCCCAGAAGCCAGCGTGCCCCATTACTCAGAAGACACCGCAGGTAGGACAAGGAATAAGACCTGTCGAAGACTAGGAAGAGGCAGATTAGGAACTTCCGCATAGAAACCGATATTTCTGGTAAGTAAAAAAAAAAAATATGTTTTTGGTGATTTTTTTTTTTCAGGGTGGAACTCCACTTTAAGGACATCTATCAATAAGGTGCTGCTGAGTTTAAAAAAGCTGGTCTCATCTGTTGTCTCCAAAATATCAAAATGGATATTTTCGTAAGCTAGGCTGTATACAGGTATTTGTGGAGAAATATATCTTGGATCATAAAGTGGAAATGCACTGCATCTGAGCATCATAAACCAAAAATGCAATTTAATTCATTTTCAATATGCAAAGCAATCTCCCCCATCCATCCATATCTCCATGCTTTATTTTGCTGAGAAATTACTTTGAAAAACACACCCTAGCATTTTTGGCGGTGGCCATCTTGGTTAAGGGCAGATGATTCATGTATCATTTACATCCTGGAATCCATATACCATTAGCTCAGGCATAGGTTAAGCTGGGAAATAAGGATTAAAAATAGTCTGTGTTGATTGAGAGAGTGAAGTTCTGCTTGTGCAGGACAGCGGGTAAATTGAGAATCTGTTACTGCACCAGTAACCACCCACCGCCTAAACCTGCTGCTCCTTTGCAGACACTGGGGCCTGCCCTCCATTCTTAATGACATCCCCATGCATCTAAAAACTGCAGCGCATTTTCAGATGCAGGAAATTGAAAACGCACCATGCAATTTCCTTCCAGCTGCGGTTTAAAAATGGTGCAAGAGCCTTGTTCCTGCATGAAACCCAGGTACAGCAGCCCATACAAACGTGGCTCACAGAACCACATAGATGTGAACCAAACTTTACACTCTACTCTGTTAAAAATTATTCTAGTATTAACCTTAAACAAAAGCAGATAAACTAAGTATAGAGTTTGAGGCATCATGAAGATAAACTAGAACAATATATCAAAAGAAAGGAAAGACTAGAATACATTTATCTCTGGGCAGCTTAAAATGTGCATATTTTATGCATATAAATAGTTACACATTTTACCGGCCATTTATCAGTGATATGTAAATTAGAAAATACAAAAACCCAGTACTTTAACTTATACTTGATTTCCTTGAACAAGGTGACCACTTAATACATAAAACTTTTGTTTCAAAATAAGTGCTAAGTATTTTAAAGAGACCCTCGTTTGTCCTTTCCTTTACAACCCTGTTATTGATTGGACATTTCTATAATTCTGTTCATAAAGCTTTGCCTCATTCATTAATAAATTACACTTTTACACCGGCTAGAGTATTACTGCCACTTCTATTCCGAGCCACTTAAGTCATCAGATTTATAGCAGGCAATGTGGTCATTTGATGTAGACATCTGTTAAGTTATTCAGAAGTCTCCTAGAAGGATGAACAGGAATTTCAGGGTGAAGGAGTTTCTCGGAGCTTAGCAAAGGGTATAGATATATTGTTTTCTGGCATAATCCTGCATACCTTCCACAGCAATACATATTTCTTTAGCTGTTCTGGGACTAGCTCATCAATTCCTGTCATTCTCCAATGATTGTAGGCATCACAGGGGATGTTTAAGAGGTGAACACTTACAGCCATTCATGCAGAGCAATGATTTAAAACAAAATGCCTTTAACAGGTATTTTCCCTTAGGTATTCAATGAGAAAAATATCATTCTGTTAGAATCTCTATATTATTGTTATTTACTGGTATCACTTGCAGAGTAAATGGAAAAAGGTTACCAAAACTCCAGGATAGCTTACTAATAATATGTTTCCTATAGACACTGTAAATCCAGATTTAGCATTTCGCACAAAACTGACAGTCTTTTAGAGCAGATGACTATTTTAACTATTGTTTTTTTTTTTGGGTGTGGGGGTTGTTATTCTAGCATTTAAAATGACACATAATAGAAATATTAAATACATGTATGTCTTAACCACTTAAGCCGGGACCAAAATGCAGCTAAAGGACCAGGCCCCTTTTTGTAAATTGGCTCTGCGTCCTTTTAACTGACAATTGCACAGTCGTGCGACGTGGCTCTCAAACAAAATTGGCGTCTTTTTTTCCCCACAAATAGAGCTTTCTTTTGGTGGTATTTGATCACCTCTGCTGTTTTTATTGTTTGCGCTATAAACAAAAATAGAGCGACAATTTTGAAAAAAATGCAATGTTTTTTACTTTTTGCTATAATAAATATCCCCCAAAAATATATATAAAAAATTTTTTTTTTCCTCAGTTTAGGCCGATACATATTCTTCTACCTATTTTTGGTAAAAAAAAATCACAATAAGCGTTTATCGGTTGGTTTGCGCAAAATTTATAGCGTTTACAAAATAGGGGATAGTTTTAATGCATTTTTATTATTATTATTTTTTTACTACTAATGGCGGCGATCAGCGATTTTTTTCGTGACTGCGACATTATGGCGGACACTTCCAACAATTTTGTCACATTTTTGGGACAATTGTCATTTTCACAGCAAAAAATGCATTTAAATTGCATTGTTTATTGTGGAAATTACAGTTGCAGTTTGGGAGTTAACCACAAGGGGGCGCTGTAGGGGTTATGTGTTCCCTGTGTGTTTACAACTGTAGGGGGGTGTGGCTGCAGGTCTGATGACATTGATCGCGTCCCCCCTATAAAAGGGATGACGCGATCGATGCTGCCGCCACAGTGAAGCACAGGGAAGCCGTGTTTACACACGGCTCTCCCCGTTCTTCAGCTCCGGGGACCGCTCCCGGAGCTTCTGACCCACGGCTGTGCATTAGTAAAGGACGTACCTGTACATGGATCTGCTGTGCCATTCTGCCGAAGTATATGTGCAGGAGGCGGTCCTTAAGTGGTTAATACAAAATATTATATAGTGGCAGAAGAAATACAATGTTAAAGGGGTTGTAAAGGACATTTTTTTTGTTCATAATAAGCATCCTTTACCTGCAGACATTCCTCTTTTCACTTCCTCATTGTTTGTTTTTGCTCAGAATATGCTCTTTTTCTTCTCTGTTCACTTCCTGCTTGTCTGATTGTTACTCACCACCGTGAAGGGAGGCTTTACTGTGGTGGTCAGTGACGTGCTCGCCCCTTCCTGGGAACTACATCTGTGCGGCAGGACGCTCTCTATGTGTTAGGCCGCGTACACACGATCGAATTTATCTGCGGAAACCGGTCCGACGGACCGTTTCAGCAGACAAATTCGATCGTGTGCACGGGCGA
Organism: Rana kukunoris; assembly: GCA_029574335.1. NCBI lineage: Eukaryota > Metazoa > Chordata > Amphibia > Anura > Ranidae > Rana > Rana kukunoris. Next base: position 548,630,973 of record CM056049.1, read on the forward strand.
ACAGACAGGTTTTTCCAGCAGACAAATTTTAAAGCATGCTTTAAAATCTGTCTGCTGAAACCCGTCTGTCTGACATGTCCGCTGGTTAGTACACTAACCAGCGGACATATCTGTCCGCACATGCATCGAATGGATTCAACGCATGTATGGAAGTATTTTACTTCTTGGAATGGTGACGTGGCGGCGTCAACGTCACCGCCACGTCACCATGCTGTCTGCCCGCAGGGATTTTGGTTTAATCGTGTGTACACGATCAAACCAACATATCCCAGGAGACAAATCCGATCAAAACGGTCTGTCAGACCGATTTGATCGAATTTGTTTAGTCGTGTGTACGCGGCCTTACAGTTAGAGACTTCAAAGAGGTGAACAGAGACTAGAACGCCGGAGGTGATATAGACGAAGGAATTTATTAGGTATTTACTCATTTTTTTAACAGAATCATTACACTATTCTGTCTGTCTACCTGGCAGACATTAATTTTAGGCAAAAAAAATGTTTCCTTTACAACTCCTTTAACACAAAGTAGCTAAAATAGAGTAACAGACATGTTGTACTTAAATGTCAGCAGCTACAAAAAGTCTAACTCATGACTTTTAAAGCAGAGTTCCACCCACATTTTTCACCATGCAGCACTAATGTGCATCCTTAACCACTTGCCGACTGGCTCACGCTGATATACGTTGGCAAAATGGCACGGCTGTGCAGATCAATGTATGTATACGTTGCCCTTTAAGACATGGCATTGTGGGAGCGTGAGTGCCGCCAGCAGCAAATGATAAAAATCACTGATCGCCTCCATTACTAGTAAAAAAAAAATATTAATAAAAATGTCATAAAACTATCCCCTATTTTGTAGACGCTATAACTTTTGCGCAAACCAATCAATAAATGCTTATGCTTAAATATGTAGAAGAAAACGTATCAGCCTAAACTGAGGAACAAAAATTATATATATATTTTTTGGGGATATTTATCATAGCAAAAAGTAAAAAATATAGGCCCAGATTCAGAGAGCGATTACGCCTGTCTAACTGGTGTTAGACAGGAGTAATTTCAAATTTTGCGCGCCGTATCACTAGTTTGAATCCTCAAACCATGATACGGCGGCTTCGGGCTTCGATCCGAGAGGCTTACGTCTTCGTAAGCCTTCGGATCTACGTTGCGATATTTTTGCGGCCGCTGGGTGGAGTCCGCATCGTTTTCACCGTCGGGGTATGCAAATGAGTTTTTACGGCGATCCACGAAGGTACGAGTGTCCTTCGCAATCGCCTACGTCATTTTTTGGCTAGTAATGTTAGAGCAGCTTTTTGCTGGTCTAACAGTGCGTAACCCATGTTAAGTATGGCCGTCGTTCCCGCGTCAAATTTAATATATATATTTTTTTTAACGTAACTCGTTCGGGAATAGGATTGTACGTAAACGACGCTACTACGACGTAACGATGTGATTTCGCGCAATGCACGGCGGGAGATTTGGGAACGGAGCATGCGCAGTTCGATCGTCGCGGGAACGCGCCTATTTTAAATGCTTCACGCCCCCTACTCGCGTAGATGGATTGCGCCGGGAGAAATACACTACGCCGCCGTCGTTTACTGGACAAAATCTACCTGGATTCCACGTAGAGCCAGGTAAAATACGGCGGCGTAGTGTATTTCGGAAACGCTACGATAATCTAATTCTCTGTGAATCTGGCCCATAGTTTTTTTTCAAAATTGTCGCCCTTTTTTGTATATAGGGCAAAAAAATAAAAACCGCAGAGGTGATTAAATACCACCAACATTTAAAAAAAAACTCTATTTGTGGGAAAAAAAGGACGTGAATTTTGTTTGGAAGCCACGTTGCACGACAGCGCTATTGTCACTTAAAGCGGCGCAGGACCGAATTGCAAAAAGGGAATTTGAAATGTATAAAAAAAAAATCTGTTCACTTACCTGATTTATGCCTATGCCCTCGTACGCACAACCGTTTTCCTCGGCAAAATCCATCAAGAAAAATGCTGGCAGAGCATTTTTGGCGAGAAAAACGGTTGTGTGTTTGTCTTTCGTTGTGAAAACTGTCGTGGATCTCAACGAGAAAAAAAGGGAACATGCTCTCTTTTTTCTTGTCGGGAGTCTCAATTTCCTCATCGTGTTTCTTGTCCAGCTGGTTTACGACGAGAAACACGTTCGTTTGTATGCTTAGAAACCCGCGCATGCTCAGAATCAAGTATGAGACGGGAGCGCACCTTCGGTAAAAGTAGTGTTTGTAATGGAGATAGCACATTCGTCACGCTGTAACAGACTGAAAAGTGCAAATCGTCTCTCACCAAACTTTTAACTTTTAAATTAAAACGCAGTAACACGAGATTAGCAAAAGCAGCCCCAGTGGAATGAAACTTTCCCTTTATAGTTCCGTTGTACATGTTGTACGTCACCGCGTTTGAGAACGACGAGATCTTGTCTTGACAGTGTGTATGCAAAGAAAGCTTGTCAAGATTCTCGACAAGCCTGACAAGAAACTCGTAGAGGAAAACAACGTTTCTTTTACAACGAGATTCTCGGTCATGTGTACAAGGCCTTTATCTAATTTCACTTCCTCCTCTAGGGGGCCGCAGCTGCAGACGTAATTTCCGATTTTGCATTGGCTCCTGGGGGATCTTGGTCAGCTTGGCATGGCATCTATGGAAATTCTTGGCCAGCTTGGCATCACACGGCTCCATTAACATTTAACATTGGCGTCTATAGAAAATCTTGGTCAGCTTGGCATGGCTGTGCCATGCCAAGCTGACCAAAATTGCACCGCACTGCACATGCGCAAGATCCGGCGGAATACAGGAAGAAAGACACTGTGATGGCCATGTTGTGCAGAAACTTTACAAACGCAAGAAAAATAAGCTGCACAGATAGAAAACTGGGCATAGTTTACAGCATACCTTTGTTACATTGCACGAGGCATGAGTTTTCTAGGGGTATTTTTATCTTAAAAGTCACTTTAGAATCATTACACTATCCACTTTATTAAACACACACACACGTCCCACGGTCCAGCAATGTGGCAGGCCGAACCTTTGCTTCTCTCCCTCATCTCTTCCCGGCACGGCATTACAAGTGTGAGCACCCAGCTATGACAGCTTGAAGCTTAGCAGCAGGTGCACACTGTGCATGCGCAATTTGCCACTCTGCTCATTGGGACCTTTAATGTTGCAGAAATATTTCTGTACCCTTCCCCAGATCTGTGTTTCGATACAATCATGTCTCGGAGGTCTACAGACAATTCCTTGGACTTCATGGCTTGGTTTGTGCTCTGACATGCACTCTTACTATGCACTGTGGGTCCTTATATAGACAAGCGTGTGCCTTTATAAACCATGTCCAATCAACTGAATTTACCACAGGTGGGCTCCGATCAAGCTTGACTATACGCTGAACTCTAAACATGCAAAATTCAGACTGAACAAGACAGATTTTCTCAGGAATCTGTTTTCTCTTGTGTTAGGAGGGGAAGAGAGAAGGAAGCATCAGCTCAGTGTAGAGGTTTAACGTTTCGTTTAATTAAAAGTTAAAATGCACTTTCACAAGTATGTAAATATCAGGCTCAAATGATTGCAGTGGGAGGGAGAGATTCTGTCCCAGAAGGTCCTTTTGCCACTATCCGTGGGGATGTTTCATCTTATAGCAGGCTCCATAGGCACCCTCTGGCCACCACGAGTTAGAGGGTGACTTTGGTGAATGTTTGTAGAATGATTATTTAATTAGCAGTTCTTTGGTAGCTAATTTGTCTATACACACTAGGGATGAGCCGAACACCCCCGCGTTCGGTTCGCACCAGAACCGTCGAACGGACCGAACATTTAGAACCCCATGAAGTCTATGGGACTCGAATGTTCGAATTCAAAAGTGCTAATTTTAAAGCCTAATATGCAAGTCATTGTCGTAAAACGTCTTTGAGAACCCGGGTCTTGTCCCAGGGAACATGTATCAATGGAAAAAAGTTTAAAAAACTGTAGTTGGAGCAGACTCCTGAAAAAACGACCTTTCTTAAAACTTTTTTTCCATTGATACATGTTCCCTCAGGCAAGACCCGTGTTCTCAAAGAGCAGCAGGTACAATATTTAAAGGAATTTTTTTTTTTTTTTTTTTATTTAAGCATCATTAAAATCACTGCTCCTGGAGCAGTGATTTTAATGATGCTTGAATAAAAAAAATGAAAAACTCCTTTAAATATTGTACCTGCTGGGTGTCTATACGTGTGATAACATCTTTATATAGCACAATCACCTGCCTGCCAGTAAATTAGGAAGAACTGATCTAGCTAAGCTATACAGTGTATAAATATATGTACAACTCCTAGGGATGTATATATATCCTCTACACACTGTAAATTAAGCTAAACTGACTAGCCTGCCTGCCTGCTCTATCTAGCTATATAAAAAGACAATCTCTCTGTCTCTCTGACTGATCTCCTTTCAGCGCTGGAACACACTACACGAGGTCGCCCAGCAGGCGGCCTTATATGTTGTGGGGTGTGTGCTAAAGCCCTGAGCCATAATTGGCCAAAGTCGAATTTGGCGCGAACGACCCGTTTTGTTCGAATTTCGACGAACATACGAACAGACAATGTTCGAGTCGAAAATACATTCGAATCGAATGCAGAGCTCATCCCTAATACACACACACACAGCTCTCATCCCTTCTGTAGGTCCCTTATGAAACCACTAATATAAACCTACCACTGAGCCATCTAGAGCAGGGGTCTTCAAACCACGGCCCTCCAGTTGTTCAGGAACTACAATTCCCATCATGCCTAGTCATGTCTGTGAATGTCAGTGTTTTACAATGCCTCATGGGATGTGTAGTTCTGCAACAGCTGGAGGGCCATAGTTTTAGGATCCCTGATCTAGAGAATGGGGTTGGAAAAGGAAAGAAATTACCTTTCATAAAACCAATGAAATGTAGTTTTTAAACAGATGATGGTAATAGGAAATTTATTTTATACATTGAATTGTGCTTTATTATTCAAAAGGTATTGTGCTTACCTAATAACAGTCTACAGTGAGTAATGCTGAGAAAAATGCAACACTCTTCGCTGAGCTTTCATTATATTTCTTGAAATGAACACAAGGTATTCCTCACTATTATCCTTTAACTGCATATTGGTTTGAATGCAGCTTTAAGTACTGCATAATCATGAATATAATAATTTGATTTGATTATACATTATACTACTCAAACAGGGAACATACAATGTTAAGCAAGTAGAAAAAAAAAAAAAAAACTATATTTATTTACCATAAAAAAACATGAACTAAATATATTTTCTATTATATATAGTTGGCAATTTTATATTTCTTTACATATCAAGTTGTCCTTTTCAAGGGTAATTCATGTACAGCGAAACATTTTTTAACTTCATATTGAAAGAACTTGCACAACTTAAGCCGCTGAAGTTGATCTTGCCACTTAGATGCCTCAGGCTGTAGCTAACACGGTTGAAGTCTAACCAATGACGAAACGCGTCAGGGCGTGACGCTTATCACTGACCAGAAACGCTGTGCAGCCTCCAGAGCAGGAACAGGAGACTTTTTGTAGCAGATACCTACATCTCCATAGATCCACAGGGAGAAGCTGACAGGCACAGTACAGATTATTCGTTTTATGCTTGATGATTTTACATTGTGGTACGCACAATATATGATTTGGGATGTTTTGGGCTTAATAAATGTTTTAAAACGGTATCACACTATATGAGTTTTTTTTACCCTATATGTATGCGGTTTTGATCTTTTAACATCCCTGACGGTGGAGAGTGCATCTTCCAGGCTTTATACGGATATGTAATCCAGGCCCTTTTGATCCAGTCTTGTGGTGAGTGCATCCCCAACTGGGGATTAATCATCCCCCCACGTGGTGAACACCCCCTCTCTTGGTGAAAGGAGCACTTAATTAAGGACTGTTTTCTGTATTTATACCATCTGCACTATCATCTTATCCCTAAAAGATTGTTTTGGACTTTTAGAAGAATCTCAGATTTGATTCTAAGATTAAGCGCTGCTACAGTATTTTATGTAACTTATGGACTCTTTTAGGTTTTAACTTTTTAGTTCTCAACTTGTTTGGGTTCCATTGGTCTATTGTACTGTGTTTTTACATTGTTCTATTTTTATTCAGCAGCAGCTATTTATGTGCATATCAGATATTCTATTTTTAGATACCTTGAGGTGGTGTTCCTAAGCGCTGAGTGGTGTTACATTGAAGAAAGGGCTACGGTTACACCATTTTTATTGTAGCTAACACGGTACCTAGAGGCGCACCTATAATAAGGCATGAAGGCATTTGTTTTAGACCACAGGTTATGTAACTGAAAGTTAGTAGCAAATGTAGGACTTTTTTGGGAAGGTTATGTCTTTTCAAACCTTACTTACCTTTTTTTGATAGATTTAATACTATTTATTGTGCTTTCTTTTCATAGCTTACTGCCAGGCATGCTTTTGAGTTTGTTTTATTTTATTATATGTTAACAATCCTTTTTTTTTAACATGTAATACTTGAAAAAGGACAGAGCACTTTGGATTATCTAAAGGGACAGCAAAGCAGAAACTATGCACTACTGAATAAGTCATTGAAGCAGCTAATCCCTTATAGCAGTGGTCTCCAAACTGCGGCCCGGGGGCCAGATGCGGCCCTTTGCTTGCCTCTATCTGGCCCTTGGGACATAATTCTTCCAACTGACACCAAGGATGAGGCACCATTTCTCCCACTGACACCATGGGGCACTACTCCTCCCGCTGAGACAATGATGGGGCACTATTCATCCCCCTGACACTGTTATAGGGGCACTATCTATCGCTTCCATTGATACCAACCATGGTGCACTATCCCTTTCACTGACACCATCGATGGGGCACTATTCCTTCCATTAAACCCAACCATGGGACACTATTCTTTCTGCTAAAACCAAAAATGTTAAAACTAATGATGGGGCAAGGTTTACTCTTACTGATGCCAGAATGTTTTCTACTCACACTGGCCACAGTTCGGCCCCCCGTAAAGTCTGAAGGACACTAAACTGGCCCTTTGTTTAAAAAGTTTGGAGGCCCCTGCCTTATAGGATATGGAAAGCTATTGAAGGCTGCATGCTCCCGCAGCTACAGTAATCACAGCCGCTCGCATGTAATTGCTATGCAGTGATCACCTGATCTGCCCTGGAAGTAGACTGCCTGTGTCCAAGGCCGATAACTGTCTGTATCCAGGGCTGATCACTCGCAGGTGATTGCTACGTAGTGATTACATGTGAGCGCCCATGATTAGCTGTGGGAACAGTCAGTCTTCCATTGCTTTTAATGGGGTTGCTTCCCACAGCTAATCGTCCAGAACTTCCACTGGGGTTCTTGCACGTAAATGCTGTTGGGACCAGGTGTGAATGTAGACTTAACCACTTCAGCACCTGAGTATTTGGATGCCAAATGACCGGGCCACTTTTTGCGATTCGGCACAGCTAACAACTAACTAACAAATTGCGCGGTCGTGCAATGTGGCTCCCAAACAAAATTGACATTCTTTTTTTTTTCACAAATAGAGCTTTCTTTTGGTGGTATTTGATCACCTCTGCAAATTGAATTTTTTGCGCTATAAACAAAAATAGAGTGACAATTTTGAAAAAAAAAACAATATTTTTCACTTTTTGCTATAATATATCCCCCAAAAATATATATATAAAAAAAAATGTTTTCCTCAGTTTAAGCCAATACATCTTCTTCTACATATTTTTGGTAAAAAAAAATCATAATAAGCGTATATTGATTGGTTTGGGCAAAAGTTGTTGCATCTACAAAATAGGGGGTAGTTTTATGGCATTTTTATTATTATTATTTTTTTACTAGTTATGGCGGTAATCTGTGATTTTTATCATGACTGTGACATTATGGCGGACATTATGGCGGACTTAACCACTTCAGCACCTGAGTATTTGGATGCCAAATGACCGGGCCACTTTTTGCGATTCGGCACAGCTAACAACTAACTAACAAATTGCCCGGTCGTGCAATGTGGCTCCCAAACAAAATTGACATTCTTTTTTTTTTCACAAATAGAGCTTTCTTTTGGTGGTATTTGATCACCTCTGCAAATTGATTTTTTTGCGCTATAAAAAAAAATAGAGTGATAATTTTGAAAAAAAAAAAAAACAATATTTTTCACTTTTTGCTATAATATATCCCCCAAAAATATATATAAACAAACAATTTTTTTCCAAAGTTTAAGCCAATACATCTTCTTCTACATATTTTTGGTAAAAAAAAATCATAATAAGCGTATATTGATTGGTTTGGGCAAAAGTTGTAGCATCTACAAAATAGGGGGTCGTTTTATGCATTTTTATTATTATATTTGTTTTACTAGTTATGGCATCAATCTGTGATTTTTTTCATGACTGTGACATTATGGCGGACACCTCGGACACTTTTGATGCTATTTTGGGGCCATTCACATTTATACAGCGATCAGTGCTATATAAATGCACTGATTACTGTATAAATGTGACTGCCAGTTAAGGGGTTAACCAGTAGGGGGTGGGGAAGGGGTTAAGTGTGTTCTAGGGAGTGATTCTAACTGTGTGGAGGCAGGACTTACTGTGACACGACACTGATCATCACAGAGTCACGGTCACAGAGTCACAGTCACGGAGACCACGGCAGACGGACGCGTGTGACTCTGTGATGATCAGTGTCATGTCACAGTAAGTCATGCCTCCACACAGTTAGAATCACTCCCTAGAACACACTTAACCCCTTCCCCACCCCTACTGGTTAACACCTTCACTGGCAGTCACATTTATACAGTAATCAGTGCATTTATATAGCACTGATCGCTGCATAAATGTGAATGGCAGATTCAAAGCAACGTATATATGCATGGCATTCTGTTGATGAGGCAGACTCCTAATAAAGAGCTATCTGATAAGGGATCAGTTGTTCCAATGACTGATTCATCTGTGCATAAATGTTTTTTGAGATACTGAGCTCTGTAAACAGGTATATTTTTATAACAAGTAGTAGGAAATTATTAAAATAAGTCTACAGCTTCCTCTGCTCAGCAATTAGAAGACTTTATAAGATTGACAAGCAATATAATTTATTTTATGTTTATTAAAAGAGAAGTATGGGAATTATAAAAAAAAACATTTATACTCCCCTAGGTGAATGCATCATTGATCCGATACTGCATCTGTCCCCCACTGGCTCTGCACTGAGAACTGAATGATAGACCACTGATTGCTCACTGGAGCGCTGACCTGTGGATGGGCCAGGAGGGGCTGGCTCAGCCTCTCAGCGAATCGTTGTTGGACCAGGCACATAGACTGATCTCGGCCATATGGTCATTATCTTTTTAGAGCCTGGGCTGGCTTGGTGGCATCAGTTGCCAGTGGGCTTCAGCCCAATGTTGACTGAAAACGGATCGCAGGAGTGCCGAATTAACTGAAATCCTGTGATCTATAGAAGGAGTATAGCAAAAAAAATGCTGGCTATACTTCTACTTTAATTATTCTATTAAGATATTACCCTTTAACCACTTCAGCCCCGGACCATATTGCTGTCCAAAGACCAGAGCACTTTTTGAGATTCGGCGCTGCGTCGCTTTAACTGACAATTGCGCGGTCGTGCGACGTGGCTCCCAAACAAAATTGGCGTCCTTTTTTTCCCACAAATAGAGCTTTCTTTTGGTGGTATTTGATCATCTCTGCGGTTTTTATTTTTTGCGCTATAAACAAAAACAGAGCGACTATTTTGAAAAAAATGCAATATTTTTTACATTTTTCTATAATAAATATCCCCAAAAATATATTAAAAAAAAATATTTTTCCCTCAGTTTAGGCCGATACGTATTCTTCTACATATTTTTCGTAAAAAAAAATCGCAATTAGCGTTTATTGATTGGTTTGCGCAAAAGTTATAGCGTTTACAAAATAGGGGGTAGTTTTATGGCATTTTTATTATTATTTTTTTTTTACTAGTAATGGCGGCGATCAGCGTTTTTTTTCGGTACTGCGATATTATGGCGGGCACTTCGGACACTTTTGACACATTTTTGGAACCATTGGCATTTTTTTAGCGATCAATGCTATAAAAATGCATTGGATTGCTATAAAAATGCCATTGGCAGTGAAGGGGTTAACACTAGGGGGCAGGGAAGGGGTTAAGTGTGTTCCTAGTGTGTTCTAACTGTATGGGGGGGGTGGCCTCACTAGGGGAATCACTGATCTTCTGTTCATACATTGTATGAACAGAAAATCAGCGTTTCCCCCGCTGACAGGAACGAGCGCTGTGTGTTTTCACACACAGCTCCCGTTCCCCGCTCTGTAACGAGCGATCGCGTGTGCCCGGCGGCGATCGCGCCCGCCGGGCACACGCACGGGACTCGGGGGCGAGCGGGGGGCGCGCGCGCGGGCCGCCGGCGGCGCGCACGCGCCCCCTAGTGGCCGCGAAAGGCGCGACGTAGGGCTACGGGCTCTCGCGCACCCGTGCCGACCTGCCGCCGTATTACTGCGGCGGCTGGACGGCAAGCGGTTAAATGTAAATTGTTGGCAGTCAAAGAGTTTGACTATTGCAGACTACATATTTTCTCAGTAGAGATTTCCTTTAAATATAAAGATTGGAAGATTGACTCCTAAATAGATATCTTAGTGGATATGCATTCCTCTCTCCAAATCTATTGAGATAAAATATCAGCCCACAAAGGAAGTACATTATTTACAATGAGTTGGCCTGTTCCTAGACTTGTTTTGATAGAAATAAATAACAGCTTTAATTAATAATCAAGGTTGATTTACAAAAGGCAAAAAGCTGTTCACCTTGCTAGGAAGTTGCACTTGCAAAGAAACTTTCCCAAGAGCTTAGTGAACATGATGAAATTTCATTTTGTAAAGAATACCTATCCACGTGCAATAAAAAAAAAAAAAATGTGCTTTTGCTTTTTACGAGATTAAATAATGGAAGATAGTAGAGCTTCACCTCGTTCACTTAGACCTTGCAGTGTGCAATTCCACTTGCAAAGTGAACAGTATATAACAACCCCATTACATAGGACTAAAGAGCAGGAAGCAGAGCTTGCATAAGTAACGGACAATTGTGTACATAAATAATTACAAATACATAGATACAAGGGGGCAGATTCACAGAGAATTAGATTCTCGTAGAGTATCAGAAATACACTACGCCGCCGTTTTTTACCTGGCTCTACGTGGAATCCAGGTAGATTTTGTCCAGTAAACGACGGCGGCGTAGTGTATTTCTCCCGTCGCAATCCATCTGCGCGAGTAGGGGGCGTGAAGCATTTAAAATAGAACTGCGCATGCTCCGTTCGACGGCCATACTTTACATGGGTTACGCACTGTTAGACCAGCAAAAAGCTCCTCTAACATTACGTAGCCAAAAAATGACGTAGGCGATTGTGAGGGACACTCGTACCTTCGTGGATCTCCGTAAAAACTCATTTGCATATCCCGACGCATGAAAATGACGCGAACTCCTCCCAGCGGCCGCAAAAATATCACAGTGTAGATCCGAAGGCTTACGAGGACGTAAGCCTCTCGGATCAAAGCCCGAAGCCGCCGTATCACCGCTGGAGGCACACGCATGCTTTTTTTTTTCAAAGATATTGCTGTTCTTTTGTTTATAGCGCAAAAAAATCAATAAACCGCAGAGGTGATAAATTACCACCAAAATAAAGCTCATTTTCTTGTGCTGAAAATGCCCCCCTCGGCTTATACTCGAGTCACCTTTTTGCACCTGATCTCCTGGACATTGGGGACCTGGTACTTGCCAACTGTAGCCCCACTCTTTCTCTACAAGTGTGCAAAGTTTGTTGGCCTGGGAGCACCGATTTTTTAAAGCCGGACACCCCTTCCATAGACTCCAATGTTAAACAGTAATTTCTCCTGTGATTTTGGGGACCCGGTACCGGCCGGTCATAGGTCCTCTGGACCCCGATCTTGGCACACATGTAGTCCCATTTCTTCTCTATAAGTGTGCAAAGTCTGTTGTCTGGGGGACCTACGGCTGGGGAGCACCGATTTTTCAAATCCAGGCACCCCTTCCATAGACTCCCATGTTAAACGTCAGTCTAGTTATGGACACAGTGAGGCATGGGCACAGTAAGGCATGGGCACAGTAAGGCATGGACACAGTGAGGCATGGGCACAGTAAGGCATGGGCACAGTAAGGCATGGACACAGTGAGGCATGGGCACAGTGAGGCATGGGCACAGTGAGGCATGGGCACAGTGAGGCATGGGCACAGTGAGGCATGGACACAGTGAGGCATGGACATGGACACAGTGAGGGACAGTGAGGCATGCAGATGGACACCCTAGGCTTATACTCGAGTCAATAAGTTTTCCCATTCTTTTGTGGTAAAATTAGGTGCATCGGCTTATATTTGATTTGGGTCGGCTTATACTTGAGTATGTACGGTACTAAATAGCAAAACATGGCCTGGTCATGCGGGGGGGGGGGTAAAACCTTCCGGAGGAGAAGTGGTTAAAATACAAGTTTCATATTTATATGGTCTTCATTGTACATAGGTTACATAACTATCCAGGAGCATGTACATGATTAAACATTACAATGCACACTCGTGAACACACTGACCTGTGCTGTTACCTTGCTGACACTCATAATTATGGTGAAAATCTGGGAGACAAACACATCAAGTGCAACTAGTTATCACTGTCATTTGTCAGTGATCATCTGAGAAGCAGATTTTCCTCTATAGTGTTTTGAAAATATAATTATTAATTTGACCCCCTGTATTAAAGAGCAGAGAAAGATTCCTACTTTGTAGGCACTGCTGATAGCACACAAAAAGCACAAAATACCTAGGTCATTAAGCAGTTAATGAAGAAAGAAAGAAAAAATTACATTTCCAGCATTCCAGGAGTGCAACACTTTTATATCAGCTCATTTTATTTAAATACAACATAAATTGTTTTTTATTACTTTACACCGATGCTAATCGCGTACTTGTTAGGCACTGATATATTTTAAATCATTTCTAATAATTCTTCCTGTCAAATTATATAAGCCATTAAATGCCAGTCTCAGAATACAATAAAATACAAATGTTTATCGAGGAATGTGTATTTTAGTATCATGTTTCTTTTATGAAGTTCACTATTCACATATATTTTGTACTCCTCGCAATGCTGTTCATCCTCTTGTATTAATATGAGCCGCACATAATATGATACAAATCTGCATACTAATATCCAGAGAATGAGGGAACAGTGGTAAAACTGCAGTCTTCACAGCTCTTGATTTGATTAAATTTGATTAGTTTAGATGATTTAGCTGACCTTTGACAGGGAGAAAATAAATCACGGCTTTATAAGTTACAATTCTTAATTTATTTGGCAATGCAGCAAGGCTGTAAAGGGGTTCACATTATGCATATCTACCTTTTATATTTATAATCCCATAAGGTCAATAGAACAGCCCTTCAAGCTTGGACTTTAGACTTGATTCCACTTTTATGATGTGCCTTCTATTCTAAATGGCAATCCAATGTACCTACCTTGCAGCAAACCACGATGCATGCAATACAATAAGTTGTGGTGCGCTGAGTTGTTAAAATAGTGCACTCCTTTTTTGGTACTTTAGTCAACCTATTCAACTAAATAGGATGCTCTAACTCAGTGGTTCTCAACCTGGGTCGGGAACCCCTAGGGGGTCAAATGATGATTTTCCAGGGGTCACCAAATCTTGGGCTGTTCCTGAAGCCCGCACCGCTCTCTCAGACTTTTTGCGACCGCCCAGCAGGGCTGTCCCTTAATTCCACAGGCTCCCACCCAGCCTCCTCACAGCCACCTATTTAATTCACCACATGGCTGGGGGGCCGAGACTAGAGATCAGCTGTCTGTTGAGCAATGTGAAGTAGGAGGGGCTGAAGGAGACCCTATCTCCTGATTTTGGCATAGGTGTCACTGCTGTGAGACACCACAAAGTCAGAGACACAGTGAGTAACACTACCTATGATTATAGTTGCCATTAAAAGTCCTCACTACAGTTTTCAGATCAGCAGATGACCTTGATCAAGAGCACCTAAGTTGGCTGATTAGAACTCTCCCCAGCACTGCCACTGATCCCATCCCCCACCAGCACTGCCACTCATCCCACCCCCACAAAGGAGTAAGAGAAGGAATAAAAATAGACAATACATGGAAGGGAAAGGAAAAGAATGGGAGGAACAAAGAAAAAGGGAGAGAAAGAATGAGAAAGTACAAGAAAGATGGCTAGAGAGGGATGGGGGACAAGAAATTAGGATAGAGAGGGATAAAAGGGAAAGAAAGGAGAAGAGAAAGCGAGGTACATCCTAAAATGTACTATAAGGAGTTTTAATACTGTACAAGTGGAAGGGACTCAGGGAGCTCTAAATGTCTGTGGGTTAGGGGCGCAAATTACTTGTCTTGCCATGGGTGCTGAAAACCCACGTTACGAAAATAATTTAACTGTTATGGGTCCCCACAACTTGGGAAATGTTATCAAGGGGTCACGGCACTAGAAAGGTTGAGAACCACTGCTCTAACGCAACAAGGTTGATTTACTAAAACTGGAGAGGGCAAAATCTGGTGCAGCTCTGCCAGTGTGCAGCCTATTGCATTAGTGTGTGCAGCCCAAATGTATTAACCCCTATGGCGGTATTCTCGAGTCTGACTCGGGGTTAGATTTTTATGCTGCGACCGGAAACCCCGAGTCAGACTCGGGCTCGCCTCGCAGCTTTCACAGGCAAGGTTTACTTACCTTGTCCGTGGATTCAGCAATGCATCCACGCTGTGTGAGCGAGTGGGTGCTCGCTCGATTCACACAGTGTCCCTGTGTGCCGCCGAGCTCCGTTCCCTGTGACGTTACGACGCACGGGGGCGGAGAACGGCGCCATATTCAAAAAATTAAACAACACATTACATACAGTATACTGTAATCTTATAGATTACAGTACTGTATGTAAAAAATACACACCCCTTGTCCCTAGTGGTCTGCCCAGTGTCCTACATGTTCTTTTATATAATAAAAACGGTTCTTTCTCCCTGCAAACTGTAGATTGCCCATAGCAACCAAAAGTGTCCCTTTATGTAAAAAATGGTTTTAGATCAGCTAGAAAACAGCGATAATAAATTATAATCACTTGCAGAATTGAACGATAGCGATTTGTGGGGGAATTTGTGATAAAAAAAATAATGACAGCGACAATTCTGCAACTGAGCAAATTTCAGTGATTTTGAGTTGATTACATTATTGAATAATTTTTATTATAATTATATTATTATTTATTAGAATTATTTATAATTATTTATTATATTATAATTTATATATATATATTTTTTTTTAAATGTCATACCCGGGATGCCTATTAGACTCTTGTTTGGTCAGATTTAAGTGAGTTATTCCTAAGAATTACAGGCCTACAGTATAAAACGCCAAATTTCCTTGCAAATAATGGTACCGCTTTCAGCACCTAAAATCTGAAAGACTCATACCGCCAGGGAGGTTAAAACATGTATGGTGTCAGTAGATCAGTGGCCTTGTCAGTAGGGCAGTGGCCTTGTCAGTAGGCCAGTGGATGGTGTCAGTAGCTTTTTTGTTTTAATTATTATTATTTTTTATAATTTTTTACCAAGAAAATGTAAAAGCCCTGTTGGGGGGCTTTGGTGAAAGGGAATCTGCACCGCACGGGGTGATTAGGGTGTGCACACCCTACACACACCCTTGCACACACGTGCCTATGAGCTCTGCATAGAAACCAATTAGAAGGTTCTTTTGTCAAAGCTTAATTGAACAAATTAGAAGCTGATTAGCTACTATGCAGAGCTGCACCAGATTTTGCACTCTCCAATTTTAGTAAAAATCAACCCCAATGCACGTTACCACATGACATAATGGGGTTAATTAGGGGCCAAATAGACTATGCACTTTGCAAGTGCAGTTGCTCCAAAGCTTAGTTAATGAGGTAAAGCTTCACTTTGCAAAGAATACCCAATGTGCAAGGAAAAACACACCACATGGTAAGCCCAAATCACCAGATTTTGGAGACCTTTTATCATAAAAGGTCAATCATACTGTAAAAATGTTGTAATTATTCAGAACACCGCAATCATCTGAATCCAGTCTTCAGAAACCAGCACAGTTGGTGAAGTAACCACAGGGACAAAAGTAAAGTTAACAGTGTGATACCCTTTTTTTTTGTTTCATTCGTTTTTATTGAGAAAAAGGTAGAGTTACAATAGCACTTAGTATCGCAAAAGAACACTACATTGTACAGTATATAGTGGACAACATCACAGCAGAATGCTAGAGCAGTAATCAATAAAGAGTTGTGACATAAGTGCGGCAGATGCTACAGGTGACAAAGTCACATTAACACCAAGTTTACATTCAATTATTTTTAGAAATACAAAACAAGGGAGAACAAAAAAATTAGAAACAAAACGGTTAAACAAGGAACGAGCATTAGGTCTGGTTCGAAGAATTGTTAAAAGTATAAATTGCAGGCCGCAAACCAAGAGATAAGAGGGATGGTCAGACAAAAGGGCACTCCTAGAAAAATTAACGATCCTTGGCCCATTGAACCCATAAGTGCCAGTGGCGGTCAAATAGACGTTTAGAGCCATGTTTATACGCCAGTAGGTTTTCAAGTGTAATACCCTTTGACATACAGTCAGAGTGCCATATAATACTATAGAGATTACTTTGATAACAATAAGTACACAGGTCCTGTTTCCATCAGTACGCACTGCTCTCACTCCACATATGTTGTACCATCCATAGACACCTAGCTAACACAAGATGACTGCAGGAACTGGGTTGAATTGACATATCTCATTGACCACACCTTATGTCTTTCTTCACTAGACTTCGTCAGGAGCGCCTGCAGATACAAGCCTATAGGAGTCATGCCACAGCCCCAGCATAGTTTGATATGGTAGTTACTGGAAGTATCTCTCACCCTTAGTGAAGTTTTCCTCATTGGATACTTTTGAGGAACAGGGTAAAGAAAGCAATCATTTATTAAAACCAAGGTCTTAATTAAGCAAATATACGATTTGAATTTATAATAAAACAATAGGGAACTGTTCCATGAAAAAAAAGTGATGTTTGGATTTGTAAGTTTAATTACTCTGGTGTAAAGTGATGGTGCCCCTTATCCATCTGCAAGTCGGCAGCTAATGACTCTCGGCACTTTTTCTAATGGGAACGTTTCAGTGTAAACCAGTCACTGATACTACTTATAAATAACTAATACTTCACTTTCCACGTTCGAATTCTTCAAACTGTTCTCCAGAAAGACACACACTTGCCAGTAAAGCAGTCAATGAAATCATTTTAACCCATCAAACTACATACAGTATTCATAGAATGAAATGTCAATATTATTGACTACTGTGACTTACAGTGAATGACGCATAATGTAAACAGCAGACTCCTCTAATCATATACAGTATTTCAGTGGGGTTTCTTATATTTCTTGTATGCATTTGAGTCATCAAAGTCAAACGAATCATATATACAGCAGGCAAAAATTTGAATCAATGTGATTGTGTACTTATGTAATGTACTTGATTTTGAGAAACTGTAAAGCATAAGATAACAGCAAAAGGGAGGCGCATGCGCGGAGCTCTGAAGATGGCTGCTTGAGCCGGGAGCTCCTCACCACCCCAGACCAGCGGCGCCCATAAGTCAGCCAAAAACGGGCTGGAAGGGGAACTATCACCACACACGGCTTCCCCAGACATCAGGGCACCCCCCTATCATCATAATTTTTTTAAAGGGACACTTTAAAGCCGCATTTTATTCATTTGAAAAAACGGCAAAAATCCAAGATGGCCGCCGCTGCAGCACCTCACAAGAACGGAGCTGAGGAGATGCCTGAGGGAAGGATTTTTTCAAATATGGTACCCCTGCCTTTTACCCCACTGGTCCAAGTAAGTTACCAGCAGGACATGTCCCCCTCAACAATTCCCACAGAACCCCTGGCAGGCAGTAATATGGAGGGCATAAATAGGGAGGGCTCTGCACTTCCCCTCATAGGACCTAACATAAGGAGCCAGCCTGCTCAATTCTCTGTCAGCACCCTGTCAGCAGCGTCTGCATTCTCTGTGACTGACTTATATCAGGCTCTGGCTGAACTCCTGGATAGGGGACTCGCTCAGACTGCTACCAAAATAACAGGAGATTTGAAAGCAGATTTCCAGAATCTGGGCACCAGAATTGAAGCGATAGAAGACAAGCTTGATCAAACGGTGGCAGCCACAGACCAGAACTCAGAACATATTCATACAGTACAGGAGCAATTGGATGTGGCCCTTTCCAGGATCGACGAGTTGGAGAGCAGATCCAGGAGATACAATTTCCGGATCAGGGGACTGCCCGAATCCATCACTGACACTACAGCAGCGGTACAAAATTTGATCCAGAACTTGATTCCAAACATCCCTCAAGTTCGCTTAGAGCTGGATAGAGCCCACAGAGCCCTGGGACCACCCAGAAAGGACGGCTCACCGCGGGACATCATCGCCAAACCCCACTTTTACGCTGTAAAAGATGAAGTCATGAGACTAGCACGTTCTGTGCCCAGTGTTTTGTGCCAAGGTCATCCCGTCCAAATATACGCAGACCTTTCTCCCTCCACAATGCAGCGAAGACGGTCATTAAAGCCGCTACTCCTAGTCCTGGTCCAAAAGGATATAAAATATAAATGGGCATTCCCCTTTGCGGTCAAGTTCTCGGATAAAGGGAAAAACTACTCCTTCTCAAATTTTCCTGATGGAGAAAGACTACTACAGCGCCTTAAGCTCATCTCGCAAGAACCCGCCATGGATACTTCTCATAGCATCCCAAACACCTCCAAGAGACCGACCCCCACCAGCCCTAATTCCCTACTCTGGACCAGGTCGAGATCTAAGAAAGCTAGAGACAGTGGACCCACTTACCCAGATCTCGGTTGACACATTGGTCATATACTCCTTGAACTTTCAAGATTTTTGGTCGGTCCTATGCCTGAGATTTAGACGTTCTCTGATCAGAAGAATCAACTTTTTGGATAATTGACATTTCAACAGTATTTCTCCTGCTAAAAAGATCTCTTCATTTATTCTAATTTTTCCGCAGGGGGTTGTCCCCACCTTGCTTCTGAGGTCCCCTCCTCCTCGATCCCCGTTGGGGGGGGGACGGGGGGACATCCGGATCGGATTTAGATCCGACCAAACTGGGTTTAGAATTACTCAATTCCTTCCGGTTTCGTTTTTGATAGTTGTTGTAACCAATTTTTCAGGGGCGCCCTGGCTGGGGTGGGCCCCATGTACCTCCACCTCTCCCTTAGACTCCAGAAGGTTTCTGGGGGCGAGGTCGCTTGTTCGCATTTGGAGCAAGCCCTTTTTTGATCTACCTTGGTAGAAATTCTCGAGGAGCATCTCCCCTCCCCGAGAATGTATTTTTTCTTATTTTTTCTCTTTTTCCTTAGTTGGATTGGGAGTCTTCTTCACCACTTCTTTCTCTCTTTCGAATCTGTCCTTTCCTTTTCTATTCCCCATCTTTCCCACATGAGCCTAACCATTTATTATTTTTCAGCTTGCAGTACCTACGATCGAGGAATGTCCACTGGGCTGCCAGTCATCCATCCTGACAAATGGCAAGGTTGGGAGGACAGAAGACATCTCAGGGTGAGTGGAGGTAGAGACAGACAGAGTTGCTTTTCAGTTCCCCATGGCTGACCACGTACAGAGCTCCCTCAACATAGCCACACATAATGTTCAAGGCCTGAACTCCCCAGTCAAAAGGCGAAAGATCTTTGATAGTTACAAATCACTCAAACTAGACATTCTCATGATCCAAGAGACCCACTTTCCTGGGCGGTACAGTCCCAAATT
This sequence comes from Rana kukunoris, assembly GCA_029574335.1. NCBI lineage: Eukaryota > Metazoa > Chordata > Amphibia > Anura > Ranidae > Rana > Rana kukunoris. Next base: position 548,650,865 of record CM056049.1, read on the forward strand.
TGTCCACTCTCACTTTCCCCTCTTCTACTTGGCTAATGCCGAGAACAAGACCAAGGGGGTCGCAATCTTTTTCTCCAAATCCTGTAACTTTGAGTATCTCTCTGACTTCAAAGACCCAGAGGGACGATTTATACTGGTTAAAGGTAAAATTGAGGGTCATCTATACTCCCTGGTCTCATACTATTCTCCCAACAAAGGGCAAGACAAGTTTTTCCAATTAACCTTGGATACTTTAACCCCACTTCTGGAAGGTACAGTCATTTGGGGGGGGGATTCCAATGTGGCTTTTGACCAGGGTTTGGACAAATCCAGACCTCTGTCCGCTCAACTTACTAGACCCTCTAGGGTCAGCCTGAAAATTGCCAAACTACTCCATGACAGGGGGTTGACGGATGTTTGGCGGGAGTCTAACCCCTCAAAGAGGGACTACACTCACTACTCTCACCCGCATAGTACCTATGCCAGGATCGATCATATTTTAATCCCTTCATTTGTACTTCCGGCAGTGATCAAGGCCCAAATCAGAGACACAGTCCTATCTGACCATTCTATGGTCATCATGTCCATCCGCTCTTTAGCAGGTATGGCAAGGAACGGACATTGGCGGCTAAATGAGTCCATTCTTTCCAATCCAACTACTACAACGGAAATTAATAAAGCCCTTCAAGAATATTTCACAATTAACAATGTTGAGGATATCTCTGCGGAGACCCTGTGGGCAGCCCATAAAGCCTCTATTAGAGGGAAGATCATTCAGATCTCCACGCGAATCAAAAGAGAACACGAAGCAGAAATTGTACGTCTGGAGAAGTCTTATAGGACCCTAAGGGCACAACACAAAAAGAAACCATCTTTAGCCTTACTAGAGAATATTGACAAGCTGAGATTAGAACTTAACTTAGCCCTCACAACGAAGGCGGAGAGATCTCTCCGCTGGAGTGGCAATAAATTTTACACCCAAAAAGGAAAAATAGGCCAGTTGTTAGCGACCAAATTGTCCCCTAAAACAAGGTTTCACTCCTTACCCAAAATACGCTTGGCAGGTCAAGAACCTACATCCAACCCTAAAAAGATCCTGGAGGCATTCGAAACATTCTATTCTGACCTGTATAGTGCCCCTCCACAGATTCCCAGGGTTTCGATTGACAACTTTTTGGACAGCCTACCCATCCCATCCTTAGACGTAGAACATAGAGACAGGCTGGAAGCACCCTTTTCGGTTGAAGAGGTGGCGACAGTAATCAAGGGCCTCCGAAAGGGCTCGGCCCCAGGCCCAGATGGACTGTCGGCCCTCTATTACAGGTCATTTGCAGATACCCTAGTCCCACATATGACAAACTTTTTTAATTCCAAAACTCAAGGCACCCCTCTGGGTACGCAACTTAATACAGCATACATTACGGTTATCCCAAAGCCGGATAAAAACCCAGAAGAAGTCTGTAACTATCGCCCCATTTCTCTGATAAATAATGACCTAAAAATTCTTACAAAAATTCTAGCTCTCCGTATCTCCTCTTTCATTAATAAATATATTCACAAGGACCAAGTCGGATTTATTCCAGGTCGACAAGGCCCAGATCAAGTGAGAAGGGCAGTGGACATTGTCTCAATTTTGCAATCCAACTGGGACGGAGGTCCGAAACAAAAAGGCTTTCTCCTATCTCTTGATCTGCAGAAGGCCTTTGATTCTGTGTCCTGGCAATATCTTCTCCCCCTACTAGAACGATGGGGCTTTGGCCCAAGATTTATGGGTGTAATACAAGCTCTCTATTCTAAACCAAAGGCCCAAATTCGAATCCAAGGGTACTACTCTTCTCCAATAGACATAGCAAGGGGTACCAGACAGGGATGCCCCCTCTCCCCAATCATTTTCGCAATGGCAATTGAAACCCTAGCGATAGCCATTCGACAGAACCCCGACATTCAAGGCGTTTCATGTGGAGATCAAACTCATAAATGTGGGCTCTTTGCCGATGACTTACTACTATTTCTAACTTCTCCTATTACTTGCCTACCAAACCTTTGTAAGGTAATTTCGGAATTCTCTAAATTCTCAGGTCTCCAAGTCAATTATGCCAAATCACAAGCCTTGAACGTATCCCTTCCACCTCCTACAGTATCTCTCCTCCAACAGTCATTCAAATTTGAATGGTGTCCCTCATCTATCAAATATCTAGGGATTTCCTTAACAGCTCGGACAGAATCCCTTTACACAAATAACTATCCTCCCCTATACCAAAAACTTACGGCCGACATGAATAACTGGGCTAAGTATGATCTTTCCTGGCTGGGCAGAATTAACTCTATAAAGATGACTTTACTTCCTAGAATTTTATATCTATTCCGCTCCCTTCCCATTCCCATCAGAAAAGATCACGTGCAGACTTTACAAAGCAAAATACTCAAATTCATTTGGGGCAAGTCAGGTTACAGAATCCCCCAAAACACGCTATATAACCATAGGAAAAGAGGAGGACTAGGACTACCGCACCTATATAAGTACTTCGTAGCTGCCAGACTAGCTCAACTATCCGTAGTTTACTCTAAACTGGACATACCAGACTGGGTCCACATAGAGGGTCAAGCTGTCCCCCAGTTCTCCCTAGAACACTTACTCTGGTGCCCCCAAAAGAGAAGACCACCCATTTTGTCCCCCTCCCTTTCTCAATCCTACGCCCTTTGGGATAGATTTCGTAACCTTCCTGCCCTGGTTTCGAAAGGTCAACCTCTAGCCAGTGTATTCCAAAACCCGGATTTCCCACCGGGAATGGACAGGAAAGCATTCAGTTGGTGGTTGGATAAGGGTCTGTACCGCATAGGACAATTCTTCACATCCAAAGGCCCTCTTACACTAGACCACTGTGTGACTAAATTGGACATCCCTGACACTGAAAAATTCAGATTCAAACAAATATCACAATTCCTACACACTTTATGGACGGATAGGCCTCTACCTCCCAAATTTACAGATTATGAGCTCTGGTGCGGGCAGACCATGGGACAAAGGGGAGGAATATCTGTCATCTACTCTTCACTCACCCGCCCGACTGAGAAGTCTTCCTATATGACGGCTTGGGAGGCAGACCTCCAAATAGGGTGGGAGTTGGAGACCTGGCAGGCAGCTTGTTCTGATTCTTTTCAGGGCATCTTGAATACTTCCCTGATGGAAGCAAACTTAAAGGTCCTTATGAGGTGGTATATGACTCCCGCCAGGCTTGCGGCCATCTACCCATCATCAGATCCCAGCTGCTTTAGAGGTTGTCAGCTCCTGGGCTCGATGGTGCATGTCTGGTGGGAATGTCCCAGAATCAGACCAATCTGGAAGAGGATTTTTAACCTCATTTGTACAGTCACTGGTTGCTCGGTCCCCAGAACGGCTTCTGTAGCTCTCCTAAATGCTCGGATTCCGGGTATATCCAAGCCCAATCAGAAGCTGATCCGATTTATGCTCCTCGGGGCTAAAATTACCATCGCAAGGGCTTGGAGACAGCCCAGGGTTTCCATTGCAGAAATAAAACGCAAGATTTCGTGGATCATGGTGCAGGAAAAACTGGCCAGCATTCTTTCAAACACGAATCAGAAATTTGAAGCCGTGTGGGGATCATGGGCATCCCACTGTGGTATACCTTTGGCGACTGGGGTACACCCCACGCAACCTGCATCCTTCAGTACAAGTTAAGCTCATGTTTCCCTTCCTTTCCCTCTTTCTTACCCCCACTTTTCTCTCTCCTTTTTTTACTTCTATTCTTTTAAGACAGTTGTATGACCAGAAGGTAATGTTCTTTGTTCTTCGTCCGGTTATTCATATGGGCAATTTGGTAACACTATAGGCCTATCTTATTTTGTTAGTATGAGCTAGAGGTTCAATGAAGCCAAATTCGAACCCACTAATTTCCCATCAAATAAATTTATAGGAGGAGGCGGATTGGGAGGCGCCTGGCTGGGACACAGATTGATCCCATTAGGGGTGTCCGGGACAGGCAGGTCTCCCCTGAGCGCAAGATTACCATATACACCTCTTTTTCCGCCCCTTCCTCTGTTATTAAGCTCGCTGGATTCCTTTAATCAACCCATAGTTGGGAAATTTGAAATCAATAGAGTCATTGTTACTGTCATTATGCCCGGTTTGTTGAATGTTTTGATGGTGTAATTTCAGCCTTTTGTCATAATTTATCTGTATTCTTTATTTGAAAAAATAAAAATCTATTGAAAGAGAAGATAACAGCAAAAAAATAAATGTAAGTATTATAAAAGATGCATTAGTAATAATGAATAACACTCCCCAGTGCCCGGACAATGTCATCCAGCGCCCAAGGCAAAGATGCCAAGCTGCGCCCCCTTCCCTTAGGGTTAGTGTCAAGCACCCTCCCTGCAATAAACCATTGTGCCCAGGGCAGGCTCCCCCTTCCCATCCCTTGTCCTGGCCCTGATACCCCCATTCTTACCTGCAGAAAAATAAAAATATGATAGAGCTTTGTAAGAAAAAAATAAGCAATTACTTCCCCAAAAAAGGTACAAAGTGTGAAGTATGTAAGGGTGTAATAGGTTTGGATGACAAGCGTGAAATGTGGTCGGAAAGTGTTGATATACTATTGACATGAATGAGGTAATAGAGGTTTGTTTCAGTGCTGTGAAAATGCAAAGGCTAGTCAAGTAACTGAAGCAGTATTAGAAATATATATATTGCTGTTGTGTATTAGCCGTACAGTTAACAGGAGAGTCAATTGCACGCCAGTAAATAAGGGGAGGTTTTGTTTAATTCAAATTTTCAGTTACACGTCTGGGAAATAAAAAAACAATAATTTTTGCTATCATGTGATTGATTATTCAAAGTAAAAACACAGATTCAACTTGTTCACTAACATTAACTTTAAGCGTACAATATCTACTCCTTAATTAACTGCTTGCCGACCAGCCGCCGCAATTATACAGCGGCAGGTCGGCTCTGCTGGGCGAGAGCACGTAGCTATACGTCACCTCGCCCAGTAGCCAATAGGGGCGCGCGTGCCACCGGAGGCGCACACGAGCGCCCCCGCTCACCCTGACTCCCTTGCGCATGCCCGGCAGGCACCGTCGCCGCCGGGCACCCGCGATGCCTGACCATCTGTTCATACAATGTATGACCAGCGATCAGTCGTTTCCCCTAGTGAGTCCACCCCCCCTACAGTTAGAACACACCCAGCGAACATACTTAACCCTTTCCCCGGCCCCTAATCCTTATTGCGATTTTCTTTAAGAAAAATATGTAGAAGAATACGTATCGGCCTAAACTGAGGAAAAAAAAATGTTTTTTTATATATTTTTGGGGGATATTTATTATAGCAAAAGGTAAAAAATATTCATTTTTTTCAAAATTGACGCTCTATTTTTGTTTATGGTGCAAAATCTAAAAACTGCAGAGGGGATTAAATACCACCAAAAGAAAGCTCTATTTGTGGGAAAAAAAGGACGCCAATTTTGTTTGGGAGCCACGTTGCATGACCGCGCAATTGTCAGCAAAAAAGTGCTCTGGTCTTTGACCAGCAATATGGTCCGGGGGTTAGGTGGTTAAATTAACCCGGATATCTTATCCTTTAAAAGAGAAGAGAAGAGCAAAAGGAAACACATTTTGCTAAATATGTTTCTGTAAACTAGTTTTTGGATTTTGAAAACTTGACATGATACCAGATGGCTCAGTATACAGAAACTGAACTTCTGTTGATTGCTGTTAAATTTATAACAAATCTTATGTTACAATGATCTTTTTTTATGTGAGTAACAGTATTTCTGAAGAATGTGTTTCTAATATAAAGACGTGTACACTATTTGTCAGCTCATTAGCCTGTGTTGGCAATTCAAAGGTTCAGCGTGTCAAATAAAATGTAACAAAGTCGACCAGAAAACATGTTGTGATGCCAATAACATGTTAACAGATTCCATAAAGTTTATAAAAGTTATAATTTAAAACAGTGAACCTGACTTTGCGCTGTTGAACTGTATCAGCACTTACTGTAGTACTTCTTTGTTTTCTGACTTGCTCCTTATAGCAAGTGACCTTCAGTCTAGTGCATCGGTTTACTGAATCTCTCTGGTTTTCAGTCCGCACTGACCTCAAGCCTGTACCTTCATTATTGCTTTCTATGTTTTATGAACTTTCAACGTTATTTACTGTTAAATGAAATAGATATAGATATATGTTCTGCACTTGGAAATCTATTGACTGACAGTAACAGAACAAGAGCAAGCCTGCATGATTATTTCCTTCCCTGAATAGACAACTTAAAACCTTGATGCCTTGTAGGTTCTCCCTCCAGCTTTCAGGCTACAAACTCTGTTTGAAGGCTGGAGGGAGTGTGAATGGACTACGAGGACACTGAACAGCACGCTTGTAGTCCATTGAGCACCACAAGCTGTCTGCTGCAGTGGGAGATGGGACTTGTAGTTCATTCATTTACAGATTGCTGTGAATGAATAATGCAGCCCCTCACAACCACACCAATTTAAATGTCAAAATGGCTGCAGGTGAGATGATCCCCTGCCCGTTAACAAAAGTGTTATAAGGTTGAGGGACAGATGGAGGAAACATGTCTATATTACCCCAAGAGGCATTAAAACACACAGTTTATCTTGCTAATTTTTGAAAATGCCATCAATGCAATCCAAAGGGTCTGATATTCTGTGCCATAGACACCATAGACCCACATTGAAGGGATTGCAAAAACTGAGGCAGATGTCTAGATTTGAGACCTGATGGATTTATGAGATGGAAATAGCTGCTCCACTGGGTCTTAATGTGGACATTGACATTAATTGTTTTATAGATACTAGTTTTTGAAAACTATTTTTTTATTCAGTTTGAAAGCATACACACTTTGAACAGTAGGCCACAACTGTGGCTAACAACCACCGGCTATGACACGGTTGCCGGTGGATAATTACAAACAAAACAAACAAACAAAAACACAGAAAGGGGGGCGTGGCTAACCGCCAAGCTGTATGGAATCCTGAATCCACAGCTCCTGCACTGAACAGAGAACCAAGCTATAGCAGCACTGATCCACACAGCAAACATGCAGTACCAAGACCCCCACACATCGGGGAACCAGACCGGGACCTCCCACAAACGAAAAGAATACCGGATGCCGGGAAAACTAACAGATTTCTTTTCAATGGCGCCTAGTGGACAAATCCAAGATGGCGCCTGCAATCGCTCACCTCGCGGGGATCGGGCCTACACTGACCTGACTGATGAGTATAATCTACCCAGCCAAACACAGGCACTATCCCCGGATCCCTCCTCTCCTACTGGGCCACTTTCTACCTCCAACAGTCCGGCGAAGAAGCGGATGCGCCTCGACACAGAAGCCCAGGCCTCTAAGGTAAGGCCTGCTCTGGACAGTCTCCTCACGCCGCCGCCTACACCATCCCCTATTGCGGCCTTTCCCACTACTAACCAGCCGGTTGTTGATACGCTGCTAAAGGACATGTTAATCTCACTACATAACTCCCTGCACAATGACATTTGTACTATGTTCTCAGCATTTAAATCTGAGATGGTGCACATGGGGAACAGGATGGGCCACATTGAATGCAAGATGGGCACCATGACAACTACAGTGAATGACCTGGTGGACGCGCATGACCACGCTAGAGAGGAACAGCAGTGGGTACGGGCCAAAATGGCGGATCTCGAAGACCGATCGAGACGTAATAACGTCAAGATTCACGGTATACCGGAAATGATCGTCCCGGCCGATCTGAATTCCTACGCTATCAAGATGATTTCTACTTTGCTGCCTGACCTCCCGCCCGTGGAAACCATCATTGACCGCATCCACCGCCTACCAAAACCCCCCCATCTGCCAGCAGAGGTCCCCTGTGACACTCTGATGAGGGTCCACTTCTTTCATACTAAAGACATGCTCCTAGCTAAAAACAGGCACATGGAACAACTGCCGCCACCTTACTCTAAGCTGCAACTTTTTGCTGACATCTCCCAATACACCAGACAACAAAGACGCCAGCTCCAAACCATTACCAAACCACTCAACAATCACAAGATACCCTATCAATGGGGGTTTCCGACCAAGCTTATGGTAACCAAATGATCGTCCCGGCCGATCTGAATTCCTACGCTATCAAGATGATTTCTACTTTGCTGCCTGACCTCCCGCCCGTGGAAACCATCATTGACCGCATCCACCGCCTACCAAAACCCCCCCATCTGCCAGCAGAGGTCCCCTGTGACACTCTGATGAGGGTCCACTTCTTTCATACTAAAGACATGCTCCTAGCTAAAAACAGGCACATGGAACAACTGCCGCCACCTTACTCTAAGCTGCAACTTTTTGCTGACATCTCCCAATACACCAGACAACAAAGACGCCAGCTCCAAACCATTACCAAACCACTCAACAATCACAAGATACCCTATCAATGGGGGTTTCCGACCAAGCTTATGGTAACCAAAAATGGGGTAAAACACAACATCCACACGGTGGAAGAAGGTATAAACCTACTTAGAAAGTGGAAGATCCTCCCTGACAGTGACGCATCCTCGCACCTGCCTACTGCAGAGAAATCTCAATCCCTCATTAAAAGCTCCCACTTCAATGCGGGCAAGTGATCTTGGGATCAGTGCATTCATTATGCAAAGTTACACATGCACTCCGGTTCGGTGCCTGCTCGTTGGAGATAGTTCACAAACTTTTTCCCTCCACCAACGCTCAGTAGTTCTACTGGTATACTACTGACCCTTGTTATTATTTTGTTGTTCCCTCTCCCCATTGTTCCTTTTTTTTTGCCTTTGTATAGTCCTACGCTGACTGTTGTCCCTCTCTCCCTCCCTACCCTCCCTGATTCCTGGAGAGCACGATTCTACTACACCGCGGTCTTCCCTGACAGACCAGCCTCCGTGAACCTCGGGATCCGACAAAACTACAGGTTTCCCTCTTGATCCGGCTCTACTACACACGAACTGTGAGTACTACTCTACCTTCATACACTGCGCACCACTTTTCAAGATGCCAACATTTCTCTCACTTAACGTAAAAGGCCTAAACCATCCGGCCAAAAGGGCCTCTATGTGGAAAACGGCACTAGACTCCCGTTTAAGGCTACTGCACACTTTAAGGCTACTGCAGAACCCTCTTGTACCAACAAGAACCTTCCCAACCTTTTTAAAGCCTCCGGGCCTGATAAGAAGAATGGTGTCCTAATAGCCATCAAAAACACGGTATCTCTTCAACTCCACAATACCCTACTTGACCCCAATGGCAGATACCTGGAGTTGGACTGCTCCCTGAATGATGTCAGGTATACCATTGTGACGGTATACGCACCCAACAAAAAACAAACAGCTTTCTATACAAATTACTGAAGTTAATTGACCGCTTTAAGCAAGGCCACCTCATCATCTGCGGAGACTTTAATATTGTCCCGGACAACTCCATTGATGCTTTGTCCAGAACCAGGCGTCCCTCGTCACCTATGAGCTCCTTCATTCGCTCACACGATCTGTACGATGTGTGGCGATGCCATCATACTACCGAAAGAGATTACTCTTACTTCTCTCCATGTCATAACTCTTACACCCGGATTGACTATTTTTTGGTTGACAAATGGACCCTACCCAATGTGTCAGCGTCCGAGATTTCTAACATTATGTGGTCGGACCACGCCCCAGTCACAATAACTGTCAGTGATACCCCATCTGCCTCAGGTACAAGGATTTGGAGAGCTAATGCAGTGCTCATACACTCGCCAATCTACTCAGGATACATCAAAGACTGTTTAGAGGAATTTTATACCATCAATGCTAGCTCTGTTAGCGATAACTCTGTTCTTTGGAATGCCCATAAGGCATTCATACGTGGGTTTTTTATCCAACTGGGAGCTAGAGAGAGGAGGAGGAGATCACAGCGTCTGGACACCCTCATGTCCGAGATCACCTCACTAGAAAATCAAAACCAATCCAACCCTGACCTTGCCACTAAACGCAAACTAGATCTCCTTAGACAAGAACTGAGATCCCACCTATTGGACTCTTTTGAAAGGGCCCACACCCACTTCAGGGCCAAACATTACTCCACGAGTAATAAGGCAGGAAAAGCCATGGCCACTAGAATCAAAGGTCATTACTCTAAGACCAAGATCACCCATCTCTACCACCCCACCTCAAATCAAAAACAAATAGATCCCTCTGCCATTGCGGAAGCTTTCTGCCACTATTATACTACACTTTACAATTTAAAAGACGACTCCTCTATACAGCAGCCCTCCCCACACGATATTTCATAGTTTCTGGAGGAGATCAACCTCTCTAGTCTTTCTGAGGACCACTTAAAATTGTTAAATGCCCCATTCACTCCCCAAGAAATTCTGCTTACGATCTCAAAATTGCCCTTCAATAAATCCCCAGGCCCTGACGGACTCACTGGTGAGTACTACAAACATTTTGGGAACATCCTATCACCTTCCTCTCTAATGTGTGCAATGACGCTGCCTCGTACTCCTCTCTCCCTCCCGAAATGTTGTCCGCCCTGATCATCACACTGCCGAAGCCAGGCAAGAAACCCATGTGTGCGCCAAATTTCCGACCCATATCACTTCTCAACCTAGATACTAAGATCTATGCCAAACTCATAGCCAATCGGCTGATAGACCTGATGCCCCTACTCATTCACAACGACCAGTCGGGTTTCACGAAAGGGAGACAAACGTTCGATGCTACTCGCAGGATTCTCAACATCATCCATGGTGCTGGCTCAACGCGAACGCCTTCTCTGCTCCTATCTTTGGACGCGGAGAAGGTGTTCGATAGAGTCCATTGGGAATACATGAGAGCGACCCTCATTAAATTTGGCTTCCAGGGACCTATATTATCAGCCATAATGGCACCTCCCCTTCAGCCCAGGTCTATACTTCTGAGATGCTCTCTAGACCGTTCTCTATCACTAATGGCACCCGCCAAGGCTGCCCTTTGTCCCCGCTCATATTCAACTTGGTGATGGAACCCTTAGCAGAACACATCAGGGCCCACTCCAAAATAACAGGATTTCGAATAGGTACTATAGACCACAAAATTAATTTATTTGCGGATGACGTGATACTGATGCTAACTGACCCCCTCTCCTCCCTGGCTTCGGTCCAATCACTATTGCAAAGATTTAGTAATATTTCTTATTACAAGGTAAATGAGCATAAATCTCACATTCTGGACTTAGGATTAGATGCCATCACAAGCAACATCCTCAGAAATACATACCCATACTCCTGGGCAGACACTGGAATAACTTACCTGGGTATCACACTTTTTAACCACTTAATCACCGCCCTATAGCCGAAATACGGCTATAGGGCGGTTCCTGTACTCTAACAGGACGTCCATGGACGTCCTCCGTTAGAGTCAGGTGTGCGCGCCCAACCGGGCGCGCACACGCAATCACCGGTGCTCACCGGGTCCACGGGACCCGCAGCACCGATGATCGCGGTAAGGAGCCAATGGCGGCGGCTCCTTACCACGTGATCGCGCCGTCCAATGACGGCGCGACCACGTGTGTAAACAAATCTGACGTGCGTCAGATCCGCGCGCCCGAGCGGGCGCGCACACGCGGTCACGGCGCTCGGCGGGTCCACGGGACCCGCAGCGTCAGTGATCTCGGTAAGGAGCCAATGGTGGCGGCTCCTTACCACGTGATCGCGCCGTCCAATGACGGCGTGATCACATGTAAACAAACCGCGTCACTTGCTGACGCCGGTTCTTCCCTCCTCTCGCTGTACCGATCGGTACAGCGTGAGAGGAGAGCGCGGATGGCTGCAGCAGTGTGGGATGGATCTGTGACTATTGCAGTCACAGATCCATCCATCCCTGCTCAGCCATCCCTGCATTAACTCCTTCCTTCCCTGCGCAAAACTCTGCATACCCCCCCCAATACTCTGCATACCCCCCCCAATACTCTGCATACCCCCCCCAATACTCTGCATACCCCCCCCCAATACTCTGCATAACCCCCCCCAATACTCTGCATAACCCCCCCCAATACTCTGCATACCCCCCCCAATACTCTGCATACCCCCAATACTCCTCAATACTCTGCATACCCCCAATACTCCTCAATACTCTGCAATACCCCGCAATACTCCGCAATACTCCGCAGTACCCCGCAATACTCCGCAGTACCCCGCAATACTCCGCAGTACCCCGAACAATACTCCCGCACAATACTCCCGCACAATACTCCCGCACAATACTCCCGCACAATACTCCCGCACAATACTCCCGCACAATACTCTGCATACCCCCCCCAATACTCTGCATACCCCCCCCAATACTCTGCATACCCCCCCCAATACTCTGCATACCCCCCCCAATACTCTGCATACCCCCCCCAATACTCCTCAATACTCTGCATACCCCCAATACTCCTCAATACTCTGCAATACTCCGCAGTACCCCGCAATACTCCGCAGTACCCCGCACAATACTCCCGCACAATACTCCCGCACAATACTCCCGCACAATACTCCCGCACAATACTCCCGCACAATACTCTGCAGTACCCCCGCGCAATACTCCCCCGCGCAATACTCCCCCGCGCAATACTCCCCCGCGCAATACTCCCCCGCGCAATACTCTGCAATCGTTTTTTTTTTAGGCTTCCCAGCCTAGAGGGGAGATGTGGGGTCTTATTGACCCCATATCTCACTGTAAAGAGGACCTGTCATGCTATATTCCTATTACAAGGGATGTTTACATTCCTTGTAATAGGAATAAAAGTAACCAAAACATTTATTTTTGGGGAAAAAGGTGTCAAACTAAAATAAATAAAGTAAAATGAACAATAAAAAAAAAAAAAAAAATTACAGCGCCCCTGTACCCGTGTGCTCGTATACAGACGCGACCGCACACGTAAGTCCCGCCCACATATGAAAACGGTGTTCAAACCACACATGTGAGGTATCGCTGCGAACGTTAGAGCGAGAGCAATAATTTTGGCCCTAGACCTCCTCTCCAACTAAAAAGATGTAACCAGGAAAAACATTTAAAGCGTCGCCTATGGGGATTTTTAAGTCGCGTAGTTTGGCGCCATTCCACAAGCGTGTGCAATATTGAAGGGTGACATGTTGGGTATCTATTTACTCGGCGTAACTTCATCTTTCATATTATGCAAAAACATTGGGCTAACTTTACTGTTTTTTTTTTTTTTAAGCACAAAACTGTTTTGTTTCCAAAAAAAAAACGCGTTCGAAAAATTGCTGTGCAAATACAATGCGAGATAAAAAGTTGTAACGGCCGCCATTGTATTCTCTAGGGTCTTTGCTAAAAAAGCATATATAATGTTTTGGGGTTCTATGTAATTTTCTAGCAAATAAATGATGATTTTTCCATGTAGGAGAGAAATGTCAGAATTGGTCTGGGTGTTCCAGAACGCCTGATGGCGTTCCCTGCATGTTGGGCCTCTGTATGTGGCCACGCTGTGTAAAAGTCCCACACATGGGGTATCGCAATACTCGGGAGGAATAGCAGAATGTGTTTTGGGGTGTAATTTGTGGTATGCATATGCTGTGTGTGAGAAATAACCTAATAATATGAACATTTTGTGGAAAAAAAATTAAAATAAAAAAATCTTGATTTTGCAAAGAATTGTGGGGAAAAAATGACAACTTCAAAAAACTCACGATGCCTCTTTCTGAATACCTTGGAATGTCTTCTTTCCAAAAAGGGGTCATTTGGGGGGTATTTGTACTTTTCTGGCATGTTAGGGTCTCAAGAAATGAGAGAGGCTGTCAGTACATCAGATGTGATCAAATTGATCAATTTTCAGTAATTGGTACCATAGCTTGTAGACCCCATAACTTTCACCCAGACTAAATATTATCCAATTTTTTTTTTTTTTTTGTTACCAAAGATATGTAGCAGTATACATTTTAGGCCAAATTTATGAAGAAAAAAATTACTTTTTTGCAAAATTTTATAATAGAAATGAAGAAAAATTCATTTTTTTACAAAATTTACGTTCTTTTTTCATTTATAGCGAAAAAAATAAAAACCGCAGAGGTGATCAAATACCACCAAAAGAAAGCTCTATTTGTGGGAAAAAAAGGACAAAAATTTCATTTGGTTAGAGTGTTGTATGACTGAGTTATTGCCATTCAAACTGTGAGAGCACCGAAAGCTGAAAATTGGTCTGGTTATTAAGGGGGTTTAAGTGCCCAGTGGTCAAGTGGTTAAATCAACAAAAGGTCTCTCCACACACAACTTTACTAACCTTAGACAAATGCTGGTCAGGGAAACTGCTAAACTCTCTAAACGCGAATTCTCATGGGCCGGTCGACTAGCAGCCTTTAAAATGATGTTACTACCCAGACTATTGTATATCTTCCGCACACTACCTATACCTCTCTCATACCTCTCTCATACTCATACCTAAATTCACTGCAATCCATATTGACTCACTTTGTATGGCAGGGCAAAAAATCGAGGTGCAGTCATACTAATCAAACACAGATCGGTAGGCGGGATGGGACACTTTGATATCAAGGACTACTATCTAGCTACCATACTTTCACAAATGAAAGACTGGTTCTCTGCAACACTGGCTACACTTTGGAGTTATATAGAAAACACCATGACAGACCTGTCAGAATGGCTGTTTAAGGTGGTCGCCAGAAACGCGCCATTGAACCTCTACTCTCCTACCATTCAGGCCTCCATTAAGGCTTGGAGAATACTTCACAACACTCAATGGACAAATCACATGACCAAACCCATACTCGTCCCCCTTGGGACGCTAAAACTGTTATCTCCAGACCTGACCACCCCAACCTGGTAAACTGACCGTATGACTGTTACCTTTGACCTCCGCTCCATTGCTGCTACTAACTCATTCTCGCAAATCCAAAAAGAATTTAATTGACCCCGTCGGGGCTTACTTTATTTATTATAGGTTACAAAAATGCCAGGCAGCAAACCCTTCTTTAAAAGGCTCTCTGCCCCTAAATGTCTGGAACTACTTCCTTTCTGACACACATAATTCAAGAGGTACCTCCATATTGTACTCCACTCTGCAAGATAAGAACATATTCCATAAGACCAAACCCCTTAACGACTGGGAAACTGATGTACAATGTCGTTTTTCTGATGAGCAATGGCAAAGGGCAATTAAATCTATCTACAAATACACGTCCTGCACCTACCTATGGGAACTCACCCAAAAAATACTAATGAGATGGTACATGACGCCTCACAAGATAGCCAAATTCTGTACACACGCCTCAAACTCATGCTGGAGAGAGTGCAGTCAGCCTGGTACGCTCATACATATTTTTTGGTCCTGCCTGCACATACGACAACTTTGGACCGACGTAGAGGCGATGCTGCGGGAGGTCCTACATCTCCCCGTGGCATTGTCATCTTACTTAGCTATCCTCAATTTGACTATTGATGATCTGACACGAAACCACCGACTTGTGACCACTCATATTTTGTTAGCAACAAGACTGTTGATTGCCAGGAAATGGAAAACGAAACATGCTCCAAGTCTCACAGAAGTAGTTAACTTAGTACAAACTCACTATACCTATGAAACTATCCTAGCTAGAGGGAAATCCACATATTCTAATCTGCTCAACCTCTGGAATCCGTGGACTCTTTGGTACACAAACAAAAACAGCAAGTGATACATTTATGATATACTGTATACTAGGTTCCTTGATGGTGCTCTCCCCCCCCCCCTGGTCCTACCCCCTCCTCCTCTTTTATCTTCCCCTCCCTCCCCTTCTTTGCTCTGTTCTTGATCCTACAGCATGCACTTTATTATTGCCACAACTTACTTCCAGTTCGGTTTATGTTTGTTTATACACTACTCCTGTTGTATTGAACTGGACTGTGCGCACCATGTGTGGTGTGTGCTTATTGCACGTTTACTGCTCACTTCACGTACGTTGCCATTTCTGTATTGTCTCTTACATTTTATTATTGTACTTGCATACCTGTACATTGAAAATTTCAATAAAAGCTATTTGAAAATAAAATAAAAAAAAACACAGAAAAACAAAATCCTCCACCCCCAAAGCAACAAAACATTTGCCTAGACATATACAATCAATGTTGAACCTTCAACTGGAGGTAGGCTTAGGCCGCGTACACATGATCAGACCGGTCCGATGAAACTGGTCTTAAGACCGGTTTCATCAGACTAATTTGATGGTGTGTACGGCCCATCAGACCGTTGTCCGTCGGACCAAAACGATGGTTAGTACACAAAAGCATCGGACCAAAAACCTGCGCATGCTCAGAATCAAGGTATACAACAAGTGATATTGTTTGCGCTGTGGTAGTGATGCCTGAAGGGTGATGAGAAATAAGTGAAAGGGTAAGTGAAGTGATAAACTAAGTGGGTGAGGTGGGTACAAAAAAATATATATAAATATATAAATATCAATTATATATAAAAACAATGTGAACAAAGTAACAGTAAATATCAGTGACCGTGTCATATAAAGTGATATGTGGTTGACATAATGGAACACATGGTCAATCTCAGTCCTGCGGACAAAAACAAATGTAGAAAAACAAATGTAGAAAAAGAAAGTCCAACTGTAACATGCAACTGAGTGCAGCGAGTGAAATCTGATGTGAAGTCAAAAGGAGATGTTCCAGCAGCCAAATGGGTGAAGATGCAATGGAGAATTCCAAATCGTGCAGCCCACACCTCTAGTGATCCTATCAGCTTACCTCAAGGCTATCTGATACAGCCAGACAGATAGGACATCAAACCCTTGACGAATGGAAGCCTCAAATCCGATGGTACATGGGAAGGGAAAGTACAAAAAGAAAAAACATAGAGTAGTCCTGTCACCACTGGGGGGATTTCTGCTTGAAATCAAGGATGTGCACTTACACAGAGTGGTGAAAGGGGGTGCCTATCTCCACGAGCAGCGAGCTCGTCAGGTGCTGCTCTGCTGCCACTGCTTATCTAGGTAATGGTCTGCCGATGCTCAGACGATGGTGTTGGGGCAGGAAAGAGAAATAGGAAGGCACATTGCATAATACCGCAACAAAAGATTTATTAAACAAAGCATAAATAAAACTCACATAAGGCAAACTGAGGCGGTCATACATCCACGAGCAGCGAGCTCGTCTACCGTCCGTCAGGTGTTATGCAGAGGGTCCAGTGCTCCAATCCCGACGCGTATTCGTCACACCACGTGACTTCATCAGATCCCCCTATCACTTTATATGACACGGTCACTGATATTTACAGTTACTTTGTTCACATTGTTTTTATATATAATTGATATTTATATATTTATATATATTTTTTTGTACCCACCTCACCCACTTAGTTTATCACTTCACTTACCCTTTCACTTATTTCTCATCACTACCCTTCAGGCATCACTACCACAGCGCAAACAATATCACTTGTTGTATACCTTGTTTTTGTCCATTTGGATAGACTTATCCTTTGTTTGCTGCAGTACACTTCCCCTGCCCCTTTCCCTTGGTCCAACCCCCTTTCACCCATTACAGCGCAGGAGTTTCACATATCACTTATGCTCAGAATCAAGTCGATGCATGCTTGGAAGCATTGAACTTTGTTTTTTCAGCACGTCGTTGTGTTCTACGTCACCGCGTTCTGGCCTGATCCGATATTTGGCCCGATGGTGTGTACGCACATCAGACCATCAGACCACTTCAGCGTGGTCCAATGAAAACGGTCTGTCAGACCATTCTCATCGGACCGGTCTGATCGTGTGTACGTGGCCTTACAGATAATAGTTATTTTTCAGATCCATCCCATGCATTTTAGACAGTATATATTTGTATATATAATGTATTTTATTTAATTTAGGTGATTTATGGATTTTTGTATATTTTCTATTTTTTACTTCAGTATATTATGTTAACTTGTAATCATTGGTCCGCTATAATAGGGTTGTCTTTAATATATATATTTTTTTATTATAATTGGTTTACTTAATTGTTTGTATAACACATGTTGTTCATATGTTTTGTTTTGCCACCCTTATTACCATCGCCTAGGGTGACTGTATACTGTGTTACATCACTGCCAATAGAGCCTGTTATATATTTTTTCTGACCCACCATTCCTATGTATAGCTATTAATAAGGAATATTCCTCTCTCAGTCATACTACATATTTTTACCAATAATATGGTTGTTTGTTTCTCCTTTTTATTTTTTATTTTTGAGTGACCTGTACAAAGACAAAATGGTGGGCAGCATTTACAATACATTTACTGCTTGTAATATTTTGAATGGCAACAAAATGGCAACAAAATGGCAACAAAATGGCTGCTGGACCCCAAAATTATGGCAATCACTTTTATTTAGAGTAATCTCTATCGTATTTAGCCTATGGCAAAATGACTGTTGGACTTTGGAAATATGGTGGTCAATTATAACTCCATTTGGGGCATATTGAGACTTATATATATCAGCCCTCTTTGACCCCTGAGGCTGTGCTAGAGTGTGAAAAACATTGGGTAAAACTAAGAGCGCTGACATCAAGCCGCTGTATGGTTCTTGCATGTGGCGACCATCTTTGTAAGTTTTTATTATTTGCTTTAAAACTTATGTTTGCTGAACCCTTTTAATAAAAATACTACACTCTGAGTTCTTCTGGATCATGTGGTGAGCACTTCTTCCATATAGCACCTACATTTAAAGGATACACATGTGTTTCACTTCATTTTATCACCTTTATTTAATTGACATATGAAACAATTATGTGATATATGGGTGAACAGAATTGCATATTTGCTGTTCCATGTTATTTAACCACTTCAGCCCCGGAAGAATTGGCTGCTCAATAAAAAGGCAATTTTTTGCAATATGGCACTGCGTCGCTTTAACTGGCAATTGCACGGTCGTGCGACACTATACCCAAACAAAATGTACGTCCTCTTTTTCCCCACAAATAGAGCTTTCTTTTGGTGGTATTTGATCACCTCTGCGTTTTTTTTGGGTTTTTTTTGCGCTGTAAACAAAAAAACGAGCGACCATTAAAAAAAATATATTTTGTACTTTTTGCTGTAATAAATAGCCCCATTTTTTTTTAAAGTGATTTTTTTCCCCAGTTTAGGCCGATATGTATTCTTCTACATATTTTTGGTAATAAAAACTGCAAAAATCGTATATTGATTGGTTTGCACAAAAGTTATAGGCCCAGATTCACAGAGCAATTACGCCTGTCTAACTGGTGTTAGACAGGAGTAATTTCAAATTTTGCGCGCCGTATCACTAGTTTGAATCCTCAAACCATGATACGGCGGCTTCGGGCTTCGATCCGAGAGGCTTACGTCTTCGTAAGCCTTCGGATCTACACTGCGATTTTTTTGCGGCCGCTGGGAGGAGTTTGCGTCGTTTTCATGCGTCGGGATATGCAAATGATTTTTTACGGCGATCCACGAAGGTACGAGTGTCCCTCGCAATCGCCTACGTCATTTTTTGGCTACGTAATGTTACAGGAGCTTTTTGCTGGTCTAACAGTGCGTAACCCATGTAAAGTATGGCCGTCGTTCCCGCGTCGATTTGAAATTATTTTTTATTTTTTTACGTAACTCGTTCGGGAATAGGAATGTACGTAAACGACGCTACTACGACGTGACGACGTGATTTCGCGCAATGCTCGGCGGGAAATTTGCAAACGGAGCATGCGCAGTTCGATCGCCGCGGGAACGCGCCTATTTTAAATGCTTCACGCCCCCTACTCGTGCAGATGGATTGCGACGGGAGAAATACACTACGCCGCCGTCGTTTACTGGACAAAATCTACCTGGATTCCACGTAGAGCCAGGTAAAAAACGGCGGCGTAGTGTATTTCACATACTCTACGGTAATCTAATTCTCTCTGAATCTGGGCCATAGCGTCTACAAAATAGGTGATAGGCTTATGCCATTTTTATTTTTAATTTTTTTACTAGTAATGGCGATGATTATTTTTATCGGGACTGCGACATTATGGCGAACATATTGGACACTTTTGCCAATTTTTGGGGACATTGGCATTTATACAACAATTAGTGCTATGCAAATGCTCTGATTACTGTGTAAATGTCACTGTCAGGGAAGGGATTAACACTAAGGGGCGATCAAGGGGTTAACTGTGTTCCCTTATGTGTGTTCTAACTGTGGGGGGAGGGGACTCACTATAGAAGATGACAGATCGTGATTCCCAGTTTGTAGGAACTCACAATCTGCATCTCCTCACAGAACAGGGATGGGTGTGTTTACACACACCCATCCCTGTTCTTCCTCTCCTGACCATGATTGATCGTAGCCGGCGGTCATAGCAACCGCCGGTCACAAGCATCGGCACCCCCTGCTGTGCAGGGGACACGCAAGCGCCCTCAATCGAGTTTAAAGGGACCAAGTAAACGAGCTGACCTGCCACAATATAATGACGGTGGCTGGTCAGCAAGCAGTTAAAGGGACACTTGTTATGGTTACACTTTCTCACTTGGTTGATTTATAGTTAATGTGGTGTCTGAGCATTGCATTGTTTTTACTTTCACTGAATTGAACTGCATAGTTGCTATTTGTTGTATTAACCACTTTTTTCGGTGATAATTGTGTCATTACTTAACATAATAACGTAATACATTTTTTTTTTTTTTTTTAAGGACAAACAAGGCTTTCTTTTTGTGAATATTGTCCTGCAACAATATTTTTTTTTTGTAATCCTTAGACAATTAAATGTAATAAAGCTAAACAAAGGGCATTTTTTTTATTTATGTTAGTTTAAACATAAATAGTGTTACTGCACATAAAGCATGTGCATTTTATTCTGTAATCTGTTCTGTGTAAAACAACACAAAAATTATGATTTTGGTACAAAGTACTGCAAAGTTATTTTTCTGCTGCCGACCTTCTTTGTGTATTCAGCAATGCAGCTGTGATTAGAGTTGAGCGGACACCTGGATGTTCGGGTTCGACAGGTTTGGCCGAACTTCGAAAAAAAATGCAGAGTTTGGGTCCCGAACTTGACCCGAACTTGACCCCGAACCCCATTGAAGCCAATGGGGACCAGAACTTTTGAGTACTAAAATGTCTCTAAAAAAGTAATGGAAAGGGCTAGAGGGCTGCAAATGGCAGCAAAATGTTGGTAAGAGCATGGCAAGTACTCTGCAAACAAATGTGGATAGGGAAATAACTTAAAATAACATAAAATACATTAAAATAAAATACAGATATGGAGGAAACACTGCAAAATATATTTTTTTGCCCTAAATGGTAGTGATGAGCGGAATACGCCATATTCGATTTCGCGATATTTCGCGAATATTTCGAAGAATATTCGCGAATATTCGTTAATATCGAATATTCGTGATATTTTATAAAAAAAAAAAAAATAGCGAAATTATTTTTTTTGGATAAAATATCACGAATATTCGATATTTACGAATATTCGCTATATTTTATAAAAAAAAAAAAAAATAGCGAAATTTCGCATATGCGAAAGCGAAAATGATTGCGAAATTTCGCTTTTTTTTTTTGGATAAAATATCACGAATATTCGATATTTACTAATATTCGC
Source organism: Rana kukunoris (assembly GCA_029574335.1). Taxonomy (NCBI): domain Eukaryota; kingdom Metazoa; phylum Chordata; class Amphibia; order Anura; family Ranidae; genus Rana; species Rana kukunoris. The sequence goes on from CM056049.1 coordinate 548,672,410, forward strand.
TATATTTTATAAAAAAAAAAAAAATTGCGAAATTTCGCTAGTGCAAATGCGAAATTTATTGCGAAATTTATTGCGAAATTTGAAAAAAAAACGAATATTCGAAATAGCGAATATTCGAAATAGCGAATATTCGCCGCGATATTCGAGTTATTCGCGAATACTCGAATATGCAATATTCGTAGCGAATATTCGCAATGCGAATATTCGTGAGCAACACTACTAAATGGGTGTTTTTTGAATAGCACAATAGAAAACCAGTATCTAAAGGGTGTATCTCACAAGTACAGATATGCAGGAAATGCACCAAAAAAAATGTTTTTGCCCTAAATGGGTGTTTTTTGAATAGCACAATAGAAGAGCAGTATCTAAAGAGTGTATCTCACACGTACAGATATGGAGCAAACACTGCAAAATATTTTTTTTTGCCCTAAATGGGTGTTTTGAATAGGACAATAGAAGAGCGGTATCTAAAGTGTGTATCTCACACGTACAGATATGCAGGAAACGCACAAAAAAAATGATTTGCCCTCAATGGGTGTTTTTTGAATAACACAATAGAAGAACAGTATCTAAAGGGTGTATCTCACATGTACAGATATGGAGCAAACACTGCAAAATATATTGTTTTGCCCTAAATTGATGTTTTTTGAATAGCACAATAGAAGAAGAGTATCTAAAGGGTGTATCTCACAGTAACATATGCAGTGCTGGTGTAATTTGATTTCTGAAGCAGGACTGACTGACTCCCATATAATTCTCTCCCTAAAGACAACAGCAGCAAAATTTCTCCCTAAAATATCTCAAGCAGAGTGACTTGCTGTGCTATGTAGATCGCTGAGTAATTTGATTTCTGAAGCAGGACTGACTGAGTCTGACTCCTATCTAATTCTCTCCCTCATAGCAGCAGCAGTGCCAGCCTTTCCCTACCCTATCTAAAGCAGAGTGACGTGCTGTGCTGTGTGCCTCTAGCTTATATAGAGGCTGGGTCACATGCAGCACTGGCCAATCACAGCCATGCCATTAGTAGGCATGGCTGTGATGGCTTCTTGGTCACACGAGTTAAACGAATGTTGATTGGCTGCCCTGCAGTGCACAATTACATTGCCGAACACCGAACTTACAGTAAATTGTTCGGGTTCGCTCAACCCTAGCTGTGATTAAATAAGGGTACTGAGACAGGGAAGGATCCTGGAAATAGAGCAGAAGGACTTGACGTACTAGACACGCCCTGTGTATACTGATGACATGTTTTTGGGCTTGTCTAGTACACCCAGTGTCGGCAACTGGTTAAAGGTACACTTTTTCATTTTTCAGTGGAATCATACTTACTGTGGGGTTAAGCAATGCAGTATTTTTACTTTTATTTTTTAATATTTTTTTTTCACTTAATTTTATCACCTTTATTTATTTTACATATGGAACAATTATGTGATATATGGAAACATTTAACAGCATATTTGCTGCTCCATGATATTTAAAGGGACACTTGTTATTGCTACACTTTCTTAGTTGGTTGGTTTATATTTAGCTTTTAGCTGATTCACACTTAAGCCTCGTACACACGCTCGGTTTTCTCGGCAAGAACCAGCAAGAAAACTGCTGGCAGAGCTTTCTTGCCGATTAAACCGAGCGTGTGTACCAGGCTTTCAGGTTTCTCGTCTGGAAATCTGGCCAGAATCTCGACCAGAAAAATAGAGATCCTGCTCTCTATTTTCTTGTCAAGATTCTTGTCGGCCTGTTTCCCGATGAGAAACCCAAGAGTGTGAATACTTACCTGTCACCGTGGAAACCTGCGCATGCTCGAAATGACTTTGAGGCATGCGCGGTAGCTTCCACGGCATAGGTAGGGTCTACGCAATGACGTCACCTCGTTCTTGCCTTTCAAGAGAACCGCGGTGTGTACGAGGCCTGACTCTGGGTTTGAGCGCTGCACAGGTTTTACCTTTACTTTTATGATAAATTTCACCTTCCCAGACTATTTTTATATTCTCAACAAGCAGTAACAGGGTTTAAAAGGAGGCAGTCACTTACCTTTCTATCTGCTTTTAATGTGAAGTTATTTCTTCTCAAATATCATTAAAAAATCACAACAAACACTGTGAGACTGGGTACACATTTATGCAAATTTGATGCAGTTTTTCCGCATCCAATTCGTATAACAGGAGTGTGACCGGCTCATCGGAGGAACAGCTGCGATCCGCATTTGGAAAGGGTCCTGTACATCTTTGACTAAGATTTAGGTGCAAATTCAGGAAAAAATTTGGACCTGATTCGCACCTAAATTGGTGAACACGGATGCACCCGACCCCCCTTCTGTGAGCTGTGGCCACAACATGTGTGAACCCAGCCTAAAGTTGGGCTGCAATCAGAATCTAACAACTTAAAAACATTGGCTGTTCGTTTACATTAGAAGGCTGGCAGAATGCCAATTCTGTGCACTCCAGGAAAAAAAATAAGATTTCAGCGCCCCTGTCACTAACTTTGAAAATCTATTTCCCAACAATGTCCAATGCAATTAATATTGAAAAATTATTTCTTAAAAATCTTGTAAACCTCAGTCATGAAATCTGAGCAAAGCAAATATATCTGTTTACTTATCTCTCTTCAAAGCTATAAGTGTAATTTCTTTCTGGTGCTCCGTTCCTCTGTTGTCTGCATGAGTCACTTCTGACCGGTTTTCCTAACACATGAGATAAAATTTGTGTAAGGCAGGGAGCTCAGCTTGAGCTTGTCTATTCAGGAGACACAACTCTTCTGCTGTGTAGAGAGGGGGATAGGTACGGTGGATTGTGTCTTTTCTCCAATCAGCTCACACAGGGAAGAGAGGGCTGCAAATAAGCAAGTAAAACCTATTTAGGAGGATTTGTTTAATCTCTGTGTATCATCTGAGACTGTTTTCTTCACTGGGTATATGTGAGGGTTTACAACCACTTCAAAAGACATTAAAATAAAAATCAGACGTATACTGATAGGGCTAGTAGATGTATAATAAGAGGTGGTGCTATAATTACCAACCATCAAAGTTTAGTGCTTTCAGTGAGCGATATGTTTGCAGATAGCCTCACTGAGGACTTCACTGGAACAATGTTGAAACTGCTAACCACTTCACTATATTAAGAGGCTTGAATTGAATTTGCAAGAAATATGTGTTTAATACATCATATATTGGCATCGCCCGACTATTCATACAGCATCAAGCAGTTCTTTTAATGAGGAATTTGATGTGCAAAAGTTATGGGAGAGGGTTTACAACCACTTTAATTCATCACTTTCAGTAGAACATTACACATTGGCTTTTTTGTTGCATAATAACTTTTTACCTGTTGACAAGAATAACAAAACAGTCAATTCAATGGCAAAAACTTTTCCAGAAGATGGCAAAGCAGAGCAGACAAAACGATCACATCATATAATCTCTTTGACGGTATAGGAGAATGTTGTGGTACTCATGGCCCAAATTAAGTCCAAAGTCTCTATTCCCATATCCAGAGGGCAAAATCCTCTACAGCTCCTCACCTGAAGAGACGAGAACCCCAAAAAAAAACTCAGCTGTCTCTCTCTAACCCTAACTCCTCCAACCTTGTAAATGGGAACCCTATGTCACCATTCCACCTCTAAAAAGGAGTAATAATAATAAGGAAGCTTCATCCTACCTACATAGCCCCTTAAGGTTTTCTAGATTCATAAGTCCTATAGTAATTATGATACCTTTGCTAAATTACTCAACCACTCCCCCTCTCCGGTCTCTACAGCAACAATTTTTGTAGTCCCAGATAAAACTAGGAGGAGTTTGTGAGATAGCACAGAAAGTGTGCAGAGGACACAGGAAAGCTCTGCGTTTCTGACACATTCAACAGTTTTTTTGCACTTATCTAACAGATTTAACATGTTTCTTACAAAGATGTAAAAAACAGACCGAAAGGAAAGCAAATAAGAAAAGTTTGTCATTTTAAATACACAGGTAATTAAAGCACCAGCCTTAAAATAAGTATTTTAAGTAAAAGATTTTCTTTATTATAATGCCACGTACACACGATCATTTTTCGGCATAAAAAAGAACAACGTTTTTAAAAACGTCATATAAAATGATTGTGCGTGGGCTTCACATCGTTTTTCATCTTCTGACGTTTTTTGGGTTGTAAAAAATGCTCAGAAGCAAGTTATGAGACGGGAGCTTGAATGTAACTTCACCTTTAGAGTGCCGTCGTACGTGTTGTACGTCACCGCGCTTTGCTCATAATTTTTTTTAAACAGTGGTGTGTGGGCAACATCGTTTTTAATGATGAAGTTGGAAAAACATTGGGCCAGATTCACGTACATCGGCGCATTTTTGGACCGGCGTAGTGCAACTCCTTTAAGTTAGACCGGCTTAATTTCGAGGCGCAAGTACCGTATCCTCGTAGTATTTTCGGCCAAATTTGCACCGGTGCAATGTAAATTCCGAGGCGTAAGGCGGTGTAATTCAAAGTGGGAAGGACGTGGGCGTGTTCCATTTAAATGAGCCGTGACCCCATGCAAATGAAGGGCCGGCCAGACTGGGCATGTGCACATGAAGCAGACTATGGTCAGCACCTCTCTGAGCATGCTCAGAACTCGGCACGGCGCAATCAGTTAGATAGGAACTAGGCCTGTCAGACTTAGTGAGCTATGCACAGTGCTTAAATAGACAGAGAGAAATGCCTTCCATTGCAAAAGTACATCCAATTTTTTTCCCTTCCTGAAGCAAGGTGCTTTTATTCCGTTGTCTGTTGCTGTTTGGAGGTTTGTGTCGCGTCGGTGTATATATATATATATATATATATATATATATATATACTAGCTGAATACCCGGCGTTGCCCAGTCTTCCTATCTTAACCTTTTGGGGAGGAAAATCATAGTTATATAAATATAAATAAATAAATAATAAATAACACAATGTTTAATTTTAGAAATTTGACAGATAAAAATATAAATATTTACTATTTGATTAAAGAGTATTGTATTTCATAACTTTTATAACATTTTCCTTTTCAGTTTGTGAATGTTGAAACAGAGCAAAATATGGTACAATGAAGCAGATTAGTACCAATTCACAGACCTTTAAAAAGTGCGGTTAACTCAACTGACATATTATTGCAATACTTGTTTGTATACTATATTCTTAGTTTCTCCCGCATTTGCTAAAATGAACAAATTATTTGGGGAACCCACCCTGGAGCACGCTACATAAAGTTGCCCATGTGAAAAACATGGTGATCTTAAATCAACTCCGCAGTACCAAATGGACTGCCCTTGTGACTTGTTGATCGTGATGGAAAATGCAAGCGTCACTGGGAGTTGTAGTCTCTTGAAACTAAAAGGCAGATCTGTTGGAATAAGAGGTATTCGTGGAATAAAAACTGTTTCTCCCTTTCCCTTTCCTGTCAAAATAGTAGCTTCCAACATATTAGGCAACATGTTTTTCACACACAGCCTTGTTCCATTGCACAGTTTTGGTGGGTCAAGGTTTCGTAATAAAAGGACATCCAACTTTAAGTGATAGGCGATGTTGTGGCAATCCAGCTGGATCAAGGGAATTCAGGAATTCTGGTGGGAAATTCACAGCCTCATCGGCATCTACTACGGTATCAAAAGATTTGTACTCAGTAACTGCTCCTGGTATCATAGAAAGTATTTGATTGTTAATTTGACGGACATCCTCATTTTTAGCAGCAAGAATAGCCCTCTCACACAACCAGTTTAGATTGCCCAAGTTGTCTGAAATATTATGGTATACTGCAACTGACGATACCAGTTTGCAAAAATCAGAGGGAAGTTTTACGTTTCCTGAAGATTCAACTGGTAGTCTACCCTCTCCGATTTCAAGAAGTGTGTTTGAAAAAAATTGAGCATTCTCATCCCTTGGAAGTACCCTCATATTTTCTTTTAATTTGATTTTTCTGACTCTTTTCCACAAAACTGAATGCTTTAAACAGGCATATATTTCATCTGCTGGTGTTGATTTTGGAATGATAGGCAGGGTTTGTCTAAAGTCTCCACAGAGATGCACCAGAGCTCCTCCCATAAAGTTATTATTCCCTCTCAAATCTTTTAGAGTTATGTCAAGGGCCTCGAGAGCTTTTCTGTGGGCCATGGTGCATTCATCCCAGACGATTAATTTGCATGTTTTAAGCACCTGCGCTTGACCACTTGCCTTGCTTATGTTGCATGAAGGATTTTGTTGCCTTGCGATGTCTAATGGCAATTTTAGTGCAGAGTGGGCTGTTCTCCCTCCTTCCATAAGTGTAGCTGCAATTCCTGAGGAGGCAATAGCAAGAGCAACTTCTCCCTGAGCCCGAATCTCAGCCAAAAGTAAATTAGTCAAAAATGTTTTTCCTGTACCCCCAGGGGCATCGAGAAAAAAAATCCCACCTTGTTGTCTTGTTATATGATCAATAATGATTTGGTATCCTTTTATTTGATCTTGATTTAGAAGTGGTTTCTTATCTGCCACAAATGCACGCAGCTCTTCCATGTTGTACTTCTTCTCTCTCATTAAATCTGCATTCAGTACATCTTGTTGATCTCGTACTGGTGCTTGCAGGCCTAACTGCACTAATGTCTTATTGATCATGGCAATACACTTGTCCTCTAAAATTATTAACGCCCTGTTGAAAATCTCGGGACAAAAAGTAATTTCCAATGTTGGGTTTTCCCTCCGAGTTTTGGCAAGTATATCCTCACTTAGTGCTTCCTTATACTTCTCCCATAAAGTGTTTGGATTTGAAGGACTGCATGTTGTTAGTATTATAGCAAACAGGTTTCTGATTTGCTCTGGTAAAGAAATTAATTTGGCTTCTCTCAATGTAGCCAGCCCACATACTGACCTGAAGATGCAGTGCAGAGCTTGTGGAGTAAGGTGTAGCTGAGCTGTGATAAAAAAAAACTGTGATTAAAGGACCTGTGATGACATTAGTAGGTGTGGCTAAGCTGTGATGAAGAGATAGGTGTGGCTAAGCTATGATGAAGAGATTGTGGTAAAAAGACCTGTGATGACATCAGTAGGTGTGGCTAAACTGTGATGAAGAGATTGTGGTAAAAGGACCTGTGATGAAATCGGTAGGTGTGTCTGAGCTGTGATGAAGAGATTGTGGTTGAAGGACCTGTGATGACATCAGTAGCTGTGGCTGAGCTGTGATGAAGAGACCACAGTCCCATATACTTGCATGGGACTTGAAACAAAAACCGCCATTTGGAAGTTATGAAGTAACATGTATTTCCCATAGAGTTGAATGGGACTTTAAAGAAAAACCCTTTCCCATAGAGCTGAATGGGACTTTAAAGAAAAACCCTGACCATGGCAAATGGGGGTGGGTAAGGGTTAAACCACTTATCCTATGTTTGTTGCTGACATATAAGTAACATGTGTGCCAAGTTTCATGTTAATATCTTTAGCCGTTTGGACGTGATGCTGGAACATACATACATACACACACACACACGTTGAGTTTTATATATATATATATATATATATATATATATATATATATATATATATATAATATTAAATAAGATAATTATAATAATATTAAAATTAGTAAATTTATATTAGTTAAAAAAAATAAAAATATATATTTATTATATTAATTATTATAAAATATATACTAAACAGAAAAAAATGTATATAAAATATATATTTACACATTAGGGTGAAAAGAGAAAGGAAATGGAGTGTTGCCAGTACCTTGCCCAGTGGCGGTCGGCAGATCCTCTCCCGTGTAAGAACAGGGGTGTCCGCGCTATGGTGAATAAAGTAGCTGTTGCCTCCCAGTAGGATCCCTATGTGGGGACCTAATATAAATATGGATAGTAGAAAGGGAAATGGCACTGCTAAATTAATACCTTTGTCGGGTATATCCGTGGGGTGAGCCCAATGGTAATAGGCCCCCCTTTTGGCTGGAATTAGGGTGCAATTGGAGAGATACCCTGTGTTAATAGGAGGGTAGATGTTGGTTCCTCAGCTTCCACTAATTTCAGTGAAATTGAGTAAAGGTGGATTAATTAGGTCAGGAGCCCGTGCAGGCCAGCAGGCCCAAAGATTGCTAAAGTAAAATGATCCTATGCTGCTATAAGGATGCCAGTTGTGACCGATGCACCCTAAACCATAGAAAACAAAGAAAAAAATGTGTCTCTAGAGTCTAATAGGTAGGAATCCCTACTAGTGTGGTTGCTTACACTAGTAACCACACTAGTAGGGATTCCTACCTGTGTAATCAACCACACTAGTAGGGATTCCTACCTATTAGACTCTAGAGACACATTTTTGTCTTTGTTTTATATGGTTTAGGGTGCATCGGTCACAACTGGCATCCTTATAGCAGCATAGGATCATTTTACTTTAGCAATCTTTGGGCCTGCTGGCCTGCGCAGGCTCCTGACCTAATTAATCCACCTTTACTCAATTTCACTGAAATTAGTGGAAGCTGAGGAACCAAAATCTACCCTCCTATTAACACAGGTTATCTCTCCAATTGCACCCTAATTCCAGCCAAAAGGGGGGCCTATTACCATTGGGCTCACCCCACGGATATACCCGACAAAGGTATTAATTTAGCAGCGCCATTTCCCTTTCTACTATCCATATTTATATTAGCTCCCCACATAGGGATCCTACTGGGAGGCAACAGCTACTTTATTCACCATCTCTCCAATTGCACCCTAATTCCAGCCAAAAGGGGGGCCTATTACCATTGGGCTCACCCCACGGATATACCTGACAAAGATCCTCTCCCGTGCCCTCCTCCGTGCCCTCCTCCTTCTGCGCTCATCTAAAGTCAGTAGTATAGCTATGAGCAAGGATGCCCCTGGCATGTTGGCATACAGATTAATGTCCTGCAAGTGTGGTTGCTCAGATCGTCCCTAATGGTGTTGCTTTTGCTGACATGTAGACGGATTGTCTAATTTTAAACCTGCTTTTATTTGGACTAATTTTAGACCGGCCGTGCAGCTGATAAGCACATCGTGTAGACTGCACTGTACAAACTTACTTTTGTGGATCGGCGTATCTCCCTCGTTTGCATATTTGCATAGCAAATCAATGGTGTGTCTAGTGTAGTCTTGCACGCACGCTGCGCCGGTCTATCCAAATTACGTCGGTCTAAAAAATGTGGATTTCAGGCATATATCGTTTTGGGGATACGGTGCATAGATAAGCGTGTGCATTTTTAGACTTAGGCCGCGTACACACGATCAAATTTGTCCGCTGAAAACGGTCCGATGGACCGTTTCAGCAGACAAATCCGATCGTGTGTACGGGCTAGCGGACAGGTTTGTCCATCGGACAAATTTCAAAGCATGCTTTGAAATTTGTCCGCTATAAACCTGTCCGTCGGATATGTCCGCTGGTTAGTACGGCAAACCAGCAGACATATCTTCCCGCACATGCGTCGTATCCTGTGAATGGATCTGACGCATGCGCGCGGAAGTGTTTACTTCCTGGTGCGGTGACGTGGCGGCGTCAACGCCGCGTCACCACGCTGTCTGCCGGCGGGGATTTTGATCCGATGGTGTGTACACGCCATCGGACCGAAATCCGATGAGACATGTCCGCTCTAAACTGTCTGTCGGACAAGTTTGAGCGGACATATCTCATCGTGTGTACGAGGCCTTACGCGTGCCTAACTCGTGATACTCCGGAGTAAGTGCTTTGTGAATCTGGCCCATAGTTTTTTTCCACGCCGAAAAGTGATCGTGTGTACGTGGCATTACCCAATAAAGAGCATTTGTATGTAAAATCTGAATTTTAGGAAATGTCATATCTGAATTAAATGGAACGCTGTAACAGCATTAATTAAATACATAATAGATATCTGTGTCACTCTAGTTTAATTGATAATTTTTGTATGTACTATGGCTTTAAGCAGTGTGATGTTTAATGCACCATAATTGCTAATAATTAAAGTTCCTCAGCCAGCAAATCCACCCCAAACCCATTTGTAATCTCAGCTGTTACTTTCATGCATTCAATAAATTGCATGGGGAGCAGAGGTCATATTATATTGCAACTACATTAAAAAGAAGCAATGTCAGGGGGCCTGGTGCTGGCGGCAAGTGAATAACATAGCTCTTGGATTTAAGGGCTGTACACAGAACTTTAAATTGAACAAGGTCTCTGTGTATCAGAGGAGAAAAATCTGGCAAGATTCAAGAAGAAAAGCTCATAATTTAAATGTAAGTGGACAAAGAGAGGGACATTTTGCTTAGGGCAAAGGGTGAGAGTCATGCTAATTGTCAATCAACATTCATATTTTTCTGGTAATGAGATTGTAGCACACCAGGATTCTGTCCAGAAAGTACTATTGTTGCTTAAGTAATGGGCTAGTTAAAAATAATTCCATCCTTTGAACTTTAATAGGCTGAAAAAAAAAAACAGATTTACATCTTGATGTCTGGACCCAACCGATACTGCTGAAGCTTCTTGTGATAAATAATTTTAAATTGCTTGTTGCCAGATAGGAGCATTAAAAGCTGAATTCATAGGGATTTTTACATTGAGTGATTGTCAAAAAGGCAGAAAAAAATTAAATCTTCAGCTTTCAATTTCTATGATAAACCCAGAGATATATTTGAGTGAAATTTTCTGTACAAAGAAAAAGCCGTTTCCTCTATTCCTCCAATAGATCAGTCTGAACTGAAAGGTTTTGTAGAGAAAATGTATTTGGTTTGTAGAAAATATTTTTGCTTGGTCTAATGGACAGCCTGACACTCCCAACTTACGTAGGTATCTAGTGTGATCTTCTGGTGGCGGCACAAGGGTTTAAGTGTTTTATAAACTGTTTCACACTTTGACGCAGTGTTTTATATACAGAAGAGCAACAAACTGATTTCTGGTGATAAATTCTATCAAGCAGCTGCACACAGCCATCCTACACAACAGAAGGTATTGGCACCATGCTGGCTACACATTCACAGAGGAGATGGCAGCAGTCTGTAAATAACAAAAACATACAGCAAACATCTACCAGGCAGCTTACACAATAATAAAAGGGTTGCCACCGATTTAGTCATTTAATGGAAAGCATTGTAAGGAAGACTTTAAGGAAGAACATTTTTTGAGTTATTATTACAGCATTTAACTTCAGTTAACCTGTGCACTGGTTCACTTTTATTTAGCCCCCTGCAGCACATTCGCTTATCTTCCTTTTCTCCTTGACTTTAGCCACCAGGAGCAAAGTAAAAAGCAAGTTATAGCCAGAGTTGTAGTTTATTCAGGGCTATATTTTTCTTAACTGGAATTACTAAGTATTGTCTTTAGGTCCCTGTACTGATTGGCATAACTAGGATACAAAGATATGAATGAAAAGTAAACATATACTGGGAAAAGAGAATTAAAGCTTGCTCTCATATTTACCTCTGTAGAAGCTGTATTCAAGCTTCTGCACGACAACACTAGTGTGCATTCAAAAAATATGAGTGTTGAGTAGAATTATAGGGGTCTGATAATGTTGAGATATATATATATATATATATATATATATATATATATATATATAGACGATCACTTTAAGAATTGGTAATGCATTGGTAATGCTTGTTTGCTTCCCCTAGATGTTCTCATTTTTCTTTGTTTCAATTCCTTGGAGTTCAAAACTATTGGATATGTGATGATAGACTACTGATAAGGACTCAAAGGACCGCTCAAAATAGGCTTTTGTACCAAAACCAGCCTGAACAGATACTGTTAAAATCTATTTTTTTGCCAGTCACATGATGCATACATCCATTTAACTGTTCCTCTGCTGTTAAGAAGATATAAATTCTGATTGAACTAAACTATACAATCACACCTATAACATGCATAGTGCTTATGCATATTCATAAAGTATATTTTGTTAAACTTGGTGGGCCAGATTCACAGAGCCCTTACACCTGTCTAACTGGTGTTAGACTGGAGTAATTTCAAATTACGCGCGTTTTCTAGCTAGTCGGAAACCTCAAGCCATGAATAGATGGCTGCGGGCTTCAATTCGACTGGATTACGTGTTCGTAAGCCTTCGGATCTACGCTGCAATAAAATTGCGGCCACTGGGTGGACTTCCCGTCCATTTCCGCGTCGGGGTATGCTAATGAGCTTTTGCCGGCGATCCCCGAAATTACGATCTTCATTCGCAATCTCTTATGGCACCTTTTTTAGTCATCTTTTTTCTGCGTAAAGTTATACCAGCTTTTTGCTGGTCTAATATTAGACAGCCCATGTTAAGTATGGCCATCGTTCCCACGTCGAATTTCTACGTTTTCCGACGTCTTTTATTATTTTTTACGTAAGTCGTCCGGGAATAGGAATGTTCGTAAACGACGCTACTCAAACAACGAATGACGTAACTACGTGATTTCGCGCAATGCACGGCGGGAAATTTCTGAACGGAGCATGCGCAGTTCGATCGCCGCGGGGACGCGCTTAATTTAAATGCTTCACGCCCCCCAATCGCGTATTTCGATTACGCGTCGAGAAATAGACTACGCCGCCGTAACGTACGGGCAAAAATCTACCAGGATTCGGTGTAGAGCCTGGTAAAATACGGCAGCGTAGAGTATTTCGATTATGCAGCGCAATATTAAGTGTATCTGAATCTGGCCCGATGTTTTTATGTCAGAGACACTTTGTGCTTCGTTCAGCTTGGTAGAGATGGAAGTCGGTCTGTGTTGTTTCTCTCCACTGCAGTGTAAAGCACCTACTTATATTTTACAAAGATCTGGATCTACTATCTCATCTGAAAGGTGTAGATTTGAAGACCCCCAAATCGGATTTAACAGCGTCAAGCAGTAAGGAGCTGCATCTGGGAAAATACTAGATAGAAGGTGGGTAGGAAAAAAACATTTAATATTTAAATACTAAAGGAATATATTAGAGGGGCAATATTGTACCTATAAGAAAAAGTTTGAATACAAAGAGTTTGCAAAAGTTTTAACACAGTTCCCCACACACAGTTAATGTGTAAGGTTAAGTCTACAGGCCTGGATTTTTTATTTTATTTTTGTAAATGGATAGAAGACCGAACGCATAGAGTAGTGGGGTAATGATTCATACTCTGGTTTAAGGTTATCAGTGGTGTATACCAAGGTTCAGTGTTGAGATCCTTACTTTTGCAGTTCTACAGTTTGCAGGCAGAAAGAACAGTTTTTATTATAGATAATATATATATTAATATATAAAAGAACATGTAGGGCACTGGGCAGACCACTAAAGACAAAGAGGGTGTGTATTTTTTACATACAGTACTGTAATCTATAAGATCTATAAGATTACAGTATACTGTATGTACTGTCTTTGTTAACTTTTTTGAATTTGGCGCCGTTCTCCGGCCCCGTGCGTCGTAACGTCGCAGGGAACAGAGATCGGCAGCACACTGGGACACTGTGTGAATCGAGCGAGGACCCGCTCGCTCACACAGCGGGGATGCATCGCTGGATCCACGGACAAGGTAAGCCGGCGCGCGCTGCAGGCTCTGCACATCTGCCCCGAGCGTGACTCTGGGATACCGATCCTAGCATGAAAAAAAACCCCTGAGTCACGCTCGGGAATACTGCTAAGCAGGTTAAGGTCATCACAGAGGACAAGGGGGCACTCTTTATGTTTAGAGGAAAGGATATTTACTCTCCAAATATGGAAATGCTTCTTCACAGTAAGAGCTGTGGAATATACTTCCACAAGAACTGGGATTGTGTATATAGGATTGTAAATAATGATTTTGTTTCCCCTTTTTATTGGTTTAACTAGATCAGGGGTAGGAAATTGGCCCCACTGCTGTGGTGAAACTACAAATCCCATCATGCCTCTGCCTCTAGGAGTCCTGCCTTTTTTGTCAGGGTCTTGCAATGTCTCACCACAGCTGGAGGGCCGAGGTTGCCTACCTACCTGAACTAGATGGAATTTTTTCAACCAGGCTATGTAACTATGTAGCAACGTTTTACTAAAACTGGAGAGTGAAAAATATGGTGCAGCTGTGCATGGTAGTCAATCAGCTTCTAACTTCAGCTTGTTCAATTAAGCTTTGACAAAAAATAAAGTAGAAAATGGAAGCCAATTTGTTTGTATCCAGAGCTGCACCAGATTCTCTCCAGTTATAATACATCAAACACAGTGTATATTTGTCTTACTTTTGTTTCATCCCTGCATTGCTCAGGTAAGGGTGAGGTAACAATTATTTTAATGAGAACCTGGTAATAACGAGAATCGTAGAAAAAACTCTTGTACTGGGTTGGATTGTCTTCTCACAAGATGTAGGGTATTCATTCCCACAGAAAGATGTATATTAATTGTGTTTTTGGAGTGGACAAGGTCATTATAAACTGATGACAAATCTCCCAAATTGTGCATAGAAATATCAATATTTCCTAAATATTTGCTAGCATGGCAGTCATATAATGGTGTAATGAGCTTCTTGGATATAATAGCACATACGGTACTTCATATCTGACACTGATACAGGCTGAGATGTGAAGATGTGAAGAAGTAGTCCTCAAAGAAGGATAGCTGATTGAGTTATGCCAAGGAGACATCTGTTGTGGGGTTATCAGTGTATCGGTCTCCCCTGTTGTGGTTAATTTTTGTGCAGCTGTGAGTAATAGGGGACCTCAGGCCACGTACACACGAGGAGACATGTCCTCTGAAACTGGTCCGCAGACCAATTTCAGCGGACATGTTCGATCATGTGTACGGCCTAGCGGACAGGTTTTCAGCGGACAAAAGTTTCTAAACATGCTTAGAAACTTGTCCGCTGGAAACCTGTCCGTTGGACATGTCCGATGGTTAGTACGCCCAACCATCGGACAGAAATCCCGCGCATGCGTCAAATTGATTCGACGCATGCGTGGAAGCATTGCACTTCCGTGTTTGAGCACGTCGGTGTCTTCTACGTCACCGCGTTCTCTGTCCGCGGGGATTTTGGTCTGATGGTGTGTATACACATTAGACCAAAATATCCCTTCAGACATGTCCGATGAAAACGGTTCGCGAACCGGTTTCATCAGACATGTCTCCTCGTGTGTACGCGGCCTCAGAGAGAGAGCCTCTTCTTGTCCTTGCTGTGCTGCAGAGCAGGAAGATCCTGATGGTGTAGGAGAACATTCCCTGTGCAGTGTAGAGTACATAGTGGAGGTGGCACCATGCTGCTGATGTCTGCTTGCAGACAGAAGAAAGAAGTCTGTCAGCTTCTGCAGAGGGTAAGCTTTTCTTGCCCTGCTCTAGCATGTCTCCTGAGGATGCTAACAGTCAGAGTGGTAGGGAGAATAAGTTGGCATAGAATGAGATAATGAAAAAGAGTAAAGATTCTGTGCTTAGGTGAGTTCAAAAAATAGGTTACAGCCCCCTGAAAATCTCCCTAAGGAGAAGTAGACAGTCAACAAAAAAAGGTGGGGTAATGGTGCTACCTACCCTTGGTTGACCAAGGGGTAAGAGAGAGACGGGAACCCACAGCAGGATCAGCCTAAGCCTAACCTGTGTGACCAGGGGTGGTGCTACAGAAAAAGGCCTCCTGCAGGACAGCAAGAGGAATCCTCAATAAAGGTGGGTTACCACTAACTAAGTAGGACAAGTGTGAGTGTATGCAAACAGCTGGTGAATACGATGTAAGCTGACCTGATGTGATGGTAGCTGGCAAAAAGTGTGCAGTCAGTCAGGAACTGTTAGATAAAAACACAAGTGACTTGATCAATAATCATATCAGTGGCGGCCCGTCCATTTTTTTTTTTTTTTTTAAACATGTCCCTTTAAAAAAACGAAAAATTAGAAAAAATCCTTATGTGCACTGTGTCCGGGCATAGTACGGTATGGGTAGCGCCACGTCTGTGCAATCACAAGATTGCAGACGCGGCACTACATTGGCAGCTAAAATATGCCTTTGTGGCGCAGACCGTCCCGCCACTGTTTCCGGCTCGATGGCCTATATTATGGCCGGGCGGGTGCAGTGAGTGCACACAGTGCATAGAACTATTTCACCGCCCCAGTGGGCGGTGCTTTCTTTCACAGACTTCAAGCACAGGAAGTGACCTCAGCGCTGCAGGTCAATAGAACACCCACAGCCCAAGGTGATCTGCTGTAAAGAGGTAGGGAACTAACTGAAGCCATGCCTTCCCCTCTGTGATATATTTTCAGGCGAAATCGTAGCACCCTTCAGCACTTATGAAAACTTTTTTTTAATGTACCATCTGGCCGAATTGGCCCCCGCTTATTGAAAGTTTCCGGGCGGCCGTCACTGATGGTTTTTAATGTTCAATGCAGCCGTCAGCCGTCAGCAGCACCCCCAACCCCCCCCCCCCTCCCCCCGTATTGAAAAAGTTTTTTAAATGTATATTATGGGTGAAATGCATGCCGTCAGGAAGCAACTCCCCCCCTCCCCCTTGCTGATTGAAAACGTTTTTTAAATGCATCATATTGTGGCTGAAATGTCTGCTGTCAGGAAGCACCCCCTACCCCATTATTGTTTTTTTTTTAAATGCACATTCACTGCTTGATCCCCACCCATCCACCTCAGAGCCTTTTATTGTAGTTAGACTGCTGGGACTTGTAGTTCTCCATCTTCTCCTGGGGCTCATGGAGAAGATGGAGATTGGAGAACTACAAGTCCCAGCAGGTTATACATACAATAAGGCTCTGAGGTGGATGGGTGTGGATGGCATGCACCTGAGCCCAGGAGAAGATGGGGAACTACAAGTCCCAGCAGGTTATAATATAAGGCTCCTAGGTGGATGGGTGTCTTATATTATAACCTGCTGGGACTTGTGGTTCCCCATCTTCTCCTGGGCTCAGGTGCATGCCATCCACACCCATCCACCTCAGAGCCTTATTGTATGTATAACCTGCTGGGACTTGTAGTTCTCCATCTTGTCCTGGGGCTCAGGTGCATGCAATCCACCATCTATGGGACTACAAGTCCCAGCAGTGAGAAAAACTGGACAAAGATGGTGGATTGCATGCACCTGAGCCCCAGGAGATGATGGAGAACTACAAGTCCCAGCAGGTTATAATATAAAGCTCCAAGTTGGATGGATGACTGGACAGTGACACAGTGGGGACAATTGGCACAGCGGCATGAATGGGCACAGTGGCGACAAATAAAGGGTACAGTGGTGACAATTGGCATAGTGGCTGTGTTTGATGGCATGGTACAGTGGCTGCATTTGATGGCATGGCACAGTGGTGACAATTGATGGCACAGTGACCACAATTGATGACATGGCACAGTGGTGACAATTGATGGCACAGTGGCTGCATTTGATGGCATGGCACAGTGGTGCGAATTGATGGCACAGTGACTGCGTTTGATAGCATGGCACAGTGACTGCATTTGATGGCATGGCACAGTGGTGCGAATTGATGGAACAGTGGCTGCATTTGATGGGCACAGTGAGGCTGCGTTTTTTTTCCATTTGCGCCCCCCCAAAAATGTTGAGCACCAGCCGCCACTGAATCATATATAAAGTGTCCAACACTACATATTGCTCCAAAGGATAAGTCCAATTGAAGGGATAGCTAAACATCCATAAGGCTCCCAGAGATATCCGTAAACAGGCAATGCATGGGTTAAATATTCAAACAAAGTTTGTTCAACAGTTCATAAAGTGACTGGTGCTCTGTGCTGGCAGAAGTAAACAGATGACTTCAGGTGCTCCCCCTCATGTGTCCCCACTCACTGGGATTCCAGGATGTTGATCTCCAAGTCCAAAGATGAAAGGCAAAAAAAGTAAGGCACTTTGGTAATCCTCAAAGAAGAAAGAGATAGGCTCCCATGGTGTAATGATAACAAATATTATTTAATAAAATGGTTAAAAACATAACACCACACTTTTCCACCCACTGCTAAAAGGCAGCATGGGGCAAAGCAATAGACGAACGAGCAAGCACTGGGGATCGCGGCGTGCGCTCCAGCTGGGTTCCACCACAATTCATCACTTCCACCTTCAGAGCAGCTGGTGGAACGCAGCTGGAGCACACGCCGTGATCCCCAGTGCTTGCTCGTTCGTCTATTGGTTTGTCTTATGCGGCTATGCTAACAAGTCAGAAATAAAAAGGAGGGTATAATGAAACATATCAAAAAACACAATACAACATATAAGCATTCTGCTTGTGGCCAAGCACCCAAATAACTGAATACAATAAGCACAGTATTGAATCATGGCAGCTGAAATGTGTTTTAATGTGTGCTACTAAGCGAAGACATACTGAGTAGGAAGAGTGATCATTCAAAGAAAAATAAAAAAATGTATTCAATTTTTTCATCTATACTCCTGATTTACATTTACAAATTTAGGTAGCCTACTTGCTTAAGGCTTCAGGTTTTCATTCTGCACTAGCTATACTGCCCCAGTCTTCTATCCATTCTTGGTGGTCTCTTTTTTGTTTTAATGTAAGAGGGATATTGCTTTGGAATCAAACAGTGACTAAGAATAGGGATAAATATATACAAAAATCAATAATCGGTAGGTCAAGCAAGAACTTCTTTCCTAAATGGGAGAATAATGCTGCGTACACACAATCAGTTAAACCGATGAGAACGGTCTGATGGACCATTTTCATCGGTCCAAACCGATCGTGTGTGAGCGCCATCGCTTATTTAACAATTGGTTAAAAAAAAGCCAACTTGTTTGAAATTTAACCGATGGATACCTAACCGATAGCAAAAAAAAGGTCGTTTGTAGGCACTGGTATATTTTATTTATTTAGGTTTAATTACAAGTAATTCTACCCTCTTGTTGGGAGAATTAATATTGTTTTTCCTGTGGCGCAAATTATACACATCTTTTTCCACATAGGCACGACCATCGGTTAAAAATCCACGCATGCTCAGAATCAAGTCGACGCATGCTTGGAAGCATTGAACTTCATTTTTTTCAGCACGTCATTGTGTTTTACGTCACCGCGTTCTGACACGATCGTTTTTTTAACCGATGGTGTGTAGGAGCGACAGACCATCAGTCAGCTTCATCGGTTAACCGATGGCAACGGTCCATCAGACCGTTCTCATCGGATGGACTGATCGTGTGCAGGGCCGGCCTTTGCGGTGTGCGGGATGTGCGGTCGCACAGGGCGCCATAGCAACATGGGCGCCTGGCGATCGACACAAATTCTCTAATATCGCCCGTGTACTAACTAAGTAGTGGGCGGGGGGCGTGCCGGCGCCCCGACCCCCCCCCCCACGCGCACGCGCGACCGAAGAGGACTTTGGGCGGCATTCCATGGTGACAGGCGCCTGGCTTTGCGGGGGTGCAAGCAGGAACCCGAGCGAGCCGTCGGCACACTCGGGACATGGCCGCAATCATCCCCCTTCCCTGTGCAGCGCCGCAGGTCTGAGTCTCGGCTGCCTGTCTCACAGTCACAGGCAGCCGAGCAGTGAAGCCGCCTCCCCCTTGTCTGTACTGTGCTGTGCTGTGTGTGTGCAGCACGCGGCAAGCACATTAGCTGAGCCTGCTATACAGGTCTGAAGGGGGGTGGGGGGGTCGGCACTGTAGAGGGGGTTCGGTATTGTAGGAGGGGGTTCTGTGTTGTGGGAGGGTTCTGTGTTGTGGGGGGGTTCTGTATTGTAGGAGGGGGGTTCTGTATTGTAGGGGGGGGGGCGGTAAGGTGGGGGGGTTCGGTATTGTAGGAGGGGGGGTTCTGTATTGTAGGAGGGGGGGTTTTGTATTGTAGGGGGGGTCTGTATTGTAAGAGGGGGGATTGTGTATTGTAGGGGGGTCTGTATTGTAGGGAGGGGGGTCTGTATTGTAGGGAGGGGGGGTTCGGTATTGTAGGGGGGTTCTGTATTGTAGGAGGGGGGGTTCTGTATTGTAGGAGGGGGGGTTCTGTATTGTAGGGGGGGTCGGCATTGTAGGGGGGTCTGTATTGTAGGGGGAGTTCTGTATTGTAGGAGGAGGGGCTGTATTGTAGGGGGGTCTGTATTGAAGGAGGGGGGATTGTGTATTGTAGGGGGTCTATATTGTAGGGAGGGGGTTCTGTATTGTAGAGAGGGGGTTCTGTATTGTAGGGGGGTCTGTATTGTAGGGGGGGTCTGTATTGTAGGGAGAGGGGGGTTCAGTATTGTAGGGAGAGGGGTCTGTATTGTAGGGGGGTTCAGTATTGTAGGGAGAGGGGTCTGTATTGTAGGGGGGGTTCTGTATTGTAGGAGGGGGGGTTATGTATTGTAGGTGGGTTTGTATTGTAGGGGGGTCTGCTCTTTAGGGGTGAATCTGTATTGTAGAGGGGGTTCTGTATTATAAGAAAGGGTCTGTGTTGTAAGGGGGGTCTGCACTGTAGGGGGGTGTCTGTGTAACATACAGGTGTCTAGAGTTGTAGGGTGCTGTGTAATGTAAAGGGGTGCTGTGTAATGTAAAGTGGCCCAGAGGTGCAGGGTGCTGTGTAATGTAAAGGGGCCCAGAGGTGCAGGGTGCTGTGTAATGTAAAGGCGTGCTGTGTAATGTAAAGGGGCCCAGAGGTGCAGGGTGCTGTGTAATGTAAAGTGGCCCAGAGGTGCAGGGTGCTGTGTAATGTAAAGGGGCCCAGAGGTGCAGGGTGCTGTGTAATGTAAAGGGGTGCTGTGTAATGTAAAGGGGCCCAGAGGTGCAGGGTGCTGTGTAATGTAAAGAGGCCCAGAGGTGCAGGGTGCTGTGTAATGTAAAGGGGCCCAGAGGTGCAGGGGGCTGTGTAATGTAAAGGGGGCCAGAGGTGCAGGGTGCTGGGTAATGTAAAGGGGTCCAGAGGTGCAGGGTGCTGTGTAATGTAAAGGGGTCCAGAGGTGCAGGGTGCTGTGTAATGAAAAGGGGCCCAGAGGTGCAGGGTGCTGTGTAATGTAAAGGGGCCCAGAGGTGCAGGGTGCTGTGTAATGTAAAGGGGGCCAGAGGTGCAGGGTGCTGGGTAATGTAAAGGCGTGCTGTGTAATGTAAAGGGGCCCAGAGGTGCAGGGTGCTGTGTAATGTAAAGTGGCCCAGAGGTGCAGGGTGCTGTGTAATGTAAAGGGGCCCAGAGGTGCAGGGTGCTGTGTAATGTAAAGGGGTGCTGTGTAATGTAAAGGGGCCCAGAGGTGCAGGGTGCTGTGTAATGTAAAGAGGCCCAGAGGTGCAGGGTGCTGTGTAATGTAAAGGGGCCCAGAGGTGCAGGGGGCTGTGTAATGTAAAGGGGGCCAGAGGTGCAGGGTGCTGGGTAATGTAAAGGGGTCCAGAGGTGCAGGGTGCTGTGTAATGTAAAGGGGTCCAGAGGTGCAGGGTGCTGTGTAATGAAAAGGGGCCCAGAGGTGCAGGGTGCTGTGTAATGTAAAGGGGCCCAGAGGTGCAGGGTGCTGTGTAATGTAAAGGGGGCCAGAGGTGCAGGGTGCTGGGTAATGTAAAGGGGTCCAGAGGTGCAGGGTGCTGTGTAATGTAAAGGGGTCCAGAGGTGCAGGGTGCTGTGTAATGTAAAGGGGTCCAGAGGTGCAGGGTGCTGTGTAATGTAAAGGGGTCCAGGGGTGCAGGGGGCTGTGTAATGTAAAGGGGTCCAGAGGTGCAGTTGTGGAGGTACACAGTAGTGACAGAGATATTGAAGAATGCAGGGGGCACAGTGGGGTGTTTTTACATTTTACTGTGGGGGGGGGGGGCAGATATAGGATCCGTTGCCGGGTGCCAAATGCTCTAGGTACGCCTGGCAGGCCACAGGTGGATTCTGCCGGAAAGACGGCATGGCGGCTGTCCTTGCCTTGCTATGAGAGGCTCATATGCCACGCGCACTGAGAAGACAAAGGAAGGCAAGAATCTACTGTACAGACGCAGGCAGACGCAGGCAGCAGATGTAAAAACTTTTTTCTGTAAGTAATTTTTTTTTTTATAAGTGCAGTGTACTGCTTAATGTCCGTTTTTGTATTTTTTAAATAGGGTGTTTCTTAAAGGAACAGTAAATACAAAAGTTAAAAAATACTTTATTGTAATTATGTTTGATATTTGATTGTAAATTTACAGGTAGTGGTATTATAGCGTGTGATTTGCAGTATAGGTGGCGTTATTATAGCGTGTGATTTGCAGTATAGGTGGCGTTATTATAGAGTGTGATTTGCAGTATAGGTGGCGTTATTATAGAGTGTGATTTGCAGTATAGGTGGCGTTATTATAGCGTGTGATTTGCAGTATAGATGGCGTTATTATAGAGTGTGATTTGCAGTATAGATGGCGTTATTATAGCGTGTGATTTGCAGTATAGGTGGCGTTATTATAGAGTGTGATTTGCAGTATAGATGGCGTTATTATAGCGTGTGATTTGCAGTATAGGTGGCGTTATTATAGCGTGTGATTTGCAGTATAGGTGGCGTTATTATAGAGTGTGATTTGCAGTATAGATGGCGTTTTTATTGCGTGTGATTTGCAGTATAGATGGCGTTATTATAGAGTGTGATTTGCAGTATAGGTGGCGTTATTATAGAGTATGATTTGCAGTATAGATGGCGTTATTATAGCGTGTGATTTGCAGTATAGGTGGCGTTATTATAGAGTGTGATTTGCAGTATAGGTGGCGTTATTATAGCGTGTGATTTGCAGTATAGGTGGCGTTATTATAGAGTGTGATTTGCAGTATAGGTGGTGTTATTATAGCGTGTGATTTGCAGTATAGGTGGTGTTATTATAGAGTGTGATTTGCAGTATAGATGGCGTTATTATAGCGTGTGATTTGCAGTATAGGTGCCGTTATTATAGAGTGTGATTTGCAGTATAGATGGCGTTATTATAGCGTGTGATTTGCAGTATAGATGGCGTTATTATAGCGTGTGATTTGCAGTATAGGTGCCGTTATTATAGCGTGTGATTTGCAGTATAGGTGGCGTTATTATAGAGTGTGATTTGCAGTATAGATGGCGTTATTATAGCGTGTGATTTGCAGTATAGGTGGTGTTATTATAGCGTGTGATTTGCAGTATAGGTGCCATTATTATAGCGTGTGATTTGCAGTATAGGTGCCGTTATTATAGCGTGTGATTTGCAGTATAGGTGGTGTTATTATAGCGTGTGAATGTATTTTTATCATAGCTTGTAATCAGTTTTTTGGAAACTTAACAGAATGTAAGGCTTTAAATGGAGCCGGTATTGGAGAAATGGGTGTGGACACTGAAAGGGTGTGGTTACTGAGGGGCGTGGCCACTAGGGGGCGCTGTAAAGCTTTCTCGCACAGGGCGCCTAAAGGCCTAAGGCCGGCCCTGATCGTGTGTACGCGGCAATAGAATAAGAAGATAATATAGCACAGGCTTCCTGAAGTACTCGGGGTGTACGAGACAGCTGTCTGAAAAGGATTATATTAAAACTCAGATTATAGTAAATTACAGAGACTTTCTAATTTATAAATTGTTTTTGCTTCATGGCATTAGTATGCCACTGGATAGTCCCACTTTCTTCCTGGAACAATTGTAAAGAAACTATACAGTATGTAGTGCCACTGGCAAAGAAAGAAAGAGAAAACAAATAGACTTGTCTATAATGTACACATTTTAAACACTTTTGTTGAGACTTTATGTACCAAATACTTATATACAGTATACAATAGTAAATTGTATTTCATGTGACAAAAATAACATGTGTCTCTTGAAATCCCAGACACATACTGTCTGTACCAATTTCTCGGCACAAGTATCACTCATAATTCTCAATGTGCCTCTAGCTAACATTTTTCAATTACAAGATAATTTGTGTCTCATAACTTAAAAATTGTTGAAGTGACCTTTGAATGGTATTTTTTTATCATCTAGGTCTGTAAAAAAAAAGAAAAAAAAATATGCAACGGCATTACTGAAAAATTATAACAATTTTCCTACCTAGTATGTAATAAATTATTTATGCTGCATAATTAATCACAAACTGCCGGCTACAGAAACTGTATTTTTGTTTTCTGCTGTGCTTCTCTGAAATACAATAAAGCCATTCTCAAACATTAATTTTTTATTTATTTTTTGCTGGTACCAGTGGGTTTAATCATCTGCTAATTTCTTATATACCTGGGAGACTCCAATTGCACAATTTTTCTGTATTAGTGCACCCTACTGTCCTTAAAGTGGTTCTAAATGCAGAAGTTTTATTTTTTATTTTAATATGGTATATGCATTATGATTAAAAACCTTCGGTGTGCAGCAGCCACCCTCAGCCCTCCTAAGACTTGCCTGATTCCCATCATGTTGCACTCGAAACTTGGCTGTCCAGGACTCTTCCTCCTGATTGGCTGAGATGCATAGCGAGCGCCATTGGCTACCGCTGCTTTCAAAGTCAGTGAGCCAATGAGGGGGTCAGGCCGAGCTGCAGCTCCATTTCTGAATGGACACACAAGGCGGCGGCTAAGTTTGGGTGCCCCCATAGCAAGATGCTTGCTATGGGGGCACTCAGCAGGAGGGAGGGGCCAGGAACGCCAGCAGGGGGATCCTAAAAATAGGAGGATCGGGGCTTCTTTGTGCAAAACCATTACACAGAGCAGGTAAGTATGACAAAAAACAAGACTTTAGTATAATTTTAAGACCATAAAATCATAATGAAGGCTTTGGTCATGGCACTTACTGTATGGCACAAATAATTCTGGTGTAGGAATGTCATTACCTCTGTCCCCAAAAGATACAAAAACCAAAAATCGTACTCAGTTTAACACCAACCCAGCAAAACTGAAATTTTGCTCTTTTAGAGAAGCTGGACTAAAAACCAAGCAGATATAAAAATACAATTTCATGAATGCGTACCTTGTTCTGGTGACTGCTCTCTTCATTTAAATCTTTCTCTGTACTCCCTCCCCTTCTTTCTCCCACACATAGCTAATCCAGTGTTTCTCAACTCCAGTCCTCAAGGCGCCCCAACAGGTCATGTTTTCAGGATTTTTCTCAGATGAATTGGCTGTGGTAATTACTAAGATAATGAAACTGATCAAATCACCTGTGCAAAATAATGGAAAGCCTGGAAACATGACCTGTTGGGGCGCCTCGAGGACTGGAGTTGAGAAACCCTAATATAGACAGTGGTAATATTCCAGTGCTGTGGGGGTTAATACCAGCTACTGGACCTGTCATATGCTCTTGTCAAGAGTGTCAACTATGGCCGATCTTTGCACCCCCTCCTCCATTCACAAAAGCTGTACTATAGTATTCTGCAATGAAAAATGCTCCATAAATGAGGAAGTGGGCCTTTCATTTAAAGTATGTGCCCATCCTTCACTTATGTTGTGCTTTTGTTTGTTGGAAAATATAGTATAGCTTCTATAAATGGGGGTAGGGGGGGGCAGAAAGGACAGGCATAGTCAGCACTTTTGACGAATGCCTATGACAGTTCCAGCAGGTCTTATTAACTCACACAGTGGTAATCTTAAAATCATGTGGGGGTTAATACAAGCTACTATGGGGGGGAAGAGGGGAGGGGGTAGCGAATAGAATATTTCAACCAAGAAAAATCAAAAGAAGAGGAATGCGCTGCTCCAGGTGGGTGCAATACCTTGATTGGAACCAAGTTGGAGTGCTAGCCCCGGCCCGCCTCCGTAAAAAATTGAGATCATGTAATGATTAAGCTTCTGTTGGACAAGCCGCTGTACAAAATGGCCAAATGTTGGCCAGTTCCTATTGAACAGGCCAACACCAGCCAAAAAATTGGCCTGTGTGTACCAATCTTAACACAGGGTACATGCTAGAAAAAGGGGAGAGCATAGCTATAATCTCATCTGTGTACACCTGCTTCTTCATTGTCCAGTCAGCAAGCATATATGTGACACCAACGAATAACTTAAAGTGATATTAAAGTCCATGGGCCGGATTCACGAAAGACTTACGACGACGTTGGCTGAAGATACGTCAGCGTAAGTCTTTCGTGAATCCGGCCCCATGTTTTTTTTCATTTAAAAATAACAAACATATTATACTTACCTGCTCTGTGTAATGGTGTTGCAAAGAGCAGCCTTGAACCTCCTTTTCTGTGGTCTCTAGCCAGCGCTCCTGGCCCCTCCCTCCTGTCCAGTGTCCATTAAGGCACAGAGCCGTGGATCGGCCCTGCTCCCTCTTTATCCTCATTGGCTCACTGTCTTTGATTGACAACAGCGGGAGACAATGGTGTCATGCTGCTGTCTCAGCCAATGAGGAGGGGGGTCCGTGTCAGCCGAGACTCTCCTGCAACATCGCTGGATTGAGATGCAGTTTTAGGGGGCAGAGGGGGCTGCTGCACACAGAAGGTTTTTTATCTTAAAAAGATAAAAAAAACTTCTGACTTTACAACCTCTTTAACAGTAAAAAAAAATTGTATACATTTGCTTTGGTTGTGTGGCAAACATCTGTGAATTATAAAATTCAGTTATGTATTTTTAAAAGTAGATTTATTCTTCCATAACTAACCTAAATTACAAATTCTGTATTGATATCAAACTGCTGTGATTTCATCCCTAGCAGCATTCTGATAGGGAGAGACAGGTAGCACTACTTTATTAATACAGTGCTGTTAGTCAATAGAGAAGTGTGGAGAAAATACTGCGCTATCCAATTACCAAAACAAAACAAGATAAAAGCACCACAGCAGCAGCTCTGTTTATGTGATAGATAGACATAAATAAATAATTAAAGAAACAGTGAAGAGCTGCGCTATACCGTGACAGACCAATATTGGGATCAGTCCATCATATATACAGTGCATACAGACCATAACAGATCATATATCATAATGTATCTGCTAAAATCAAATGTAACACACTTAAGGAGACTAACAATTTGAATGTTGAAAAAAGGCACAGACAAGGATGTAGTCTCATCTAAAATGAAAATATAAATATATAGTCCCAATTCCTCAAGTGCAAAGAGAATCTATGCAGAATGGATCTGTGACAGAAGGTAGGTGTTGATGAAAACAATTAAGGGATGTGACCCCAGAATATTCATGCAAACACCCAGTGGCAAGAGGACAACAAGCCTGTATTAGAGCTTCTTCATTGCCCCCCCGAAGACGTAATTCTCACGAAACGTACGTCGGTCGGCGTAGCCTGGTCACGTTTGCTGTATGCCCTAATTTCCTGACGTCCTGTAAGAGAGCTAGAAGCCAACACAAGCTTTCACATCCCACACGGAAGTGCGGTGATATGTATGCAGGCATGTATATGTATGCTGGACACATGGATTCCAATGTTATTTTATTTTTTGAAGCCTGAGGCTCTAATAGGCCTCAAAAAAGATTGAGCTCAGGGCGGAGAGCACTGTGCCCTGAGCCCATCCAGTTGAGCCTGAGCCCATCCAGTAAAATAAACACACAACACAGGTTTTTAAAATAATTTATTAGTCAGCTCCGGGGGTCTTCTCCGCTGTCTGGGGGTCTTCTCCACTCTCCGGGGGGTCTTCTTCAATCTTCTCCGCTCTCCGCTGTCGTCTCGGCGCTCCCCGTTTTTTCTCCCGCTCACTCGCCGGTCCCTTCTTCGGGGCTGGCCGCCGCTATCTTCTTTGAAGCTCTCTTACTAGCGGCGGCCAGCCCGGTCTTCTTTGCCACCTTTTGCCTTCTTCTTTTCTTCTTATGTTGACTCGATGCTTCCTCCCGCTGTAATGCTGGGTGTGCGAAGCAGCGGCGATTTATATAGGCTTCTTATGACGTCACAGTCCCAGCATGCTCCGGGACCCAAATGGGGGTAACCCATGCCGTTTTTTTTTTTTTTTAATTTGTAGTGGAGTTCCCCCTCATGATTCATACCAAACGCCGCAGCTAGAATTGGCGGGAATCCAAGTCGGATCCCCGTCGCTTCTATGACACGCTCGCTGGAATGTGCTTTTCCTATTCCAGCGAGTGCGAGATGTCGGCACCATATCGCCGAGAATCAGCGCAATGCTGTAGTGCTGGAAACACATTCTCTGCGACAGGTACTGTAGCCTGCTGTATTTCTCACACTGGCCTGTGGTGGCGATGACACGTACTGGCAACAGTGAGAAATGCACACAACAAAACTGGAACAGAAGCTAATTTAGCTTTTAAATTAAAATCTGAACTATGTATATTTTAGACAACCCACTAAATTTACAGCATAGCCCACT